>CM040403.1:29247506-29582506 GCA_022702515.1 Ilyophis sp. 1 JC-2022
GATTATTCCTCCCCTTTAATAATACCAATTGGTATTGTATTTTATATCGTTGGAAAGCCTGATTAGTCACCTTTACAACGAGGTACAACTTGTAAGGATCATGCATTCGTGGAATGAGCAACACAGCTAACCGTGTGGGTAGCGGCCCAAAAAAATTTGCCAAAATCCCCTGCAATATTCTTCTGTTGGTATTCACTCTCGTTTTGAGCTTCAAGTGCTGGCAGGTGTATGCCAGTGGGATGGAATGGGATGCCATCCCACAGCAGTGTGTGACCAGGCTGGTGACCAGCATGAGGAGGAGGTGCCAAGCTGTTGTGGCTGCGTATGGATCTTCCACACGCTACTGAGGTCCCTGACAGTGTAAAATGAATAAAGTGTAAAAATGGCCAATATGTGTTGTTTTTTCCTTATTACTGTGGGAGAGTGCAATCATCCAGTCCACCAAGCAACTCAAAACGAGAGTGAATACCAACAGAAGAATATTGCAGGGGATTTTGGCAAATTTTTTTGGGCCGCTACCCACACGGCTAGCTGTGTTGCTCATTCCACGAATGCACGATCCTTACAAGTTGTACCTCGTTGTAAAGGTGACTAATCAGGCTTTCCAACGATATAAAATACAATACCAATTGGTATTATTAAAGGGGAGGAATAATCGACCGAAATAACGTTTCCGAACTTTTTTTGAGGAGTTTATATGTGGGGGGAGTATTTTATGAAGAATTATTACATAGTTTGCTGCCTACTCTGGAAATATTCTGCCTAATACGTTGGCAGGCTCGTTACCAAGACTGCTGCAAATGACTGCACTGTGCAAATATGCATTCACAAATTGTCTATTTAGCAGGGTATTTACTAGAATAAATTATCTAGAATTTGGATAATTATCCTAAAGTAATGACCCAAATAGGGATGGGAACCTGCAACCCCAGCTACGGCATAGCTCACCAACCGTTCCGCTCAGGGTATGAAATTAACTTTTTCACCAGAGCGGCTTGTGGATTATAAAAATCAGCCATTTTCAACACTTTACCAGTCACATTACCTTTAACAATATAATATAACACAAATTGGTCGGTTACCTGCCAAAGTGGCTGCTAGAGTAGAAAATCTTTCCAGCCACAATCAAAATTTTACCAGCATTTGGCTGGTGGCGGGTGTTAATTGCACACCCTGCTTGTTTACGCTACACTGCCGTCCTGGTTCAGTATGTGCGGATGTGTGGTTCTGGCCGGCCCGGGTCCGAAATCACTCACTGCTGGACCTGGTGGCTGCAGTTTGCGCTGGTGAAGCTGACGATCAGTTGCAGCTTCTCCGTGGCGTAGTCCACAAACTGGCGCTTGAAGGCCCGCTCCTTGGCCTTGGTGGTCCAGGTGAGCTTTTCGTAGAGGAAGACCAGGCCGTAGAGGCTCATGGAGAGGGCGATGAGCCTCCACCCTACACTGCGCCATACCTGTCCCAGGACACCCGTGGGGGAGAGGGGGGGACGCTCAGTCTGGGGGGGCTCTCATCATAAATCCATTCCCGGCCACTTTTGGGGTCACTTCCAGTTCAATTCAGTCAAATCAGGAAATTCAATTCCCTCATTGAATCAATCCACTCCCAATTAATCCCCAAAGAGCATTACATGCGTTCTCTCAGTATGGGGATTGAATTCAATTAATTTCCGCTTAATTATCTGAAGTGAAATGGACTAGACCTCAAACCCTTATAACAGGATTGGCAACCTTCATGCTATTCACTCATGTTGACCTGCTTTGACCCAGGTTAGGTAAGGAATACCCACGTTAACGTTACGCGTAACGTAACATAACATAATGATGAGAACAGGTCCTTCAGCCCAACAATGCTCACCATCTTCCTACCACTAAAGGGTACCTAGTGCTCCCCTACAATCTAGATAGTATCCAGCACCATATCAAGCCTGGTCTTGAAAACACCCAGAGTTTCTGCCTCTACTACATAACCTGGCAAGGTATTCCACACAGTGACTACTCTTTGTGTGGAATAGTATGAAGAAGTACTTTCTAATTTACCTTTTGCTCATTTTCATCTATGCCCCCTCGTTCTACTAACAGAACTCAACCTGAAGAATCTCCTGTAGTTCACTTTATTAATCCCTTTTATGAATTTAAAAGTCTCTATCACAAAATCACCCCTAAGTCTCCTTTTACTAAGCTTAAACAGAAGTATCCCAAGTCTTTCCTCCTAACTTTTATCTTTCATAGCAGGAACAAACTTAGTTGCCCTTCTTTGGACCTTTTCCAGAGCCTCTATATCTTTTTTGTAATACGGTGCCCAGAACTGCACACAGTACTCTAAGTGTGGTCTGACAAAAGTACTGTATAACAATATGCTTAGACCCGGGTTAGGTAAGGAATACCCACGTTGACCTGCTTTGACACCGGGTTAGGTAAGGAATAACCACGTTGACTTGCTTAGACCCGGGTTAACCTGCTTTGACCCCGGTTAGGTAAAGAACACCCACGTTGACCAGCTTAGGTAAGGAATACCCACGTTGACCTGCTTTGACCCGGGTTAGGAAAGGAATACCCACGTTGATATGGTTAGGTAAGGAATACAATATTTACAATAATTACAACTTTCACTGGTGTCTCATATCACTGCTATGCAGATGACATCCAGTTATATTTTTCTTTTAAACCCAACGACATACAGAAGCTAGACATTCTTCTTGAGTGTCTGGCGGCCATTGAAGGTTGGATGGCGAACAATCTCCTCCAACTCAATGCAGCTAAGACAGAGGTCCTGATCATTGCTCCAGACAGTGTAGCAGTCAGGGTTAAAGAACATCTGGGCCCCCTTAAACACAACATTCACCCCAATGTCAGGAACTTGGGTGTGCAGTTTGATCAGCAAATGCTCTTAGATAAACATATAAAATCTCTCTGTCGAAACTGTTTCTTCCACATTAGAAATATTGTGAAACTCCGGTCCATTGTCACACATGCAGAATTAGAAATGTCGGTCCATGCATTTATTTCATCTAGACTTGACTATTGCAATTCTCTTTTCACCTGTCTCAGTAAGGCATCTGTTGACAGACTTCAGCTGGTACAGAATGCAGCGGCCAGAGTGCTCACCAGGTCAAGAAAATCATGCCACATCACTCCCATCCTCGCCGCCTTGCATTGGCTACCGGTACACTACAGAATACAATTTAAAGTCCTACTGCTCACCTTCAAAGCCATAAATGGTCTAGCCCCCACCTACATCAGTGACCTCATTCTTATACACGCCCCCATCCGATCCTTGAGATCTTCCGACCAGGGGTTCCTGGTGGTCCCTAGGACCCGGCTTAGGACAAAGGGGGATCGGGCCTTTACAACAGTAGCCCCTAGGCTTTGGAACTCGCTCCCCCAGAGTCTGAGAGACGTGAAGTCCGCAACTAGTTTTAAGGCACAGCTAAAAACACACCTTTTTAAAATAGCCTTCGAGCACTAGGCGCTCTAGTGGACACCCCCTGTTGGCAGGACCTCCATATTCTTTTATTCTTTTACCTATGCTACTTTTGCACCGTATTTTATTCTGTCCTGTATGTTATGTTCTGTTATTCTCTGTCTGTCGTGTTTTTTTTTTGTAATGTACTTTTATGTATGTTGTTCTTACTGTAAAGCACTCTGTGCATTCGTGCTGAGAAGGGTGCTCTATAAATAAATTTTTACTTACTTACTTTTACTTACTAATACCCACGTTGACCTGCTTTGACCCGGGTTAGGTAAGGAACACCCATGTTGACCTGCTTAACTTTTATATGACATTTTTACTGTAATGTTAGCAATACCAGTCTGTAATCCTGCAATTTCGTATCTAAAAGACTTGCACGTTCATAACGAGGTCTGTGGGATGGTGTGTCTCTTTCTCTGTGGGCAGGGCCAAGGGATGTTGTGACAATAAATGTGACCGTTGGGGGAAAACCTGCAGACTCTATCTTTAATGCATCACTCTGCTTTGATTACATTCTAGTTGATACATTGTTGGAGGAAAATAATTTTTTTTAATCCTGAAGAAGCTAAATTTTTAAAATAAATTACAAAATCCTAATCTTTTGTCTCAATCATTACATCATAGATAGTTCATAGGCTATTAGGCTATTGTAACTTGTTAAAAAAAAAATATATATATATAGATCATATATAGTCGGCCCAAGGAAACGGTTGATCAGGTTAGGTAAAGAATACCCACGTTTACCTGCTTTGACCCAGGTTAAGTAAGGAATACCCACGTTGACCTGCTTTGACCCAGGTTAGGTAAGGAATACCAACATTGACCTGCTTAACCCGGGTTAGGTAAAGAATACCCACGTTGACCTGCTTTGACCTGGGTTAGGTAAGAAACACCCACCACTCCTCCAACGATGACCATGCTCATGGAGGTCCGGGACGTGAGCGAGGCCAGCCCAGACGCCATGGTCAGCATAAGCTCCTCTTGGGAGACCACGCACTCCTGGGGGTGTGGCCCTGCTGGGGTCGAGGGGGTGAGGATGGGGGTGATGGGCACGGGACGAGGAACCTGCCAGAAATTACATTACATTACCCGATTAAGAGTAAATCGTTATAAACAGCTGTGCCCCACCAGGGAATCTAACCTGCAACCTCTCGGTTACAAGCGAAGTTGAAATTAGATTTGGTTTCCTATACTATATGATATGTTATCAATGCATACCAGCTGTAGCCAGATAATGCCTGGTTCAGACTAATGCAACACAAATTCAGTGTTATGCAACAACTCTGCAACAACAGAAAAGCTTTTGTTGTTTTACCTGGACTTTTAGATGACAATTTTACTGTTTTTTAATGTTAGCAATACCAGTCTGTAATCCGGCAATTTCGTATCGAAAAGACTTGCACGTTCACAACGAGGTCTGTGGGGTGGGGGTGTGTCTCGTTCTCTGTGGGCAGGGCCAAGGGATGTTGTGACAACAAATGTGACCATTGGGGGAAAAACCTGCAGACTATCTTTTATGCATCACTCTGCTTTGATTACATTCTAGTTGATACATTGTTGGGAGGACATTTTTTTTTAATCCTGAAGAAGCTAAATTTTTTAAATAAATTACAAAATCCTAATCTTTTGTCTCAATCATTACGTCATAGAGAGTTTATAGGCTAGTATAACTTGTTTGTTAAAAAAAAATATATATATATACAGATCACAGGTAGGCGAGTTTACCTGCAAGTTGTGGTTGACGAGCATCAGAGCCCGGTTTGCGTTAGTCGGCCCAAGGAAGCGGTTGACCAGGGAGGTCCAGCCCAAAGAGAACTGGAATTCAATGTTCTCCTGGAAGTCGGAACAGAGGGAGCCACAGTTGAGGTCGTAGCTGAGGTCAAACCTCCGAGAAGGAATGAGCATGTGCAGCTGGCTCTGAACAGCAGGGGGCAGCAGAGGCTGCATACAGTCTGGCAAAGAGAACACAGGAGACTGTTCTGCACACAACTGGACACCAATATCACATAACACAGTATAAATATACAAAACACCCTTCTGGAATAACTTTAAATAGTCACTGATTATTAACAGCTTTAAAAAATACACCCAGGAATTATCCATGACCCAGTTGACCCAGTTCTGTGTGTGTGTCAGAATAGGGGTTTAGGACCCAGTCATTAGTAGTGTTGAGGTGGGTTTTAAATATGGGAAAAAAAAAACAAGAGAAAGCCACTATATATTATTCAACCTCCAGTCATTCACACCTGCTATGCCATACACATCTTACTGCATACAGTTTTTCTAACATTATGTTAAAACACATTGTAATTCTGAATTTTTTTTTTTTTTTTACATGTTTAGGTAAATGTTTTTAATGATTTGTGGGTCAGAAAAAATGTATGTGCAGTTTAAGTGGGTCACTGGGAGCCCCGCCCCCTGTTCCCAGGTTAATTTTAGTAGGTCTGCATACCTATCATGTCTTTTTGGGAGGTCTGAACAGACGCGTTGATGGCGTTGGAGCAGCGGAACGCCAGGTTCTTCCCCATTCCTTCCTCTATGTGTGTGAGCAGCTCCTGCAAATGGTAACAGTGACAGTCGATCAGTCTATTGCACTGTAGTGGCATTCACAAACAGGCTGTCCCAAAGCGCCTCACGGTGGACATTTTTAAAATATACTGTATACACTGGAACAACATCAGCAGAAAGACATTTTGAGGAAAACTGGAAAGCTTCAAGCTCCTGAAAATGTGATGCAAGAAAAAAAATGTCATAAATATATATATATAGTTGGGAAAAACATCCCTGAAATTGAGCAGTAAAACCCTTGATCGCCACATTTTCCTCCACTGAACTTTCAGTATCGCTGAGAATGAAGTTAATTTGAGAGTGTTGCGGTTGGGTCGCTCCAGGAGACTCGCCGATTTGTAGAGTTTCAGCACGTGGGGAGAGGAATGGAAGTCCGAGTGAAACTCCTCGATCAGCACGGACAGACGACAGATCTCCTCTGCCATGGCACTGGACACCTGGAGAGACCAGGAAATAAAGAGCAGAACTCAGCGTGGCCTTCAGAAGATAAAGCTACATCCCTCCCCATTTCTGCAAGCGGAACTGGCGCTGTTCCCTACCTTCTCCTCCACCTGCGCCGTGACCGACTTGATCCTCTTCTTGATGTCGTCCGTCAGCAGATTGAGCTGATTACGGATAAATTCCAAACGGTCCATCTGGTATTCCCTCTCCTCCAGGGAAAGGACCCTGCAGGGGACAGAAAAACTGCCCTGAGACGCTGGGAAATATCTGTCTTTGAAGGGGTAGTTTACCCAGTCACTTACAATTTTAATATGTGTATGGTTTTTGTGTGGTTTAGTAATGTGCATGTATTTTACTGGTGTCTAATTGGTTAATTATTTCAAATAATAATTTAAAGGGTAGACTGGACTAAAATGGTTGGAAATTTGTTTATATTTTTATTTTTAAACAGGTGAGCCGATTAAAGATGGAGGTACGGTAAAACTCACCTCTTCTCGGCTGAGGCGATGTTGATGGAGTCCATGATGCCTTTGACTGTCTCTGTGATCTGCTGTGCTCTGATCGTGTGCTGCTCAAACTTAGTTTTCACTGCTGACTGCGAGATACACTCCTGCGGGGCCGGCACACGTTACTGTGACAGAACTGCAGGGCCACGCTGGGGAGAACATACCGACCCGCTGCTGCTGCTGCTACTCAAACGGCATAACGACACAACGGTAAACCCCCGGAAAGGAGAACTATCTCCACCCTGCAGCAGCAGCAGGCCGGCATCTTCGCCTCACAGTAACACGCTCTTTCGGCAATGGCAAAATCATAAGACAAGCAAAATAACATGATAAATAAGAAGCTAAACTTCAAAAACAGTTACTGCATATTTTTGGTTTACATCATAATGGATATTCAAATGGTTTTTGTTTTTTTCTGGATGTTCAAATGGTTTTTAGCATCATACTTTAGCTACAATACCGACTGGGATACTATCATTATTTTACCATATAATTATGCAACTGTGACAAAAAGCATGTATTAAAAAGAACATAAGATACTGTATAATAACATACTGTGCAATAAGATATTGCACAGCCATATTTAATCTGTTATGATGTTAATAAAAAACAAAACAGACCATGAGCAACACAAAGGAGAATAATAATAATAAAATGTGATAATAAAATAATAATAAAAGCGGGTGAAAGGAAGAGTATGAAGAGAGGAGCCGAATGCCTCGCCCAAGCGAATCTAGGCATCAGCAATGAAAACGCAGGTGACTCAAAAGAGCACGTTGAGCAGGGCTGCCACTATGGGAGGTCTAGTCTGGAGAGAGAATCTGGGAGACTAGGGCTTGTCCGAATACGACCCCTACACCCTTTTGAGGGCGAATATTTGAGTCCATTTCTTCAAACATTTTTTGAGTGTGCGACTTTTTCTCACAAATGAGGGCACTTAAAATACCAGAATGAACCCCCTATTTCTGGGGTTTTGTTGTGAGAATTCAGGAGCACACTCATCTGCAGAACTGCGCACTCATCCAACAATTTCAGTAAGTAACCCAGAAGTAAAAACATAAAAGACAGAGCATATATGCATATCTACGGTACAAGATTGGCTCATATTACAAACTACTCTTTTTTATTTTTGTTAATTCTATCTTCATTCATAATCTCCACTTTGTAACAATCGTCATATGTTAATTGTGCCCACTGCCACAGACGCATCACAGCACACCATACCATAGAATCATCACAGCACAGCATACCATAGAAACATACGAATAGAATGGTTCTTCCAATAAAGCAACTTTCACACGTATGCTGATGCCTGGTGGTCACCAGATGGAATCTGAATCCGTTATTAATTAAAGTCACAGGTTTTAGCCTTTTGAAAGAGGAGAGAAAATGAGTGCAAGAAATTAAGAAAACTAGCGGGCAGACGCGATCAGAAACCTCTCCACTTGCCTCGAAGGTTCGCTCAAAACTTTGGAACTCCTTCAGTCTCTCCTGGAATCCTTCAGCTAAAGCACCACCTGCAACAAGGACAGCCACTTTAGAAAACCACACCTGAATCACCAGGTGCAGTGACCGGTTGGAATGAAAACCTGCGTACTCTCGGGCCCTCCATGGCACATGATTGGGCACCACTGTTGTAGAGAGAGCGTCTAGAGTTGAGACCAGTTATGGGGAAAAGCAGAGACTGTATGAGGTGTTTGTGGAAAATCAGGTGGGCCCAGGTTGTTCTAGATAAGAGGCTGCTAAATGGATGAATGTAAAATGTACATATAACACAAGACCTGTGTGACTGTGGCAGAAGACTAAACCCCGCACAGTAGATGGGAGAGCCGACAGGCTTCCCATTTCAGACCCGCATGATGCTGCCGTTTAATTTAACCTCCCACGGCATGCCAAGCACTCAGAGATGGAACGTCTGCATGCAGTGTAGAGGTCATTCTGGCCGACCCCTGGCGACCACTGGCCGACCCCGAGATGACCCCTGGCCGACCGAGCCCCTACCGCTCTCTGGCATCCCCTGGGCGCGCTGCATCCTGGAGTTGAGCACCTCTTTAGCAGATACAAAGAAAATGCGGTTGGATGCCTGCACACGGTCCACGACCTTCAGCTCCTCCACCAGGAAGCTGACGCAGCGGTCCGTGTGCTGCTTCCGCACCTGTCGACAGGTAAACACAGAGTCATCAAGCACCTGTTCGCACCTGTAAAGGCTATTTGCACTTGTGCACAGGTGAACAAAGTCATCATTCCTCTGTGTGCACCCATGTACAGGTAAACCCAGTACATTTCTGTAAGGGCTGTTCGCACCTGTGAACAGATGGTGAACAGAGTCATCAATCTCACTACAACATCAATCACCAATTTGCAGCTGTGTACAGGTAAACAGAGTCATTTCTGTAAGGCTGCCTCAATCTGTTAACAGGTGATCACATCAGAGTCATAAGTGTCTTGGGTTCAAACCCTGGTTTTATTGTGTGGCTGGAGTGTGAGGTATATGCGTGTCTCTGGTTTAAACCTTGATTGTATTGTGTGGCTGGAGTGCAAGGTATATGTGTGTCTCTGGTTTAAACCCTGATTGTATTGTGTGGCTGGAGTGCAAGGTATATGTGTGTCTCTGGTTTAAACCCTGATTGTATTGTGTGGCTGGAGTGCAAGGTATATGTGTGTCTCTGGTTTAAACCCTGATTGTATTGTGTGGCTGGAGTGCAAGGTATATGTGTGTCTCTGGTTTAAACCCTGATTGTATTGTGTGGCTGGAGTGAGAGGTATATGTGTGTCTCTGGTTTAAACCCTGATTTTATCGCGTGGCTGGAGTGTGAGGTGTACGCTGTGTTCAGAGCTCTCTTATAGAATGCGCACTCACGTCCTCCATGTACTCGGGCTCTGAAGCCGAGGCGTCCCACCGGTTATTCAGGATGAAAATGTTGGGCTTTGAAAGACGTTCGTTCACCTTGTGGAAAAAGTGCTTCTCCTAAATGAAAAAGCACAAACAGATGGAAATGGATTAAAGGGGGAGGGGGGGCAGTGCACACACCCCACCGCCCCAGCCAAGCCCACCAATGACACTCACGAGTGAGCGTGCGCGGGGTTTCATCGTTTGATGTGTATGCAGACGGCCAGCGGGTGACCTCAAACGTGATCGCATCGCTGCTTTCAAAGTTCAAACGCGGCAGGAGGAGCTCAGATAAGCGGCAACCGGCGGTAACCCGTGCAGTCTGAGCACAGCCAAAGAACATCCCGGAACGGCGGGGGGGGGCTTTTACTGCGCAAAGTAGGCGCTGTCACTCATGTGTCACTTCAATCACCAGGCCTGATCAGCTGAGCAGGATCGGAGGCTCCGCGATCGACTGCCTGTCCTGGGAGGCTGTCCACACTTCAGCTGATAAAACTTGAGCTCCACCCAAAAACCAAAGCCGATTCTCTCTTTCTTCACCTGATCTTTAGGGCACAGACAGGTGAGAGTAATACAGCAGAACCCTCACCTAGTCAATCAACAGTCACTTGAGATCAGTGAGTTCAGTTATTCTACAGAAGCTTAACATGAGGGTGCCTAGTGTGGGGAGCAATTCAGCTTCTATACAATTTGTCCATAATATTAAAGCTAAAAATAAAAGCTGTTATACAGTTGAACTCATCTGAAAAAAATTATTCTGCTTGCCTGTACTTGCTTATTATCAGCATTTTTGGCCAGCAGAGCAGGACAGGGTGCATGGACAGCGAGAGGGTGTATGAGTATGAGGGTGAGAGAGAGAGAGAGAGAGAGAGAGGGAGAGGGAGAGGGAGAGGGAGAGGGAGAGGGAGAGAGGGGACGAGGATGACACTCCAGAGTATTTGGACAGGGAACAATTGGAGAGTAGCATTAGGCCGAGCCCTGGTTCCCAAATCTGTAGCCCCCAAAATATCAACTGCACCAGTAGTTCCAAAATTGTGGCACGGGATGCATCATGTGGTGCATCAAGTGGTGCATCATGGGAGGGGTGTAAATGGGTTGCAGGAGCTATATATACCACACTCTCCACTGACATTCACACCAGTCAAGCTAAACTCCACAGCTGGTACAGTACACGCACTGCACTAGATACAGTGTAAACAGTTATTTTTACAAAACGGAAATGTAAAATATATATAATTTACACTCATTTGTAATTTGTACCCATCTTATGGTGTTTGCTTGCCATGTGAAATGCACTTTTCTAAGTTAGAAGTGGCTAAAAGTGTCAGCTAAATGACCGAGTTGTACATCGAAATTTCTTTTTAATGTTAATTCCATATTTGTACTAATTTCTGAGCTACACTTTGCTAAAGGGGCGGGACACAGAAGCTGCATTCGCACATTAAATGTGTCGTGGGCTCCACTGAACTTGAGCGAGCTGCAGAAAGAATGCTTTTTATCTGTGTTTCCTCAAAGCAAAATGTAAACACACTGTAAAGGCTGAACATACACAGAGCTGAGAGTGCCCTCCTGAGGCTGGGACAAGGCACTAATACATCTGTGAGAAGCAGTGGTGCACTAAATACACATTAATACATAACCAATAGAGCTGAAAAAATAACACGTCCGCAGAAAGGAGTTCTATAACCTTCACACCGGATACCTGTAGTCTGTTAGGCACTGATCCCCAACCCTGTTCCTGGAGATCTACCATCCTTGAGGTTTTTACACCAACCCTAACAAAGCACACCTCATTCAACAGGTAGAGTCAATAATTAGTAGAATCAGGTGTGCTTTGTTAGGGTTGACATGAAAGCCTACAGGACCGCAGATCTCCGGGAACAGAAGACCCTGTACCCTGTATGACAGCTTCTACAAAGAGCGAAAGAAAAATTTCCACCTGAGAAGTGATGGCGACTCCCCGATTCGCCTGATCCCTTGATAAATCCTGCGGTTCATGGATTAACGACTGTATGCGATTAAATCAGTGATTGTTCATGACAGCCTGTGTTAATTGCTCAATCCCACAGCGTTGAGTGCCCAGCTCCTCACCGTGTTCATTAGCGTGGACTCGGAGTTCGCCACCAGCACAAAGACGTCGGCGTCCAGGCAAAATTTGTCGATCCAGCTGTCCAGCTGCGTGGTGACATCAGTCCCTGGGCTGTAGTCACAAGATCAGTGTCATCAAATCAGCTCAGAGTCTACTAGCGACCAGCCAATCATACCGCAGTGCAGACATACAGGGGGTGGACAAAATATCGGAAACACCAGAAACGGAAAAAACTGTTTTTCATAAAACATAAAGCAGCTGCTATATGTTTGCTCCCATTTGTCTATATTTTCTACACTCTTTTATGACTGCCATGCCATGTATACATTTTAGTTTGTCTTGTTTTTTAAAATTTTATTAGCTTGATAATTAATCATAATTAGCCATTAATCATATTATTATAAAATAATACTCATTTTTCAATTAAATGCTGCTATAAGTGAGAACACTTCTTTAGCTAATGTAGGACAAAAACTGCAAGCATTTTGGTCCATGACAACCGGAGATGTGTACCTCTGCACAGCTGTGGGGAGTGAACACCTCAGCTCAAAGTGAAGTGAACAGCTGAATTAAATAGAAGATCATTGAAACTGGTCTAGAATCCAACACTTGCACGTAACATGAGTCACAAATATGGCCCAATTGTTCATGATTCCTTTTCAGTTAAGTTTTTCACTAATCGCATTCCACTGTACTACATAGAGATCAACTCCAGTTGTTGGGGACCAAAATGTTTTCTGATTTCTTCTTATATATTTGCTGAAGTGTACTCACTTATTACTGATATAACAGCGACCTGGAATTTATGATTTATTAGTATTTCAAAAAGATATGACCAATAGGCAATTATGGTTGATATAATAATTATTGGGGTCAAAGGTTGATTGGCATCATTATAAAGAAAAACAAGTCATCATATAAAATGTACACGTGGCACAAGATGCACAAAACAGCATAGATAATCAGGTTAGGAACAGAGGTTGATGTTTTACGTAGCAAACATGTGGCAGGTGTTTTATGTTTTCAGAAAAACTGCAGTTTCCGATATTTTGTCCACCCCCTGTATGTCATGATGTAATAGTAATTGTATTGTTAACAATGTTAATTTAACAGAAGACAAATAAATAATGTAGCCATGGAAACTGGTTGGCAGGACATCTGATTTTGTCTGTGTTTAGGTTGCATTTAGATTCCAGGTACAGTTACCTGTCCATGAGAACCAGGTCGTCTCTCAGCAGGGCACATTTCGTCTTTGGCCAAAAAACCTTCACTAGGCTCCCGGCATCCAGACTCTCATCCATGTGCAGCGCATGGGCGAGCTGGTTCACCGTCTGAGGGGGGTGGGGGGGGGGGGGGAGGAGAGAGGCTCAGGGCACTGCATTACACAAAACAACCTTTCTCAAATCAACCACCGAAGCACCTCCCAAGGGTGGAACAGCTGTCCGTGGAAAAACTGTCAATAGGCAGTTGAAAGAAAGAAATCCTGTAAGGTTTTTACTCAAAAAACAGAAGTATTAAGCCTTAGTGCATTGAATTCTACTGTCATTTTGGGGGCCTGGCAGGCCTGTCGTCCCCCCCCCCTTTTTAAATTCCAGTGCAAACTGTCTTTGTGACAGTGTCTCTGTAAAAGCGCCATACGAATAAAATTGAATTGAATACTTCAGTTAATTATTTGGCCCACTAGAAACAGAACATTTTTACAGCCCCTCACAATATTTTTTTCCCTCTCGTTTTAAGCAGAACAGAAAGGCAATAACACACTGCTTCAGTGTACCACACTGTACAGAATTACATGGACACAATCAGACAAATAAACAGGCGGGGGGTGGGGGGGTCATACACCCATACACTGCACACAGGTTTGTACCCAGATAAGCTTGTTTATAACACTTGGTTGACAGAAGAATTTATGAGGCTTAATGATTGACTCCATAATGTAAGCAAGCAGGAAGCACTACGGGCCACTGTTGACTCTACCTACTGCACGTGTGTAAAAATGTGAAGTTTGTTATACGCTCTGTTAACTCCACAGTTCAGCAGTATGAGTGGACTGAATGCATTATTATTCATAACCTCCAAGTAGGATTATCCACCACCTAGCTGCCGTTATTTAATAAACGTGAACATTCAGTGATTGACCATGTTGGTCATTAAAACCCACAACCCACATTTGTATTGTGACAAATGTTTGTTAAATGTTTTTTTTATAAATACATTTGATTTGATTTGATTAACCCTGAGCTGATCCTCAAAGTACAATTACAGTCTCCTACAGTGTTTCTGTATGATCAACATTTTTCTCTGCAATGCATGTCCTTTCAGCCAGTCTTAAACTCATTTTATACCAGTTAATACAGATTCAAAGACGATTGCCTTTTATTTTCTTTAATATGCATGGTACAGTTGCTACTATTAGTTTGCACTTCATTGATAAGAATAACCTGCTAATTACACGGTTAACTCACCTTAACTGGGTTCTTGGATCTAAACTGGTTGCTGATTTTAACATGAAAATCGAAACCGGCATACCCTGCGGCCAACTGGGACAAGAGCTGAGGACCCCTGCTACCCGTTTAAATGTAATGGTTATTGTATACTCTGTAAACTGCACAGTTTATGTAGTCGGCAGTGTATGCGGGCTGCATGAATTTTACCCAAACATCCCTATAGGTTGATCCACTTCCCCTGGGCTCATCATCACGATACTGCACAATTACATTAATTTAATGCATCCACACGTTCAAAACTTCTCTCTGCATGTCTTGTTATATCAGACGGTCTTAAACTAATTTTATACCGGTTGTTACAGACACAGCTACTAAGCAAGAGAAATCACAACATGTTGAAATCACAATGCGGAGTTCAGTTTTATAGGCTTGCTTTTGTGGGGGTTTAAGGCTGGGGTAAGCTGTGAAATACACTGGGACAAGTGTTTTGTAAAATGCACCATATGCCTGCAAACACATGTAGGGTTTAAAAGAAAACTATGTATTAATACGATGCAGAGTTTGCTTTTTCACCCACTAGCTAGAGTGGCTTATAGATTCAAAAATTGCCAGCCATTTTCAACATTTTACCAGCCACATTATCTTTTACAATATAACACAACCTGAACCAATATAACGTAACCTGGCCCAATATAACGTAACCTGGCCCAATATAACGTAACCTGGCCCAATATAACGTAACCTGGACCAATATAACCTAACCCTGGACCAATATAACCTAACCTGGACCAATACAACGTAAGCTGGACCAATATAACGTAGCCTGGACCAATATAACGTAACTTGGACAAAATAACATAACCTGGACCAATATAACATAACCTGGTTGCTTACCTGCCAAAGTGGCTGATAGCTAATCTTACCAGCAACAATCACAATTTTACCAGCATTTGGCTGGTGGTGGGTGTCAATTTCACAGCCTGGTATATAAATACAGTTGATCTGAAGCGTCGTACCTTGACGCTCTTCTCCTCCTCTGACCCCTCAGTCATGAGGAAGGCCTTGTCCTCGTCCGTGCCCTCCACGCTCAGGAAGCAGTTGGTGGTGTGGCCGATGCCGCTGGGCAGCACTCTATCCCTCAGCATGGCGTTTATCACCGTGCTTTTACCGTTGCTCGTCCTGGAGAGGGGGGAAATAAAACGCACCGATCATTTGACTCGCCCGATACGCACCGCTGACCTTCCGTTTAACAGCCTGGGCCTTTCACACCTCAGACTAATTTCACTGATTGGCAGTGCCAGTGTGGAGACGTGCACGCGACCAGAAAGTGGACATACCTATGTTTGTGAAATTCAGGTGTAGGTATAGGTATAAATCAGTGTTGAGATTCAGGTGTACGTATAGGTATAAAACAGTGTTGAGATTCAGGTGTAGGTATAGGTATAAAACTGTGTCGGAAACTGTAATGAACCATATAATGGCTAAAGGGTGCAGCCAAAATTAGCAGTCAATGGAACAATTTAGCCAATCAAAACCTTTTTTTTTGCTGGTTCAAACCAGTTAGGTGCTGATAGCTTATGGCCGCTACACTTTTGCTACATTTTTGGTGACATGAAGTCGGATTCTACAATCACTATTACAAAGTAACAATGCACAAAAACATGTTCTTTCGTCAAGGGGCCATCCTCTTATATTTCACTGTGCATGCTGTTGGAGTCCAATGTCTCAAACTGATTTTTTAAAATACCATTCATATTTTGTACAGATCCTTTATGGAAAAGCATTTATGTTGTACATGTTACATTCATGCATGATGGCCTTCAAGCCAAATTAATAAACTACATGAGGGAGAAAAAAGGAAGCACATGTGGGCTTTAACCCTGCCGTCTTACCTGCCGAAAAAAGCCACTTTCATGTTCCTACGAGCCAGCACTTCTTTGATCACGGCCAGCTTCCCCGTATAGGACTGTATCTGCACCAGCTGATCTTCAATGGCGATCTGTGCCAGGTCTTCATTCCTGAATGTATCTGAAATTAAAACATGGCAGCACAGTATGATGGTTAGGGAGCCGGGTTTGTAACTCTGGGACTACAGGTTCAAATCCCAGGCGGGCCACTGCCATTGCACCCTTAGGCAAGATAGGCTACTTAACCTGAGCTCAACAAAACAGGCAGGTAGCGCACACACACAAAAACAGAACGACAGACCTTTTACTCAGCCGTTTGAAAATGGCAGCGACAAAGGCAAAACATTTCAACAAAGCCATTCTCAGGAGAGAGCTGATGTTATTTTACTGTCCTTAAGCAGAAAATATTACACTGCATAAATGGATAGTTTGGGGAGAAAAAAACAAAAAAACAAAAAAACACACACACACACACACACACACAGTTGGGCCTGGAACACAAACAAACACAAATCAATGTCACCATTTTAATATTGCCCGAGTACCTCTGGCTTTTTAACTTGACCAGTGCAACCCCTACTCACCTTCTACAAACACTGACCCCTCTTTGACATACTCCAGCAGCTGCTCAAACACGGTGCTGATCTTCTTTTTAGCAATGACAAAGCGCTTCAGTGGTGAGAAGTCCCCGTGATCCATAGTGCCTTCCTGAAAAGTGTACATACCTTCAGTGCCAATCGAGCTGCCTTCAGTGTAATAGCATGCATACATAAGTTCTCCTTTTTGCAAACTCAGTATACGGAATGTACATCTAACATAAAGCTATACGTTAGACTTCACATCCCATCACTATACAGAAAAAGCAGCCGGTGAATGTCGTCTTACTCCACTTCTTCACCAAGGCTACACAGACAACTATGGCTTCAAAACAGGAATGACATTTGCAGGGCTCGAGTTTCCAACCGAGCAACCCTTTCTCTACCTCACCATCTGACCTCACTGCGGTTAGTGTTTGTTTCTGTTTCGTTATGTTGTCTAAATAAGCCTAACATGAACTGATATCCTTGCTGTATTTATGAGAATAGCCTATTGACTATGGCGATCGTTACATTTCTCAAATGATAAATAATTCGGTCCATTACCTTATAGTGGCCCACACATGGAAATCTAAGTGCACCTGATGTGCTGTTTCAAGATTATATTAGCCATACTACAGCACATCTAACTTTTCAGCTAACGTTAGTTAACTTGCCTTACGTACCATTCACAGTTAGCAGACAGGTCAGCCATAATTTTATTTTATTTTTTATAATACCTTGCCTATCCTATTGTAAAACCCAGAGCCTTTCAAGCAGCTAGGTAGCAAAGGCGTTATTTGTGTTTTAACAGTTACCTAGAATGTATTCAAATTGTCAACACTTTTGCTATTTGTATCCGCTCGCACATCTACGTGTCTGTTTTTTGCAAAACCGAATTTCTTCCCTAGCAATGTCCACGACTTTTGTAACGAACTGATGACCCTTGCCTTGTGCAAGTTTGTGCCACCGAGTACCTAGTAGGACATAGCTACCGCTAACAAGCTAGCAAGCGTGCGGCCATAATAAAGTTATTTCACAAAATCAAGTCGCCTTACCTTGATGTTGAGGCTTCGCTTGTGTCTATATTGCCCTTTTCATATCAGCGCCAGATAGTATCTTGGTGAATATGCTGGCTAGCTTGATCAGTAACACAGTTTGTTTCTAAATAATTTTTCGTCCTTTTCATCCACTTTCATTACTCAGTCATACATGAGAAGAGGGAGGAGCGTATGGTGTGACTGAAACACAAGTATGGCAAGCCATTGGGGCCAAACAAAGTAAAAGACAGACATGAGCGATCTCTTGATGCACTAAGAAAAAATTTTCATCGTGAGTTCTAGAATCAAAACGCTCTACATTAATTAATTTTTAAAAAAAGAGAACTTGCTTCAGTAAAAAAACTGGACTTGATAGGTAGGACTGGCTACATGGCTCGATGTTTACCAGGACAACAGCTGCTTATGATTTAAGTAGGTTTAGCATGGTACATGGAGTTGCTTATAGCCTATAACATACTGCTAAATTATATCAACCTAGGTAGCTCATGTTAAAAAGCAAGAATAGACAGCTGTGTAGTACAATGGGTTAGTTAGGGAACTGGGCTTGTAGGGAGAAGGTTTGATTCCAAGGTGGGACAATGATGTTGTGCCCTTGAACAAAATATGTGAATTGCTTCAGTAAAATATCCAGCTACATAATGAATGGTATGTTTAAAGGGCAACAGAGCACACTGGTTTGAAATTCTAAAAATGCCTAAATCTGGGCATGGCAAGGTAATACTATTGGGGCTGAGCTCCAGGTATCAAACCATGCCCGAGCATTTTTTTTCACTAGTAGCCAAAAGCTAATTTCTACTCTGGACAGCACTCACAGCGGCGCGCTCTCTCTCTCTCTCTCTCTCTCTCTCTCTCTCTCTCTCTCTCTCTCTCTCGCTCTCTCTCTCTTTCTTTCTCTCTCTCACTCACTCACTCACTCACTCAATGGGAATCAGTGATAGCCATTTTCATTAGCAGAGCGGCCTTTAGCTACTGCATTAGCTAGCAAAAGCGAGAACCGGCGATGTACGACCAGGGATTCTGGGTAGTATAGTTATGTTTCTAAAACGCTGTTAATTATACGATTCAAATTAGATTTAAATGTGGTGGTGAGTATATAATGGACTTTGTACCACATATATGTCAAAGTTTGGTCCATACAATGCCATAATATCATCATAAGGGTAACTGAAAGATCCTGTAGTGGGGCAGGTAACGGCTTCCGGCAGTCTTACAGGACCAGCTAGGGATAGGAGGGGGCGGGACTACGGAGCTCTATATATCTCTCAAGTGAGTAGTCAGACGTGGGCAGAGTCTGGTTTCGGAAGTTAATTCCCTATGACAGATAGGATCAAACTGTCAAATTAGACGTTGCACATCAAATGTGAATCAAGATTCAGCAACTGCATGGCTTATTTCTCACCTCAAATGTCTTCAGAAACCTATTTTAGTGGACTATTTAGGTGGAGTAAGAGAGTTTATGAACAGGACGCAACGTTGTTCCGGTTTAAAAACGTTGAGCCGAAACTAACCAATCAGGTGCCGGCTGTTTCTGTTGTGGGTAAGAACAATTATCCATATGACGTAGAGGTACCTCCAAAGAGGTACTCTGACATTACGATTGGGGCGGGGGCAGTGTGGGGAGCAGAAAGAAAATTTCAACCATTAGGGGCAGCACAAAGATGCTTTTCTACCAGTTTCTCCTGATTAATGTTATTATTTCCGAATTATTGAAATAACAAAATGGATGAATAAGTTTACACGTTTACAGCTAAAAAATAAAGTGATCTAGGGTGTAGTTACCCTTTAAAAACGGAGCTGTGTGCTACTGCTGGCTAACGTTATTTGACAACGTTTGGAGACAACGCAACGCTCGTCCGGGAGGAATTATGGGATATCGAGTTTTTGAACAGCGGCATCGCTGGTATATTCACAAAAACATACTGAAACGTAAAATATACTCGAAGCTGGTCCAGAAAAACAACATAGTTTGCGAACGGGCGTTATATTGAACAATCGAAAATTGACGGTAAGACATAATCACTAGAAATGGTTTAAAAGTAAGTTTTAGTTCATGTCTACGCTCTAAATGAATGGGGGATTTACTTCCGAAACCAGTGTGACGTAGTCACTTGTTCTGTGGCTGAACTAGTTTCAATTTAGTCAGCGGGAGAAATACTTCAGCTGGATGAAGTTTATGGCCAATGACATACTGGACATGCAGTTCCAAACGTTTTACCACTAGAGACACTTTTGAGCCAGATCCTTTGGGTTTATGCTGTTTTGCGCTAACTGCAGTAAAATGCCAAGATTTGGACCAGGATCAATCAGTAACACTTAGAAAGAAACAATTGTATCAGTTCTCATCTAAAATAGGCGGTTTTAGGGCTTTGTTATCTTTTAAAAATATATGAATTATGAATTCTCAACATCAAATATTGCTGTATTTCCCAGGGTAAGGCATTGTTAGATCAAATACTAAACTCGTTTTTATGCTGGCCAGTAACAAACAAATTAAACTACATGTTTACCTAATTAACTTACAACATTTACACCAATCGTACAACACCTTGCCATACTGTACCTCTACTATTTTTATATTATGTGCCATATGTAAGCTCATCCCTGAACACCTGTCCTCCCGTTCATTACATAATTGGCCTCAGGGTGTGAACTTAACACCCGCCACAAGCTTAATGCTGGTATAAAAAATCTTACCAGCCACAAATTTAAATATAATCAGCATTTAGCTGTGCAGCTACTTTGGCAGGTAACCAACCAGTTTGTGTTATATTGTAAAAGGTAATGTGGTTGGTAAAATGTTGAAAATGGCTGGTGATTTTTAGAATCCACATGCCATTCTGGCCAGTGGGTGAAAATGTTATAATTTTTTTATAAACAGTAGTAGGCCTATACCTTCCAATAAAATACCACACCTAAAACACCAAATATATGTAAGATATTACAATTCAATAGTAGGAAAATGTATTTAATGTGCAAAAAATAAATAAATAGCTTGGAAATTGCCATGTGCTTTGAACTCTGTCTTTGCCCAGTGAAAACATGGTGGTGGTCAGAACGTGGAAACAACGCCCTCTGGCGACTTTTCATTGAAAAAAGAAAAAATGTGCCGATAATATTATTCATTTTAAGTCTAAAAGCAAAATTGAACAAGGACGTGTAACAAGTGGCACTTGGGAGGTGGGCAGGCTGCTTTTCTGTGCTCCAACCATGGCCAAGGGCTCGGTTTCCATGACATTTGCTTTTCAGTTTCATTACAAGCTATGTGATGTTCTCCAGGTAGGCCTACTAGAAGAACGACACAGTGCTGAATCCCAGGAGCCATTCTCCCTCATGAGACAGTCACCTCTCCACTCCCCTCTCCTCATACAGACTGGCCATCTGCACACTAAAAATGTAGGCTGTAACTGTAACTAAGGCTACAGCATGGTATTTCCAACAGAATACAGCAGCGCGTTCAGGTTCTTCAAACACGTTCAGGGCAGATCAGGATGCTTGCAAAAAGACCCATAATTGAGATCTGTCTATATTTGTAATATTAATATAAGACATATCAGCCTGGTAGTCCATGAGCAACTTTGTGGCGAATGTTGCCATAATCCTTCTAGTAACAGATCCAGAAGTCCAAGATCGGAATTAAGTCTCGAGTAAAAGCGAGTGAGCTAGGGGCCTTTGGGGCTAGTCACGACTCACGTGTGTAACACATTGTAAAAATGTAAGTTAAATTTAAAAATTACATTTCCTTTACCAATTTCACGTTTTAAAAAAACTGATTTATGAAACAGTTTTCTAGTCAAATAAGTTGGAACAGGAGAAATTTGGGGAGACTGAAATTAGATCAGCACAAGGAAGGAACTAACGTTACCACCTCTCTAACTCTAACGTTAAAATACATTTATAAAACTAAAACGACCGTTACATTAGCGCGAGGCTGAGTTCGACCGTTACATTAGAGCGAGGCTGAGTTCTTCCCAAAGTTCCCACGAGAGCGGTAACTGTGCTCGCGCAGTGGATGTTGTGTGCTGTGGTGGTAACTTCACTTTACCTCAAAATAGGCCCCTCACTGCCTCGACGGATATCGCCAAAAATACCTTTCAGAAACAAACGTAGCCAAGACAGACGGAGCAAATACTGCCAATCTCTAGTTAGAGATAATACAACGTTACACTTTCCCCCTCAACGTTACAATTTCTCCCTCAACGTTACAATTTCCCCCTCAACGACACCAACAGCTGACGCTTTACTGAAAATGTCCACATCAGGACAATTACGACACAAGCCCACAAAGGACTTGGCCGAGGTAAGTTAACCAATATCAAATAGAGATTGATAGAGGTAAATTAGAATTAACGCTGCCATTGCCTTTGCTTACGTTAAGACGTTAGTCAGCTAGTTAATTGTACATCTATTCGTTTTAGTGGCCGAGCTTGTTTCACAACGAACTGCAGACGGAACAGCAGTCGGTGGTGTTCGTGAAGCGGATGATGGCTCTTGCGGTGTCCTGCATCACCTACCTCCGAGGCATATTCCCGGAGGACGCATATAAATCTCGCTATCTGGAAGGTGTGGTAAGAATTATCTTTAAAGCTAGGCAATGTTAAGACTAAGTTACATAACTGACTAAATAGTTATGACGTTAGCTGATATTTTTTTACACTTTCATGTAACGTGTCGTTAGGTCAATTTGGTCACTTTACCTACCAGTTACCTACTAGTCGGCTAGAATTGAACGACGTCGCTGCTTATCAGTTATAGCCTAACGTTACTTTTCGCAATTATGATAACGTTACTGTAATACTTAAGATAGTTAACTGTCCTCATTTCAAAGGTGTTTGCACTTTTTTTTTGCCAACTACCAACACATCAAAAACATTTAACACTCAATGGTGTTTATATGAGACCGTGGTCGGTATTGTTTTCAGTCCAACGTTATTTTGCATAGACATTACATTACAGGCATTTACATTACATTACATTTATACATATTATCCATTTTACAGCTAGATAGATACTGAAGCAATGCAGGTGAAGTACCTTGCTCAGGGGTACAACGGCAGTGTCTTACCTGGGAATTGAACCTGCAACCTTTCGGTTATAAACCCAGTTCCTTACCCATTGTACTACACTGCCGCCCTCTGCTATGATATTTACAGTTTCCAAGTTCAGCGTTCTCTTGTGACTGAGCAGATTGCAGTATAACTTTACCGTTTGTACATTTGGTTTCTAGATTTGTGCGTTAAAGTTTTAAGAGAGAACAGCTCCTGTCCTGGAGCCTGCAAAATTGTCAAATGGTAAGCGTCTTGAATTTCATCATAAAACGTACTGTAGGCTAACTTTAACTAGCCTAATGTGTTCTTGAAACATATTTGAAATGTTTATTTTTTCTTTGTACTTTTCCAGGATGATGGGGTGTTTCGATGCATTAGAGAAAGGATATGTAAGTAGCTTAAAATTACTCCTGGTATATCTTTGTTTTATTTTTGGTGAAGACTAACTGACATTTTTCACATCTGTCAACAGCTACAGATTATGTTTATTGGGGTAAGTGTTTTTTAAAATAACCATCTGTTACAGGATTCCTTCACATGGGTGATGCATTCAGTTCACATAACAGTTTCATGAAGCTTGTTTCTGAATGAAACACCCAGGTGAAAAGCAATCCTAGTACATCAAAAGAGTGTGCAGACAGTTTATAGGCTACATCACAGGCAGCACAGTAGGAGCTAAAAGTCCTGAATTTTTATATTTTTATGTTTGATGTGGAATGCTCTGGATTCCACCATACAACTTATGTTTTGGAACATTGTGAGTGTTATTTGCTGTTGAACAGACAGTTCACTTGATATTTATCAGCAATGTTGTTTGACCTGGTGTGCTGGCCACTTCTATGGTAAGCTACCACGAGCCACCAACTGGTTGGTTGACCAAAACTTGGAAAAAGATATTTGAAAACATTGGTAATGTTTTACTAATGTAGTCAGTGTCCTATAACATCTGTCATTAGTACATTTGTGTGTGTGTGTGTGTGTGTGTGTGTGTGTGTGTGTTCCAGATTCTTTTGCTAGCACACCAGGCCAAACACTATTTTTATGTTGATTCTTACCTAATTTATCATTCAAAATGTATTTTATAATTTGCAGGTACACACTGATCCCGGTGACCCAAACGTGAGCTGTATTTAGCTGTATATTCTGTTTGTATTTCAGTAGAATCTTTCAAAGCTTTATGAATGTGCGTTTTGCTGGATCACATTCAGTGTTTTAAACACAATTCCCTCTCACATTGTATCTCTCCTGGCATGAAAATACATACAGTATTTGAAAAATAGTCAAAGAGCATTGTTTAGCCGTATGTCCATTCGTTAAAAGCGTTTATGATAGACAGTCATTTTAAAGAATATAAATATGTGGAGTAATATCTCAATGTTTTGTTTTTTCCTTCTTCCAGCACATCATTGAATCATACCAGTTTAAGTTTAAATACACAGAAGAAGGCCCGCAGATGGAAATATTGAGGTGAATGGGGTTCATACTATACTCAGTGTGTTGCATGAGCCTTGTTTATAATTTGCAGACCTGGATCAAATACCGCCAAGACTAAATGGCTATTTTCACTCATTTGCAGAACAAAGTTTTTTCATATGACTGTGGCATTTTGGGTAACAGCATGTTTTGTTGAAAATGTTCAGGGTTAAAAATAAGTGTTTTAAAATTCTACTGCCATTATAAAATACTGTATGTAATTTATATATAAAATATATAAAATTATGTATTTAGCCCAGGTCCTAAACAGGGCATAGAGGATTATACTGTATAAATGGGGGGGAAAAGGTCTACACGTTGGATGCACAGGTCTGTGTAATAATTGTGCACATTTTTTTTAATTGATTGCCTCAGACCTTACATATGACGATGTGGTTATTGCACAATAATGAGTCACTTTAGTGAAGGTAGATTAGCAGTAATTCAAGTGCATATTTGATCTAGGTCTGACGGTTTGCACTCACTCTTATATGACCTTTAGGAACCGAAATGACGAAACAAAGGTGACAATGGAGGACACAAAGAAAGCATCGGTGCTCCTGGTGCGAAAGCTGTTTCTGCTCCTGCAGAACCTGGACGTCCTCCCCACTGACGTCTCCCTCTCTATGAAACTTTATTACTATGATGATGGTAATATATATATGTATAAATATATAGCCCTGACACCCTGTGGTTTGATGGGACTGCGGTGCATTTCAAGGTGGGGAATGTGCAGACATCATACGTATATAAACAAGCAGTGTCCTTGGGTTTATGTGGAATGTACGATCTTATAAAGGAACATATGTGGAGCATATGATCCATGTGTTTACCCTGTGCAGTCACTCCGCCCGACTACGAGCCGCCAGGGTTCATGCAGGGCATGTGCGACACCCTGTGGTTTGACGGGACTGCAGTGCATTTCAAGGTGGGGGACGTGCAGACTCCCTTCCACACCATGAAGGTGCAGGTGGCCGCAGAGCACCGCCGGGTGGCCAAGCTGCAGCAGGGGAACCACCTGTGGGAGAGCGGCCAAAGCTCAGCCCAGCAGAGCCTGACGCAGCTCGGCCACAAGGAGGCGGTATGTAGCAGCACAGTCTGTTTACTCTTATATGACCAGTGGACAAGTCAGTGGTCCACATGCCTGGTATTTCCATTATTTTGTCCTGCTGTGATTCTCCAAAGCCCAGCGGACTACCAGTAAATTCTCCTGGGTTATTCTTTTCCATGGATGGATTAAACAGCTGAAATCTGATAAGCTGAGATCACTAGTCATTACATAAGGTGAACCTCAATTGGTTCACCTTGATTAGATTGAAGTTCCAGATTGTGCAAATCACCCGATTGGGATGTTGGCTGGAGAGATTTAGTTTTTGTGGTTCCCTTCTCTCACTTTGGTCAGAGCATGTGAGACGATAAACACCAGGGGCCACATGTATAAACAGCGCTGAGCAGACAAATGCCCTCAGAAAGCTGCGTAAGCGAGTTTCCACGCAGAAATTCAGATGTATAACATAAGAGAACCTGCGTACCTCTGCACACGCTGGACACCCATGTGTACGCAATGTTTGGAGACAGCGTGATATGGCGACACCGTGATAGAAAGGCAGAGGGATAAAATACAAAACTTTGCGAAAGCAGATTTCTAACTTTTTTCTTGAGCGTTCTTTTACGCATTCTTTAACTCAGAGTTTTATACATGTGGCCCGTGGATTTTGCTCACTTGCCCTGTAAATTCAGTCAGAAAAATTACCATGTTAACCAATGAGGTTTTTTCAACGTATTCATTTAAATGACATTTATTTTTGGAATTGACTGTGACAGGTGAGACGCTAACCCTGCTGAGCACATAAAGAAGGCCTCTCCACACCTTTAATTATATTCTTCTTGTTCACACAAACAGGACTGTGAGACAAAAGGGGAGCAGGGCCTTGCATCTGAGAACGGTAAATGTCTTTGTGTATATACTGAACTAGTCACCACCGATTTACTGAAAGATGGGTAAATGCATTCATTCTGGTATCAAGTGAAATAAATAGTTGGCAGGCAGAAGCATCTTTAAGTTACGGGTACTTTTACAGTTTTACTGTACCCCTTTCATTGAACTTTTACAAACTTTGATTCATATTTGACTTTTCTACATTTTTACGTGTCATTTTGCAGAGTCTGCAGAGTTCAAGACACCCAAAAAAGTCAGAGGACCGGTATGTGTGAAATAACTGCAACTGTTGTTATTCGGGGACGACAAACTGTAGCGCATCTAAAGTCACAAATCGTATAATCTTGACAAAATTGTAATCCAACCGCAGATAGCCAAACTTTTAGTGTTTCTGTCTAGACTAGACAGAAACTCATTGTAAATTATAGAAAATACTTCTATAAGAAGTACTTTAAAAGTCAGCTTTCATTTACATTAATCAGTAGCTCACAGAAAAATACGTGTGCACTTTTATATAAAATAAATATGTACTGTATCTTTCTATCTATTGTTTTTGCTAGTTACTAGTGAGTTACTGTCATGCCGTGTTGTTACAAAACAGATAAATGAACATATAGATAGCATGTAGATCAATTTTACTGATCAATCGCTTTGACCTTTTTCTTCTTTACATACGGCAGAAAGCCACATCCAGTAGGCCTACTAAGAGAAGTAGAAGAGGAGAATGAAGTCGCGGCTTATTTTATTTTTTTTACTTGAAAAGCCATTCTGAAAAGCAAAATGGGTAAAATGAGTAGTTAAAACAATATCTTGTTTTACATTCTTTTTTTATAATACAGAATTGGATATGACAGCCATCATAATTAGCTGTTTGAAGTAGTTTGCAATATATATTACCAACATTGGACCTCATTCACCAACGATTCTACAAACAAATTTGTTCTTAAGACTTTCCTTAAAACATTTCTATGAACATTCTGACATTCACCAATGTTTTCTTATTTGGGATTTTTTCTCATTTTTCTTTCTTGGTAGAACAGAAGCTCAGGACGCAAACATCAGTCAATCTTGAAATGTTTGTAAAAATGTCTAAAGAACGTCGTAAGAACAAATGTGTTCATAGAGTGATTGGTGAATGAGGCCCATTGTGCTGATTATTGAAAGTTTTTTTTTTCTTGTTTTTGAAAACTTATTTGAATGGTTTATCCACTTTATGTCAAAGGTCATAATTATGTTTGTAAAAAGTTCCTTGTTCATGCTGTTCATTCCTGATTTTTATTGATGAATATTCCTTATTGATCATACATTTTGAATACATACTGTATTTTGTCTTCTGTTTCGTCGATGGATGAAATACATATTCATATTAAAATGTTTTCAGATTTTACAATAAATGAAAGTTTTTACAGTAAGTAAGTGCTTATCTTGTTTTAGTTGACTGATCCATGTGTTGTACACAATGACATTGCTTAATTTAACTAATGTTAAATGTGAGTTCAATTTAAACTTTCCCTGTTAGCACTGCACTAACAGGGAAGGCTCTATCTCTTTTTTTCATGTATCTTTCTTTTTTTATTCCTCCAATTTGAAATTGCCAATAATAATTAATTTAGGAGTGTGCCACTGGTGCAGTGTCCCCCGTCAGTTCAGTTCAAGACAGCACGCATTGCACACGTGCCCTCCAAAATATGTGCAGCCAGCTGGCTCTTCTTGCTTAAAACCAGCCAGTAGAGCAGCCATTGTACTGGTCAGTGCAGCAGGTAGATACCCAGCCAATTGACACTATGGCCAGACATGCATTGCTCTGCATGATGCACAGCCCCAGCTGGGGATGCAGCTATCCTACAAAACTGACAGGCTGCTAATGATTGACATGTGGCCCCCATTCCTCCAGAAACAGGTGATTTATGATGACACAGTACAAAATAACGGACTTATAACTTGCAACGACCAGGGTTTTTTTTAAGGCTAATAAAGCTAGGCAATTTATTGCCAAATTTTCTTTTAGGACAACATTACAGTTTCACTTAAAAGAAACTTCCAATTCATTACGGTTTCCAATGGCAACACATTAACCTCAAAGGCAGAAGCAAATTTTCTGCCAGTTTCTCCTTTATTTCTCTGCTATTGTGACTGTCTGTTACGTGGGAGCCAGTGCATATAATATGTGTGCATGGTGTTTGTTAGTGTGTGCAAGCATGCATCCGTAATTTTTGTAGTGGCCTTGTCTGTCCTCATTGTGCTGTGGCTGTTCCAGAATCTTCTGTTGTGAATCACAGGTTGAAAATCAATCCACGTAACAGGAAAATGGAACCAGTACTGCTGAAAGCTCTTACGGTCTTGGGAGGGATGGGTTTAGTTCATCGAAAAAAATTGTAGGTTCTTTTCTATGGCTGTTGAAAATTGTGTTTGGGTTTCTATCCAGTGGGTTTTACATGTGTTACAGCCACTCTACCTCACCCAGCAACCAATGGCAATTCCGGTACTGTTGCCCTACTAGCAGCACACTATTGTGAAAGTGCAATAGTGATCCATTTTAAGTAAAACGCTTCCTAAATGGGTGGAAATGAGTGGAACGATGAAAACATGGGCCTTTGTGCCAGACAATGGGAGCTGGAGAAGGGGCGTCACTGTTGTTGTCATGTCGGGTTTTTTTTGCCATTTGCAGAGAGCAGCCGTGCGATTTAGAGCGGAGAGACGAGAGATTAACGCGGTGAGTTCCTGTGCCCGACCTCTATGCTGTGACCCAGTCATCGCACTGTAACCTGGGAGATTCAGATCAGTTGTGTATCGCCTATTAAAATTTGAAGTTATTTTTACGGTTTATTTTTCTGTTCTCCAAGAAGAAGCACATGAGGTTTAGTTTCAGGTTGTGGGGCTGATGTTACCCTGTTTTAAAGGTTTCCTGTTTTGTTGATGAGTAAACGGTTGACGTTCCCACTTCAGTGTGTTGGAATGGAATGATTTGAAATGGTATGAAAGCAAAATGGTAAAAAGAAAGGATATCTTTACAGTTCCATTATGTCGTTGGAGAGTATGTAATTGTAGTTTTTTCTTCTGGTGTTAAAAATATGTAAGATCTGCATATGGGGGTGCGGTTCTAAAATTGCCATATGTTCCCTGTTAATTCTATATTGTATTCTTCAAATAAGTTATCATTTCAATGAAAGTGTAAATATGAGAGAGATTCACTTTGGGGGAACAAAATACAAATATTTTATTATTTTAGAATTGTGGCCCTGTTATGGCGGCTTTACCATGACAAGAATAAATATCCCAAAATGTACTCTTGGAAGAAATATTGTGTCTCATTTAGTGCAAGCCTTTCTTCATCTTAATGTACACTTGCATTAAAGGTAACATGTTTGATTAGATCACAGAATGTCCAGTGAAGCGTAATGGCCTTGACTGTGCGGGAGTCTGATGTAGATTTCCTGAATTCAGACCTGCCTATTCTGTGCAGCTTTCTGGACCTTGGTTCAAATGAGTTCTGTGAAAGACCTGACATTTGTAATTTCACATGGTTCTACAGTTCATAGGAGAGACAACATATCAACCACAAGCCAGGTAAGTGCTTCATACAACCATATGCCTGCTCACTAGTATCTTATCTGTATGGTGATTTGTCCTTAAATTTAATTAATGGGTGCGAACAAATATGACATTTTTAATAATATGTGCTTGTTCAGGCACACTTCATACGATGGGTTTTTTCAAGGTTAAAAAAAAAAATACAGTAAACATGGAGACACACTAAACAGTCAACATCCGTCTTAAATTTGTGAGGCAAAGTTAAAATGTAATTCATGTTATGACTTGTTCAAAGGCTATGATTAAATCAATTTATGTTTGATTGTGAAATATAAACTCCTCAAAAAAAGTTTGGAAACGTTATTTCGGTCGATTATTCCTCCCCTTTAATAATACCAATTGGTATTGTATTTTATATCGTTGGAAAGCCTGATTAGTCACCTTTACAACGAGGTACAACTTGTAAGGATCATGCATTCGTGGAATGAGCAACACAGCTAACCGTGTGGGTAGCGGCCCAAAAAAATGTGCCAAAATCCCCTGCAATATTCTTCTGTTGGTATTCACTCTCGTTTTGAGCTTCAAGTGCTGGCAGGTGTATGCCAGTGGGATGGAATGGGATGCCATCCCACAGCAGTGTGTGACCAGCATGAGGAGGAGGTGCCAAGCTGTTGTGGCTGCGTATGGATCTTCCACACGCTACTGAGGTCCCTGACGGTGTAAAATGAATAAAGTGTAAAAATGGCCAATATGTGTTGTTTTTTCCTTATTACTGTGGGAGAGTGCAATCATCCAGTCCACCAAGCAACTCAAAACGAGAGTGAATACCAACAGAAGAATATTGCAGGGGATTTTGGCACATTTTTTTGGGCCGCTACCCACACGGTTAGCTGTGTTGCTCATTCCACGAATGCACGATCCTTACAAGTTGTACCTCGTTGTAAAGGTGACTAATCAGGCTTTCCAACGATATAAAATACAATACCAATTGGTATTATTAAAGGGGAGGAATAATCGACCGAAATAACGTTTCCGAACTTTTTTTGAGGAGTTTATTTCTTATATGATTGTAACGTGGCCTATCTCTAGCTAATGTGGTGTTTACTTACAAAGTGACTCACACTTTGGTAAGTCACTTTGGCTAGGAATGTGTCTGCTAAATTAATTCTGAATTGAAACTTCAAATGATGAAAAAATAAATAGAAATGCACTGATGTTATGTATATGCTGTTTTGAGTTATGTGGGGAAAAATGTTTTAATTCCATATCTGAAGATGTGTCATGCTAAATGATATTGAGGTCAGTCACAGAATATGCATTTGCTTATTAAGTGGGTTGTGGGTTCAGAAGGATTGGGAGCCACTGGGTTAGATTATTGTTTGCATAAAATGGTTTTGTGGTCTCAAAAAAATGTCTCGGATTCAAATTGATAGTCACAGTGTATTTTAATTCCCTGCCTTTTTATTCCCTGCCGTCCTTCGTTCACCTCATATCTCATCCTTTTAGATGGCTTCAAATGATCCTGAAGATTTTGATCCTTCTGGGAGTCCCCAACCTGGTGACCTCATTGAGATTTTCAGGCCAGCCTATCAGCACTGGGCTCTCTACCTGGGTGATGGCTACATTGTCAACTTGACGCCAGTGGGTCAGTATTCACTTACTCTGTTAGCCTGCTTGTAATTCCTTTATTTCTTTCCAACGTCACTCTGTTTCAGCTGAACCAGGGATCTCAAATGCTCCATGCTGTTTGCTGGGGTTGGTGTGTCTCACCACTTTAGCGCACAATTTGACCACAAAGTGGCTGACCACAAACACCTGCAGACCCTGCAGCCCTTCAGGATTGGAGTTTGAGATCCCCGAACTAAATGTGTGTTCCCTCCTCCAGATGAAGGCCAAGCCACAGCCATGTCCAGCGTGAAGTCCGTCTTCAGTCGTAAGGCGGTGGTCCGCATGCAGCTGCTGAAGGAGGTGGTGGGGAGCAACTCGTACCGAATCAACAATAAATACGATGACAACCACACCCCCTTGCCTGTCTGTGACATCATTCACCGAGCCCAGCTTTTCATTGGTCAGGAAGTGTCATATGACCTGCTGGGCAATAACTGCGAGCACTTTGTCACTCTGCTGCGCTATGGGGAGGGGGTGTCTGAACAGGTCTCTCTCTCTCTGTCACTTGCCGTCTCACTTTCCCTCTCACTCTCCTTAATTAAAATCTTCACTTTCACTCTGTTGTATTTGCATGCTCCACATTGGACTTGTGTAAGACGCATGCAAAGCAAACAAAGGAGATTTAATAACAATATAACAGTACAATAATTACTACAATCAATTGTTTTTAATGATAGGAAAATAATTAAACATGGAGTAAACATGTTCAAATAAAGATCAAATAAGACCGAATGGAACACTGACTACGTTTACATGTACACCAATACCCCAATAATTGGGAGTAATCGTTTTATGCCAGTATTTAGGTTATGGCGTACACATCGATATATGTAATGCGATTACTGCAATAGTCGTGCATTCACATGATTCTTTCCATAATTGGCGTATGCTAAAAGGAAATGGTGTACTTGTTTTCATTCGGGATCTTTGACACGCGCAGGTTCAAAAAGCCGAAAGAAATCAAATACGTACATGCACCAAAAATCTAAAGATTGGGCAAGAATACAGGTATCTTAACTGCCATGCCAATAAAGATAATCAGATAAAGGCGTTTACATTACAAAATCAAGAATAAAAGCATTGTCCATAATCAGGGTAAGATTGGAGTGTTAGTGTGCATGTAAACGCACTCAATGAGCAATTGTTGTTTCATTGGAGAATCTTCACCGGAAGTGATATAGTTCAGTTTCACCTACTGTGGCAAATTGCAATGTACTAAGATGTCAGTACTGCACATTTCTATCTATGCCTTTCCAAGGAGGATGTGATATGGGTACTTTATCTACATAACAGAAATTATAGCCTGATGCACAGATTCTTAGCCATATCGCTAGCAAGTCTATAAGGACTTCAGAGTTTGGGGAAGGTCCTTTGAACTTATTGAGGTTTGTTGCATCGGTAGTGAAGCGGGTTGGGCTTTGTGCTGATTGGATTACCCATTTTAAGTTTTGAAAAAATCATAACGTTTGTTCGATTTGCAACACCAAGACCGCCCTATCATAGTTCCTGTTAATGAAAGGTCTTGCCCTCCCAGAAAAAAATTGTGTTAACCAATCAGCATGCCTGAATCAATGTTTTATTTTTATTTTTTTCTCTGAATGAATGTTGCAGTTTCAGTCATTCTCAATGAGACAGAGGTAGAGAAAAATAGAGCAATACCAGACCTAGTTCAGTAGATATTTAGCTATGCTAACATTGCACATGGCTGACAGGCTAAGAGAACTGGGGATAGGTGTATGTCCTATTTGGGAATTGTTGCTTACATCCCTGCACTTTTCATAATTACAATAAAACGCCCTGTCCCAGCTTCCCATAGACTCTCTTTCTTTGTCTCTCTCTGCTCATCCCCCTTTTTCCTTTCTATTTACAAAACCCTGTAATCACCCAAGCCTCTTTCTGACATTGTCTATTTCACCTACCCTACACTTCATCAGAGCGGCTCATTAAAGATTCAGTCCAATCTGCCTGTGTGTGATTTATCTCCATTGTAACCATGCTTTCATATCTTCCTAGGCTTCGCAGGCCATTGGGGCCATCAGTTTGGTGACGGCGGCTGCCAGCGCCTTTTCTGTGCTGGGATTGATCAACAACCGGTCCCCAAACAGGCCTGACTGATACCTTCACATACCACCTAACCAGCTAATTTCTCTCTGAGCTTAGCATAGCTGTCTGTATGGAATATGATTATCTTGAGTTTCCACGCACTCACCTGTCTTATGCAAACTCTGTCAGAGATCAATAGGGCCCATGGTGCTTGGAAGACAGGGCAAGGCCAGTGTTGTAAAAGATTGATGAAATTCATGAAAGAGCCGAGTTATCTTATACTGGGATGGGATTTGCACAAAAGTTTGTACAATCGAACAACGTGTATAGCCTACTTTCAGAAGTGTGATTAAAAAAAAGAATGTGTTTGCTACATCTACTATTCATGGTTAATTGCTGTTTGCAGTATACTGTATGTCAGTGCAGTGTAAAATGCTAATACAAGTGGTGTTATTTTATCATTGGTTAAATAAACGATAAACTGTTATTTATTTTCATTAATATTTTAAAGCATAACGCCAAAGAGGAAGTAGTAGATCTGTTTGTTTGAAAATGTTTCAATAAAGTTGTGTTGGCGCTTATTGATGACGACATTTTCTGTGACGTAGTTGGCATGCGTAGCCTATACACACGTGTTGTCTTTCGGAGTGAGCTAGCGATTGGTGTTCGCTAACGTTAGTTTGCTAGCTACGTTTCGTTTAAATAGTTCGACTGTAAACCCTATTGATTATAAATAATCATCCACAGAGACAGACATGGGCAAGAAATTAAAAGTCGGGAAAACCCGGAAAGATAAATTCTATCACTTAGCAAAGGAGACTGGTACGTTGGTCGGAATAAGTGTTGCTAACGTTAGTTAACGCGCTGTGTGTTCAGCTAACTTAGATAACCTGCGAATAAAGTTGATTTTGGTAATCATTTTACTAAGTGGCGTTTTGTATACCAGGTAGCCACGGTGTCCGTGACAGTTTTTATTTAGATGGGCGATGATTACCAAAAGATGTGTTCTGTGCTTCGCACTTTTCGTTAAATAGCTTGCTTGCCAGCTAACTTGTACGAGCTAGTTACATGACAGTTAATGCAGCAAATAATGTGTTAAGCACATTATGCTAACAGCTGGTCAACCTTTTCTTATATAAGTTGATCTTCCCATTAACTTTAAACATAAAAATGGATATTCACCCTGTTTCAGGAATTAGACCTGGTGCTAATGGCAATTTACAGAAACCTTACAGGCGGTCATCGGAAGTGATCTGCCTGCTGATTTTGTGCAAATGTTGAAACTGACTTCTGTCTTCTTTCTAGGTTATCGCTCCCGCTCGTCTTTCAAGCTCATTCAACTGAATCGTAAATTTCAGTTCTTGCAGAAAGCCCGGGCTGTGGTGGACTTGTGTGCGGCACCGGGCGGATGGTGAGTGCGTCATAGATGAGGTGACACACGGGCACATTTACTGTCTGTACATAGTCGATGTTACGCCTGTGAATATCTGTATGTAGAGCAAACTGGCCCTTGTCCCCAGAGCTTATCTTGATGTATGTTAATTTTGAGGGATTTGCAGAATCGAAAATGGTTAACCCCTTGACTGTATCACCTCAGGTTGCAGGTGGCTTCCAAGTTTATGCCAGTCTCCAGTCTCATCATCGGTAAGTTCAGGTCCTAAGGTCCATAATACAGCTTGCTTTAAGCTTTGATTCCACATTTTCTGCGGTGTCCTCATGTGTACCTATAAGTGTTATACGATGTTTGCCATTTCTAATGTACGTTTATTATCATTCCTTCTCAACTTAGTGTACCGTATTTGTTGATGCAGACCAGGTTTTTTTTTAGCTTTTTGGCTTGCTGATTTGCCGTAGGCTAAATCTGTGCCAATGACTCTCTCTGTAGGTGTTGACCTGGTACCAATCAAGTCCATCCCCAATGTGGTCACCATCCAGGAGGACATCACCTCTGAGAAGTGCCGACAGGTAGGCGGCGATGGAGCTCACAGCTCTTCCTGTTTTCCAGGAGTTAAGGATCATTATTTTGACATAGTGTATATTTATTTATATGATTTATAATTGTATATAATTTTTTAATGGTTATTCACACTTGATTTGTCTCCTGTGAAATTGTAAATAATGAATTCAGGATGTCCTTAGATCTCAAATCAGAAATCTCAGTCTTAATTCCTATTGGTTGTGCAGTGGTTTGAATGACTGAGTTTATGTAGCAGAGCTGTTAATATCTGACACTGTTCTGAATACTGTTCTGAAGGGAAAATCCACTCTTGTCTTATAATAGGGAGGCAATCCAGTCAGGAAAAACACTTCTCACTTGATCCAATTATAAGGATATTTATTTCTGCATTATTTACAGCAATTCTTTATACCCTCTAAGAGATACTGTGCAACTGTGTGCGTGTCCGTACCAAGCACAACCCTCATTCGCTAAAGCGGTACAACCTGTTCTCTTCTCCAGCCAGCTGCATCTGTTCTTTCTTGTTCTTATGTTTAGTGTTTTGCAAAAGGCCTGAATTACAGCCAACGAGAGATTGGTGTCTGTATCACACGGTCATCTCTTATTGTATAGAAGATAACAAGAAATGTTGAATAGGATGTAATGCGTCATTTTATAAAGCCTCTAAATTAAAAATAAATAAAATAATGATTATTAACCATTAAACCTTCAACTCCTCAGGCCCTGAAGAAGGAGCTGCACACCTGGAAGGTGGACGTTGTTCTGAATGACGGTGCTCCCAACGTGGGAGCCAACTGGCAGCATGACGCTTTCACCCAGGGTATGGAGTGAGCACGCCTCATCTCTCTTTCTCCCACACCTTCCATCTCTCCCTTTCTCCTTCCACACCTCCTATCTCTCCCTTTCTCCTCCCACACCTCATACATCCTCATCAGACATTTCTCAGAACAACAGAGATGACACAATGTCTACGATACCATGAGGTTGAAAAGAGTATGACATAATGCTATATATTACCATGTATCACAAAATAAATAATTAGTATAGTATATAAACATTGATAATAATTTCAATTATAGTATATACTTGGGCTACTCACCTCCAGGTCCTGTGGGCTGCAGTGCCTGCAGGATTTTGCTCCATGCATGCACTACACCACCTGATTTCACTCTGAGCTTACTTCCTGGAACAAGGAGGTAGAATAATTAGTGAAATCAGGTGGTGTAATGCATGGCTGGAGCAAATTCCTGCAGACACTGTGGAACATAGGACCTGGAGTTGAGTAGCGTTAGAAAATGCGTTAATAAATGTACAAAAATAAAATATTTTATTTATTTATTTTTTTGTAAAATGCATGGAGTTGTGAGGTGTGAACAGATGCAGTGGCAGGGCGGTGCTTTCTGACATCGTTGGTTTTTGTTGCCCTATGCAGCTCATCTCACCCTCATGGCCCTCAAGTTGGCCTGCGAGTTCCTGGCCAAGGGCGGCAGCTTCATTACCAAGGTCTTCCGCTCCAAGGACTACCAGCCCCTGCTCTGGATCTTCCAGCAGTTCTTCAAGAAGGTCCAGGCCACCAAGCCCCAGGCCTCGCGTAACGAGTCCGCTGAGATCTTCGTCATCTGCCAGGGTGAGGAGCCTCTCCGTGGCAAAAAGTACCAGAGATGGAATGCTGATCCAGGATCAGTTTTGTCTCATAATGAACAGCGCAACCCAACACTAGATCAGGGGTGCCCGACCTCAGTTGTGGGGGACCCTGTGTATGCTGGTTTTCATTCCAATTGAGTGCTCTTCATGTGCTTTAAAAGAAATTTAACTGATCAAATTAAATACTGAGGTGAATCAATAGGCTCCTAACTAGATTGTTGAACAAAATGTTTTTCATAATGTTTTCCTGAAACACACGAACACAAGCAGGTTTGGCTGGTTGTCATTTGCTTTGTTTTTGAATTCTTCATTATCTACCTAATGGTTAGTTTTTGTGGCCATGTGTCCACATTTTCACCAATCAGGAGCCTCTTGATTCACCTCGGTCTTTAATTTGATCAGTTTCATATTTTGTTACCTCTATGTAATTGTTTGCAATGTGGTGCAATAAGCACTGTGAACGTGGCATGCACAGCTATTTCTGACATAATGTGGCTTAAGAGAGTAAATAATCCCTTAAAACATGAAAAGCACCTAATTAAGAAAAATTAGCAGCTTGTTAAAATTTTGGGATTGCAGTCGCGGTTGGAACGAAAACCAGTAGGCCTAGACACAGGTTCTCCAGTACCGAGTTTGGGCCCCCCAGCGCTAGATACTCGAAATAACTTCTGTTCGCAACGGGTGTGTAGTGTTGCTGTCGTGTGTTGACCCTCAAATGTTGTTGTCATTGGTGCTCAGTGTTCTTCCTTCTTCATTGTCTATCCAGGCTACCTCGCTCCCGACAAAATCGACACTAAGTTCTTTGATCCAAAACACGCCTTCAAAGAGGTGGAGGTTCAAGCTAAGACAGTCAAGGAGCTGGTGCCTGTGAAGAAACCAAAGGTACAAGTATTGTGTCCCTGTGATTGATGATGTGACCTTTAGCGCTGGTTTGTGTCTCTTACTGTCCGTTGATGTGACCGTGCCAGTGTGTGTCTCTCTGTGACTGGGCTGGTACGTGTCTGCGTGGCCGTGCCGCTGTGCGGGTTTTCACGGGACTGATGTGTGTCTTGTGTCTTTCAGGCGGAGGGCTACGCAGATGGTGACCTCACCCTCTATCACAGCTTCTCGCTGACTGAGTTTCTCAAAGCCGAGAACCCGGTGGATTTCCTGGGCAAAGCCAATGTGGTGAGCGACCGCCAAAATCGCCGCAGTGCAGCATGTGAAACAAGAAAAACATCAAAATCAGAATCGTAGGGTTTTATCTAGATTTTCTGTAACCATAGAAATACACTTAGGCATGTGTTTTTGCCATTAAACATCTCGAACATTTAACAGTTTTAAATGTGTTAAAACAGAGATGCAGTCTTTATTTTTGTATAGCAGTATTTATAAACAGGTTGTCACACAGTGCTTCACAAGAGACCATTTCCATTTGGTAATCGGAAAAAAAGGAAAATTTGAGGAAAAAAATAAAGAATTCCCAAGCTTAACTTTCCGCTTTCAGATTTCCTTTGACAACCCTGAGTTGACCATGCATCCCGCCACCACTCTGGAGATCCAGGAATGCTGCCGGGACATCAAGGTCCTGGGACGCAAGGAGCTCCGGTGAGGCCCCCCTTCCCCATTTAACCTTTCCCCAATCAGAGAGCACCTTACTGACTGAAGACCCAATCAGACTTTAGAGTGTTGTAGTCTATAGTCCATTAATCAAGATCTGAACCATAAAGCCCATGTGAAGTGAAACAAGTATGTCTTCTGTTTACTACAAGGCAACTACAGGATTAGCACTTCTCACAGTGCACAGATTACAATGCCATAGCTACATGCAGAAACACATTTCAACCAGTCTGCTCTGCTTCAGGCAGTAATGAGCGTCTGAGCTTTGTGTTTTTCTCCTAAGGTCAGAGGTCAGAAGTGAGTGCAACTCGGGTTGCAGGATCCATTCCCAGTGGCAGTGGAATTATACCATTTAAATAAGACGCTTAAGCTGAAATGCATCAGTAAATATCTGGCTGTATGAATAAATAGTATATAAAATATAGTGACCAGCGTTAGTCACTCTGGATAAGAGAACCTGCTACGTGCCTAAATGTTCTCTTCTCTAACCAGCATTCTGCTGGCCTGGAGGAAAAAGCTACGGAGAGTCCTGGCTAAGAAACTGAAGGAGGGGGCGAAGCTGGACCAGGATATGTGGTAAGAGCTGTCTGTCTGCTACCACTACAAACGGACCTGCTTAAATCCCTCTATGTATGTATGCGCGTGCGTGCGTGTGTGTGTGTGTGTTTTACAGCCACACACTGCTTGCATTGTGCTTTTCTGCTGCAGGTAATTGCACAGTCTAACTCTGTTCCCTTCTTTCTCCCCTTCAGCTTGAGCTCCAGTGAAGGAGAGAGTGATACGGAGAAGGAAAAAAAGAAGAAGAAGAGCTCTGAAAAGGAGGTGGAGGAAGTGGAGGACGATGAGGAAGAGATGGACAAGAAATTGGCTGAGGTCAAAGCTGCGGAGGTGGCAGAACTGCGGCGGTAAGTATTGTGTTTAGCACCTGACCTATATTGTGTGTGCTTTTGCCCACACTGTGCTGTGGCTGACTTCCTGTTTCCTGTCTGTGAGTCTGTTTGGCATTACACTAACAGCGGCTCTCCGGGTGGCGTTCAATTCTATTTCAGTTCAGCGTATTCATGGAGTATATTGACATTCACACAATTTTTCTGTGAGGGTTTTCAAATGCTAAATTTGAATTCATTTCCTGAGTTTTCTGAATTTTAATGGAGCTGACCCCAATTGGTGGTCATATTTTAATACTGCATGCCTGATTGACATCAAACGTTAGGCATTTGATGTCATATGATGCTTTTGTCAAACCGTGTTCAGTGTATTGTGTGTCATCCTGATGACCACGCTGTAAGGAATGTATAGAAGCACTCAAAAAACAGGTGACCAAGGGTGGTGACCAAGTTACCCTGGCTAACGCTCGAGTCTGGACCGTACTCCAGACTCTGGTGAGGCGGCTTTGATCTTGTTGGCAAATTACGTCGATAATGAAGGGGCTGTGCGCTCAGCCAACCTACGCTGGTTGGATATCGCCATTTCAAATTGAACGAATCACAAACTGTTTTAATTAAGCACAGCCTCGCCTATTACTGTCCTCCTAGTCCAGCTGTTTCGGTTTGTCTGTGATCAAGTTGTAACCTATGTCACGAGAGCGTTTTCATTTTTGCGACAAAAACGTCAGAATTGTTGGTGCTTTGCAACATGTGCATAGTTTGTTTACCGGAAAGGGAACTGTTTTCTGCTATGGGCGGAGTTGCGAATAAGCTAATGATTGACAGACGGGGGGGCGTTGCGCATTGAATTATATGAGCCTATCAAAACGCGCACTCAGATTTTGAGCGCATATTACCCCAACAATGACAGCCTTCCCAGATGTAGTGGGTCGGCTTGGTGCTGCCTGGCCACGTCATCACCTAAGCTAGGTTATGACCAAGTTGCTTCCGCTTATGAAATGTAAACATTACAAGGGAAGACTAAAGGAACTGAATCTCTTCAGGCTCAACAAAAGGAGACTGGGGAGGCATTTCATTGAGAGTTTTTGAAAAGTAGGGTTTTTTTGGAATGCTTTTTAAAAATTCTAGTCGGTGTTCTAGAACTCTATTGCTTTCAATTACCAGTATTGATTGTTACTTCAGAATTAGAACGGTCAGTTAAAAACATTCTAATCACATTTGTGGTATTACACCTTAAAGGGATAAATTAATAAAATGGATAAATAAAGTGAACAGTAAGGCATTTCAGAGACCCTCAGGATGTTTGGCTCCAGGCCTAACTCAGTGCTCTCTAGGTTGTAGGTCGATGAGCCTATGGGCTGATTGTCTTGTTGTCTCTATAGTTTTTCGCTCTTAAATTATAAATACAAGTCCTAAGAGCTCACTCCATAACTGAGAGTCTAACACATTTGTTAGGAACCGGCTTCTTTCTCAATAATCCAATTCTGGAAAATGCAGGAACTCACTCAACAACATGTCTACACTCTGAATCGACAGTGCGGCTCGCACATGAATGCAGTTGCGGTTGCACACGATTAGAGCGGGAATTGGAGACGCTCAGTCCCACGTCAAAGTTATAATCAATAAATAAATAAAAACGAGGAGCCACACTGGACTGAATGGCCTGCTCGCCTGTTCCGTGTTCTTGTGCTTTCATGCTCGCGTGTTCCGTGTTCTTGTGCTTTCATGCTCGCGTGTTCCGTGTTCTTGTGCTTTCATGCTCGCGTGTTCCGTGTTCTTGTGCTTTCATGCTCGCGTGTTCCGTGTTCTTGTGCTTTCATGCTCGCGTGTTCCGTGTTCTTGTGCTTTCATGCTCGCGTGTTCCGTGTTCCGTGTTCTCGCACTCTTACGCTTGCACGTTCTCTGCACAGGAAGAAGAAGAAGCTTCTGAAGGAACGGCGGAAGCAGCGGGAGAGAGTCGAGCTGAAGATGGACCTGCCTGGTGTCTCCATCGCCGACAGCTACGACTCCTCCATGTTTTCTCTCGGCACCATCAACAAAGCCAAGGTACAAGCATCCCGGCTGTGCATCCCAGGCCCCAAAGGCTCCGTCTCTCGGGCTCCGTCTCTCGGGCTCCGTCTCTCGGGCTCCGTCTCTCGGGCTCCGTCTCTCGAGCTCCGTCGGAGAGTTCACATGCAGTGCTGATTGTGGTTCTTTTGTAATGTAACTACATTTACAGCGCTTTAGCGATGTTGTACATTGTCTCTGGCCTACTCTACTGGTGTTATATGCATTGTATATTTTGTGTGATGCATTGTACATCATTTTATGTCGGAATATGTAATGTAATGGTTCTAATGGAATACGTAATGCAATGGTTCTAATGAGAAGTAATGTTATGGTTCTAATGGAATATGTAATTGTTCTAATGGGATATGTAACATTCTGGTTCTAAGGTGTATAACTGTAGGTTCTGTGTGTCTCCCAGGCTCTGTGGGAGATTTCGCGGGGGGACATGAAAGGGGCAGATGCTCTGTTGAAGGAGGAAGAAGAGGGTGAGGAGGATGTGTACCTATCAGACGCTGAGAGCGACGGCGTTTCATTGGCCTCTGACCTGGACTCCGACGACCTGCAGGAAATCGAGGCGAAGGAGAAAAATCTGGAGAAGACAGCGCAAAAGAAAAAGTACTTTTTACTTATTATATATCCTCATGTTTCTCTCAGTTTCTGCTCTTTTCTCTCTATCCTTTTTTGTCTGTCTTTCCGTCTCCCTCTCTCTGTTTCACCATCTGTTTCTCTCCATTTCTCTCTTCCTCTCTCGGTTCACTGTTTGCTACTCACTAAATTAGTGTTTCCCAGTAGGGCTGGGATGCTTACCGAAATACCGCGGTATTGCAGTCATGTCATGCTCACTGAAGAGCTGGGCTGGTCACCGCATTACCGCCGTTTTTATTAATTTTTTGGGTCTGTTTAAGTTTAGTTTATTTGTTTATTTGAATGGGACAAGCACAAAGAAACATTGACAGTTGCCGGGGTAGCATCCGATGCGTTGTACATAATGTTTTAGCTAAAGCTAATTTCATCAGTCCCTCGATGGGCATCGACAGCACACTTTAAAAAAGAAACGAATACACAATGTTTACATTTTACAATTGGACAATTACACAATTCTAATACAACATTACAATGTTAAAATCAGATCTAGAAATATAAATAAAATAAAAGTTTAAAAATAGAAAAGGAATGTCAGAAAAAGAAAGATGGGTATGTACATAGTGACTGGAACATTCCATTGTTCCATTCCATTTTCCATTTTACCCACAGTGAGCAAGTCTGATCAAGACAGAACCACAACCAGTGATTAAACTATAGATAACCCTTAGCCTTGGCGGCACCCCTTAGTGAGGAATGTTTCAGCTAGCTACAGACACAACATTCATCCCACTCTCTGCTGGCCTCCTACAGATATGAGAGACCGACACAGAGAAAACCTGCTTGAGATCCACTCATGTATTTGCAGAAAGTATGTTTAATTACTTAATTCATTATAATCAAACTGAATAATAATCAAAGATCTTAAACACTAAATGTTTAGTGTTAATTACATGATTGTCTCTAAATGAATACATACTGAATATCTAGTAACTAATAATGAGTAGGCCCACCTTTCGCCTTCAAAACAGTTGAAATCCTTCTATGAATGCTGTCATAGAATTTCTGAACTGTGTGTAGTGGGATATTGGCCCATTGTTCAAGAAGGACACAATCCTGTTATTTGAGGGATGAAGGAGGTAGAAATCTAGTTTGCACTCTGCGCTCCAGAATTCAATTATGTTTTGATCTGGTGATTGTGCAGGCCATGGAAGGCATTTGACGTCATCCTCGTGTTCTTGGAACCATTCTTTAATGTTTTTAGCAGTGTGTATGGGGGCGTTATCATGTTGGAATATGGGGACATCATGAGGGAACAGTGTTTGCACCATGGGGTGCACCTGGTCTTGTAAAATGGTTTCATATTGTTTGCCTGTTACACGTGCATGGAGAGCAATCATTGGACCCAATGAGTCCCATGAAATGGCTGCCCATACCATTACAGAACCACCAATATAAAGCTCCGTAGTCCCGCCCCCTCCTTTCCCTGGCTGGTCCCGGAAGACTGCCGAGAGCCATTACCTGCCCCCGCTTCGGGATCTTTCAGTCATCTTTATGCTGATATTATGGCATCGTATGGACCAAACTTTAACATACATGTGATACAAAGTCCATTATATACTCACCATCGCATTTAAATCAAATTTGAATCGTTTAATTAACGAAGTTTGAGAAACGTAACTACACTACCCAGAATCCCTGGTCGTACATTGCCAGCACCCGCTTTTGCTAGTTACCGGCCGCTCTGCTAGCGAAAATGGCTATCACTCGGTCTGCTCTTGTAACTTATTGAAGTAGCTACCGGCCAAAGAAGTAGCTTCCAGTTGCTCTGCCAGCGAAAATGGCTATCACTTTGTCTTATTATGGAAGTGAATCTAAGAGTATCACCAAGGGTGAGAATCACTATCAGTCTGGCCATGTTGAAAGTGTCAGCTTTATGGCTTTCACTCCAGCACAGTGGTGGTGAGCGAGTCGTTTAGTGCACCAAAGATTTGAGATTACTAGACTACAGAGGGTCGTAGTGAATGGATTTGACCAGTGATTTGTTTTCATTCTTCCATAGCCATTGCACTGTGTAATCAAACAGAATTTCATGATATTGTGTTAAAACAAAAAAAGTTACACACAGAATCTTTAAACACTGAAGTTTCATCAACTCAAAATAATATTTTGACATTGTCCCTTGATCAGTTGTTTTGCATGCTCTGGTTAATTACAGCATAACCTACTATCATTATGGATTACTGCTGTATATACCTCAAGTATCTATTTAGCCTAGTCCACCCACACCTATTTTACACAGAGGTAAACCCCGTTACATAGTAGCAGTAGATTCAGTTACAGTCTAACAGCTTGTCACAAATGCCGGCGCGGGTGTTCGGACACTTTAGCATGCATTTCAAAACTAATTTATTTCATGCCATGTATACTTTGCCTTATGCGGGACTGCAGGATTTGCCTTAGCTGCTCTGCTATTTCAAGGCATCACAGTCCTCAATGCTAAGTCCCTCATCTCTTGGCAAGACGTATTCCCCACTCCCCCCTTTGCCTTCTCGGCTCAGCATGCCTGCCATGTTCAGAAATTCAGTTTGCAAACGCAAAACTTTAGGATGTATTGCTCTTTTCTCTCACACAAGCCTGCCTGCCCGCCCTCCTTCTTATGTGACCACCTTTATTATCAGCAAGTATGGGGATGACTGTTTTTGCACATGGTTTTCTGTGTTTTACTTCCAAAAGGTGGTTTCTTTACTTCCTGTTTTTTACTGGCTGTTGCCGATTTATTCAGGCTCTGTGCTTATCTACGACACAAGAGGACTAGGAAGAATGCAAGACTTCAAGCTCTCTCGAGACACACACCTACACATACACATACACAGATCTGGGCAGATATCACATCAATGGCCTTTATGCCCGACGTCAACTCAGCCAATCTCAAATTAGCCTTCTCGAGTGTGCCTTAGAGTTACGGAAGTTATTAAATTATGTATTTCATTAATTTATAAAATATATTAAATTACTCACCGTAATATTTTGATTAAATATCCTTAAGATACATGAGAAATTTACGCATGACGTAACATGAGGATGAGTTTGCTGTTGATTATTATGCAGGAATGTTTTTATTTTATCTCGGAAACTAGTAGAAATTTGATTTTATATCATGTTTGCCTATACCTGGACTAATTTCTGGCTAATGGGGCTCTGGTAGAATTCAAGATTCATTGTGCTGCTACATGGCTTTGGAGAGCTTTTTGGGGACCACGGGTCGTTGTGTAATATGAAACGCACCAAAAACACAGCTAAAAATGTACTTTTATTGCCAAAATTGACAAATTAGCTAATTTTATTGTAAAACTTAAAATCATTCATCATAAAATCATTCATCATTCTCATCATAGCTATTGTGGCTCATCAGGTAAATATTCAGAAATTTGAATGTAGGTACTCGTTTATTTTGTTTTACATTTTCGGTACATACATTGTTGTAGTTAAGTAGCAAAAAGTGGATATATATCAATTCTGAATACTTCGTCATAATAGTGCAGTTCTCTTTTTTAATAGTTATGAACCATTCGTAGCATTTACAGTTTGAGATAAACGGCTTGCTTTGTCACTAGTGAAAACAGGTGAGAATTGGCCTATTTTGCCTCTAAGAGGTTAGAGTGATGTTAACTGTCCCACCAGGAAAGCATCATCTTTTCCACCTGTGAGCCGTTCTGTTACTTGGCCACCTTTGCTGTTCATCCCGTTCTCTTGGACTCTGCGCTTTTTCCTAATAGTTTGGGGAACGGGACGGTGAGTTTGCACGCTGCTGTGTTGCAGGGTTTCATTCAGCGTGGAGGAAGAGGAAGAGGAGGAAGGCGAGGGGAACGAACTGCTGGTGGCGCTGGAGGGAAAGGAGGAGAAGAGAGATCGTGAAACCAGCCTCTGGTTCAGTAAGGTGCGTGTGCGTGCGTATGTCTCTGTGTGTCTCTGGGTGCCTTTGGCTTTGCTTTGCCCTGTGTGTTTTTGGTACTTGCCGAGCTTACACACACACTCACGCATGCCAGTTTTTGCCCTGCCCTCCAAGATGTACACAGAGCATATCTCCAGAAACAATCCTGTGTTCTCTCTCCCAAGACGCAAAATACAAAGTTGCGGAAGAAATATCCCTCTGGGCCTTATCTATCCATCAAGACGCCAAGATATACACACACACTGTTCTGAAGAAATATGCCTTTATGGTGTGTTTCACTGACTTTATTTATGGTATGTTTAACTGACTGTTCCCCTCGTCTGGCCTGCACAGGATATTTTTGCTGAGGTGGACCTGGACGCCGACGCAGAATCGGAGATCCGACAGACTGAGAGACTGCAGAACAAAGAGTCCAGCGGTGAGTGCAACGTTCCCAAAGAAATTCCCTCTGTCTCACTGCGCTTTTCTCTTCTATGTAAATATCAAATATCTGTATGAGTACCGTATGTAGCATCTGTATGATTACTGACCCAGCTCTGCTCCCTTCCCCAGGGAAAGGCAGAAAGAGGAAGGCCCCAGAGGACCCTGCAGCTGCTGACCAGGAAGAGGAAGAGGCGGGGCCATCCCAGGAAGTGGAGGAGATGACCGGAGAGCAGGAGAATGACAGCGATTCTGACGATGACACTAGCAGCGATGATGAGAAGTAAGAGTCTCGTGATTGCATGCTTACCTGGGCATTGCCTTACACTAACATTTATCAGTCCCACCAGGAGTTTTTTTGTGATTGTTGCGGCCTAAAAGGCTTGATTTCACGGCAGCTTTTCTTAAAAGTTGCGCTGCAAAGTGCGATGTTTTGTGTGTTTGTTGCGATTAAGTTGCAGTAATCAGTGAAAGTTTCAAATAAAAATTGCGATTTCAAAAAGATATATGTAATTCAATACAAAATCATATGTAATATAACTGGAATATTGTGGAGCTTGTGTTCTGAGTAACCATACAAAAAGGCTCAATATAACAAAAATGTTTTGTTTTATTTGTAAATAGAAAAGTGATTATTTTTATTTTTTTTGGACCTGTAAAAAAAAAAAAAAAAAGAGTTCATGTGGTGTAATTTTGAGTAATCTCTACATGCAACTACTTGTACTCAAAACGTTCAGGCAGTTTTGCATACTTCCAGATAGGAGAGGAGTGGTATTGTAGGAAAGGAGGGACGGAAGAATATTGCGACGCAGCCGGGGAGACTCGCGACAGCACAACCCAAACGCGCTTTTATGAAACTTTTTTAAAAATTCTATTTACGCTCAGTAGCCTAATGACAGGAAAACTGACCCTGCTTTATGAGACTTGCTACAACAGATAGAGATATTTTAATAAAGAACATTTTGTAAGTTTGTGTTTGAAATCATTTGTGGTATTCGAGCCGGCGTCGTAATACAACGATTTGTATTGTATACATTTCTATACAGTCTATGGTTCTATGCTTCTTCTACTCATCTCCTAGTACTGAAATCTTGGAAGGCGACTAGTACAATTGCGAAAGACCATATTGCACCCAAAAAGTTACATTTAATTCATTCGGATATGATTTTATTTGCCGTTTTCTCAATTATTGTCATTTTGGCGGTCGAGATTTCCCTTAGGCGGTCTGTGAAATCATTTTGGCAGCCGCCAAGGAATTTACTATGTAGGAAAAACCCTGACACTGAATCACTAGTAGAGCAGTCATAAGAAAATTGTAATAAAAAGGCAGAACTTTGTTTGAACATAATGTTGTATAGCTACCTGGCACCGATATTAGTCATAATATTCAAGCTCATCTTCATGAGTTGCTACAGTGGTCAGAAACTGGCCAACGAAGAAATGTGTAAGGGGGTCGGGTTCGGAGGACCAGACGTGACGGAGAGAATCTAAAAGTTATCCCCGTAGGAATAACCAAAAGAGCGGAAAGGGGAGAAATAATAGCGACCCGAAAATAGTCAGGTGAAATACGGAAGCATGACGCTTATAAAGCCGGCAGGTAACCTGAAGCGGGTGCGAGGACTGAGTGCCAAGACAGGGCGAAAGCCTGGAATGAAACGGAAAAATAACACACGTGCACTCACGCGGCACTGAGAAAGAACGACCGTGGAGATAATAAGGGGCTGCCAAACCCATGACAGTATGACGTTTTTTTCTCTCTCCATTCCCTTCCATTGCATGGCGAAAAAGGTCTCAAAGGCACACTTTTAGCCCATAAACGAATGAAAACAACGCGGATTATGACGATATACAAAATCATGACATCCGGAACCGGGCTCTTTTGGTTATTCCTACGGGGATAACTTTTAGATTCCCTCCGTCACGTCTGGTCCTCCGAACCCGACCCTCTTACACATTTCTTCGTTGGCCAGTTTCTGACCACTGGAGCAACTCATGAAGATGAGCTTGAAAATTATGACAAATATCGGTGCCAGGTAGCTATACAACATTATTTTCTAACAAAGTTCAGTCTGCTTTTAAGTCAATGTTGTAATACTACAGTAATAAGAGTGTTATACTCAGGGCAGTGTTAACAGTAATGTGTTATGCTCAGGCCAGTTTTATAATAGAATCTTAATGAGGGTTCTACTCAGGCCAGTGTTATAATAGAACAGTAACAAGTATTATACTCAGGCCCGTGCTGTAATACAACAGTAATAAGAGTGTTGTACTCTGGCCAGTGTTGTAATAGAATAGTAAAAAAAAGTGTTGTACATAGGCCAGTGTTGTAATATAACAGTAATAGGCATTGTAATTGGGCCGGTTTCCATGTTGCGTTGTTTGCGTTGTAATCAGGGAAATTGCCCAGATGAAGAAGGGCGCGGGGGGGACCGCTGGTGGAGGTGGAGGGGCTGACGATAAGGACTTCCATGTGGTTCCTGTTGAAAGCACCAGTAAGTCACATCGACAAAGTTTGTGTGGGGGTGGTGGGGGTTTCAAATGAGTCATGAGTAACATACGTAACAAATAACATGAGTAACATGCTTCATGCATCACCTCCCCAACCCTAATGACCCCCTCTCAATGAGTAATATGCACTGTGGATTTTTCATGTTTTTTGGCTGTACCCAGTATGTGCCAGTGAGCTTGTGTGTGTGTTTATTTGTGTATGTGTGTTTGTTTGCGCGCAGGTAAACGTGCTCGCATTCTGGATCCAGAGGGCCTGGCTCTGGGCTGTGAGATTGCCACCTCCAAAAAGAAGAAGAGAGATCTGATGGACGGCTCCTTCAACAGGCAAGACTAGCACTAATACCGACATTAGGATTTTAATGCTCATATGTACACTGTGCAATGGAACTTGAAACGGTAATGATCTTACACACACTCTGTATTCCCTTTTAGCATACCCACAACAGAGTGCTAATCTTACACACTGGATATCAATTGTACTCTTGCACACTGTGTGTGTGTGTGTGTGTGTGTGCGCAGGACTGTACGTAAACTTTATTTGCACATAGCACTGGTTCTACAGAGGTTGATAGTTTTGTATCACAACACGATACATGTGTGTGTGTGTGTGTGAGAGTAGATCTGTATTTGTGAGTGAATAACGTGTGTGTGTGTGTTTCTCAGGTTCGCCTGTTCCGAGGACGTGACGGAGGTGCCGGAGTGGTTCGTGGACGATGAGCGAAAACACAGACGGAAGCCCGTGCCCGTAACCAAGGAGATGGTGGAGGAGTACAAGCAGCGCTGGAGAGAGATCAACGCCCGGCCAATCAAGAGGGTGGCTGAGGCCAAGGCTCGCAAGAAGAGAAGGGTGAGAGACAGAGACAGAACCTTGGTGCCAGGTCAATGTTTTTTTTTTGTTTTTTTTCCCCCCTCCTGTTGTTGTGAACTTTTTTTTTTTTTATAGGGGGGGTTCTCAGTAACTGAAATATAATGGTCTTGGAGCATGGTTTAATGGCTTAGAATAGCAAGAAAAAAATATTTGTTCAAGCCCAACCCCCTTCATTGTAGACAGACATGTTCAAACACCATTTCCAGACCCTTTAGCCATTGATAGCTGGCTATCAGTGCAGTTCATGGTAATTATATTATGCCCCAGATAAAACTCTCTGGGCCATAATGAAGCGATGGTAAAGGATTGAAGGTGGGCGTTTCTCTGACTTGTGTCCTCATTGGTTTATCAGATGCTGAAGAAGATGGAGCAGGCGAAGAAGAAGGCAGAGGCAGTGGTGAACACAGTGGATATCTCAGAGAGAGAGAGAATGGTCCAGCTCAGGAGGTGAGAAACGCACACACACGCATACACACACACGCATACACACACACCCAGATACATAGGCATACGCATACGCACAGGCACACGCACACACATACATGAACCTCCACATACTTGCGGTTGTCTTATTTCCGGTAGGTTGCTAGCAGATCAGAACGGATGGCGGACGATTGAGCGAGAGCGCTGCTCTACTGTTCTAACTTTATAGCCAGCATCCACATGAAAATGAAACGCACAAACCGTAGCTCGGTTTGTAATCATTTTACAAAAAAGGGGGACGACTGAGTTCAGTGTAATTTCTGCGAAAGGGTGCTCAAATACAGTAGCAGCACGAGCAACATGTTGAATCCTTTAAAATACAGGCACCCGTGTGTCCAAACAGACAAGCTAACAGATTTAGATTCCCCAGACTGGGTACCTTAAAGCTGGGGACACGTTACACGATTATTTTGCCCGATTTGGCAATGATTTGAGGTCGGGCAGAGTCTGTGGTAGTCTAGGGCAGCCCAGGCTAATACAGGCTAGTTGTGCTGTAAAGTCGCAGCTGTAATCGGTTGTGTGCGGGAGTGAAATACTGTAGTCTGTCTCCTACGATCCCAATTGGGAACACCACGATTTTATTAAACATTTTTGACTTTATTGGGGTTAGTTTTTGCATAATATTGTGGTTTGCGCTAGCCAAAGACTGAAATCGCGACGCGAATTTTCAATAGCCAATGAAAAGTGAACTTGCGACAGAGGAAGGCAGAGGTGGACAAATACGGAAGTAACCATCAAATCCAATGTGCGTGTGGCTGAGCCGAATAAATGTTTTTTTGTTTTTTTATACTAAAAATGAGGAGTGACTTGTGGATTTGTGTCAGACACATGAGCGTGTCTGTCTGTACAATGTCAACTCTGCAAGTTACCACAACAATAGGCTACTGACAAAGTTGCAAACTCTATGGGCTCCATGTTTGTTTTGGTTTCAAAATATCGGGGGGAAAAAAGACCATAAGGAATCACGTTCATGCGAGAGAACTGCATCCGTCTGCGTAAATTATTTATTTTAGATTTGTGCTCCTCAAAATGTGTAATGTATCCCCAGCTTTAGCCAGACGCTATCCGCGTGTGCCGGGGACATCCGTGCCCCAGGAGCGGGTGTTCTCGGTGGCGAACCTTACCGTAAACAGACTAGCGTACGCTCAGATTAACCTCAGAACGTCAACATGTTAACCTTCCTGAACAAAAATGTGTAGGCTAGCTAATACGTAGACTAAATTTGATTTAGTTTAGCCTTGTTCCCGTCATAGCCTAATTACATTTTTTCCCCCTCAAGAGATCCGGCTATAGCATAGGCTAGCATGTGCCGATGTCCATTTAAAAATAATTAGGGCTACAACGTAGGCTGCTATTTGTAGGCTACACAATGTATTTACAACTTATTATTTGTTATGTTGAATGTTACATTTTGAAAGCAATAAATACCATTCTGAGAAACGTCCATTCTGTGTATGCATGCATTTTTAATTCGGGGGTTTTGGGTTGGTTATTATGTGGGTCATAACTGTAGAACGTTTCAGCATTTCTAACCGTTAATTAACCAAATAATGATGTCGGCTAACCGGTTGCAAAACTATCCATTACCAACATCCCTAATACACACACACGCACACAAACATCCACATGCACGCATACACACAGACTGTAGTGCTGCACTACGTGAGAAAAGAGCCTCCCCATAACCCCTTTCTCTGTATCACTCGTTTTTCAGCATCTACAAGAAGGCGGGCGTTGGCAAGGAGAAGAGGGAGGTGACCTACGTTGTGGCCAAAAAGGGGGCGGGGCAGAGGGTGCGGCGGCCCGCGGGGGTGAAGGGCGTGTTCCGCGTGGTGGACGGGAGGATGAAGAAAGACATGAGGGGCCTGCAGAGGAAAGAGCAGAAGCAGCGGGGGAAGGGAGGGAAGGGAGGAAAGGGAGGAAAGGGAGGAAAAGGAGGGCGGGGGATGAAAGGTGCTAAGGGGCGCCCCAATAGAAAATAACCACAGTCTTCTCCAACGACCCCTAATGACCCTCCCCTCAGATGTCCACGAGGCCACAGGACTTTTCACCTGCCTGGTCACCAGATGTCGGTCTCACAGGCTGTGAATGAGGACACTGAGACTGAAGGATTGTGGGTACCCACTATAATGTATCGGCTTTACTCAGTCCTCTACCTTCCTGCTGAATGGCTACATTATGTCCCACAGTTTGGGAAGCTACAGCCCAAATTAATTAAGGAATTGCCTTTTAATTCAGGGCAGTTTGATCGCCCACCATTGTCACCTGACAGTTCCACACTGAGGCGTTCTGCCAGGCCTTTAATGAATGACTTTGTACAGTCAAATCTGAGTCTGGCAAATAAATCCACATACAATGCTCTCTGTACCAGTAGAGGGTGTAACTTCAAATGTCTGTAAATATTGTCTTTACATCAGGATCAATAAAATTCTCTTCAATTAATCACTTATATTGATAATAGTAATACATTTATTTGTACAAGTCATTTTGTAGCTCAATGTCCTGTACAGTCGTTTAACTTAAAATCATCCATCATGTGCTTTTGCACAACTGTTTATTCCGGTGAGTAAGCTCTCTGGTAAATAACTGCATTTTCTGAATTTCCCGCTTTTGAAGCGCAGCATGTTGACATCCTCTTCCGGGTATCCTTGGTCACAAAGTAATAGCTGAATGCGTCCAGGCAACAGTTTGTGTTGGCTATGCAGATAGAAACGTGGATGAAATTATGCACGCCCTCCAACAGGTTGCAGTCCCCGGGCCTGTATGTCTCGATTAAGAACTTAAACAAGAACCCAAAATGATATGGGGAAAAACATATTACAAAGACGGTCAAGTTGGCTGTGATGATGCGGATGCTCTGGATCTTGTCCGACCACGAGCTCACTTCGGTTTTCTTCGATAATTTGCGGATGATCTGCACCGAACAGAAGGTCATTGTAACCAGAGGCAGGAAGTAACCCAGCTCTAACGCCAATATGAAGGAAAGGTCCAGAGCCTCGCGCTTGTTTTTTTGGAAACACTTAATCTGGGTCGTCTTGTTTCCTGGTGCGTCCACAGCGTGGAATGTGGCGCTGAGGGAACAAATAAGAACCCATATTAACACGCACACGATGAGTGCCTTCCGCGGAGACATGATCTCCTTCGCTCTAAAGGGATATTTTATGACCACGTATCGCACCACACTTATGGCAGTGGCGGTCAAGATGCTGACGTACATGTTGACGTAGTAAACCGAGACCAACATCATGCAGGCTTTTGTGGAAAAGGGCCATTCTTCCCAATGGGAGTACACTTTAAAAGGCAGAACGAACAGGACGGTGCAGTCTGACAAGGCCAAGTTTGTGATGTAGACCATCATGTAGCTCCAGGGTTCTCCTCGCCTGTAGCAGAACATCGCCAGCACCGCCACGTTACTCACAAGCCCCGGGAAGAATGTGAGAATGGAGACCACCAGCTGCACCATCTGAACCTCTTCTGTGATGTTTAGATTGCAGCTTGAGTTCATCTTTGCAATCTGGAAATGACTGAAACATGAACATAATCTATTAATCCGTTGCATGTAGATTATATGGCAGATTATGAAATGAGCGTAGGGCTAAGTAAGCTTCCAAGCGGTTTGAACTCAAAAGCCCCAGTGGTGTAAATGGTCTGTGAGGTAATTTCCTGTATCCCCTTCAGCAGCCAAGTGTCAACGTTCCACATCATATACAGAACTGTTACATGACACATGGTACTGATGGAGGGATTGAGATGTGCTTCAATCTAATTGGAATACCTACTTTTACTTTGAGACCTCTTGATTCTGCCTTTCCTCAGTGGGTACTTACTTTTACATGCTCATTTTTATTTACTTGCTTTGACTTTTACTTACATTGCTACCATACTAAACGGTTCTGATTCTCAGAAATGAGAAAAGACCATATGAGACAGTCAGCCATTCAGGACCTGATATAATGCATGCATGCAGGGGAATAATTCTCAGAATATAAGTAGGCTATTAAATTAAAGCCATAACATGATGTGTAAAATACTCTAAATCACAGTACGTACCAGCAAACATAAAATGACACCACATACAAGATTAAAACATCAGTTTACTACGTATACTACGAAGCAGGATTACAGAGTTAGCTGGATAGCTGCACTGAGTAAAACTCAGAACCCTCCCAAATCTGGAACGTGGACTGAAGTAAAAAGAGCTGTTCCAGGTTTTACTCAGTGCAGTTATCCAGCTAACTAAGTAATCCTGCTTCGTAGTATATCCCCAGGCCTCCTGCTGGTTTTATTTTCTACCTGCTCATTAATTGATTGATTAATGCCACTGATTGGCCAATGATTTAACTCACCAGGGGCCTCATTTATAAATGACTTTAGATCAAATTTGATCTTACGTGTGGCGTATGTAGAAAATCACAACAAGTAGCCATTTATAAAATTTCAACGTGGCTCCATTTGACCGTGGAAACGCTCATAACTCCACATCAGGTCTTTACTTGACGTACGCACATTACCTGCTAGTTATGCTACAGTATTGCAGGCTTGAGAGCCACACGTGAACGCTTATTGGTGTTGAAAATTAAACTTTCAATTAAATGTATGTGACCAGTTAGCCCCACACAATTACACAATTACAGAGCTCGTTCACATGCGTTCAGGTTTGAAATTTATGCTTTCTTTCTGTCGTTCCCTTCCCTTGCTTCAAGCGGAGAATTCCCAAAATGCCAGGTTGAAATATGGCAGCCACGCCACCAAGTTGGATTTGGTTTCAATTCACGTTTTGGGGTTGCACTTCCTTGCGAGGGCAATTCAGCTCAGCTTTCGTTCGTTTCTCGTCAATCATCCCTTTCAGAGCACATGTTAAATTTGCTTGCTGCACGTCACACATTTGTCACAAGTTAACTCACTCGAGGGAAGAGAGCAAGGGAAGAGAATGTGTTCAATTGGATCCGAACGCGGCCCAGGAGTTCATTCTAATCACTTATTTTCACTCCTTGCATCCTATCCTCGCTCCTTAGCTGCGCCCAACGAAGGACGTGATGAAAGGATGCAAGGATCAGATACGAGTACGAAGGAATCGAGGCAACATGCATTAGGCAAATGGAACGTCCTTGCTCAATCAAGCGTCAGTGTCATATTATGCTTACATGCTTAACTATAATGCTTATTTGCTTATTTTTTCATGAATACACGTCCTAGTTTTGTTAGTTATGAAAAAATTATGTCATTATGGATTGGCAGTGGCACTTTAAATTAAATAAATGGAAAGGAACAGTAAAATTGCACTTCTTGCTCCTCCAAGGAACATAGCGGTTTGGAATATCCTTAAAGTTGGCGAAACTCAATCGATTTACGGATAAAATAAGCGAATGGAATCAACCCCAGGAATTTACTAGAAACACCAGTAACTCCTTGGGGTTCATTCCAATTGCTTATTTTATCCGTTCTCGATCGAGGTCTGCCATCTTTAAGGACATTTCAAACCGCTAAATGCTCCTCAGAAGAGCAAGGAGTGGGGAACGAGGAGGCTCCCGGTCGGAGGACACTTCAGTGAGGAAGCACAAGTGTAGCCTTTGCGGAGGCCTTTTTTCGGGACGTGTATCCACACGTATCTATTTTAGATATCCACCACTCTCCACATCTGCCACATCGCAGGCACACCCCTACACAAATGCAATTTTACCGTTCTTTTCCATTTATTATAAAGTGCAAGCATAATGACATTCATTCTTTATAGCCTAACTAACAAAATAAATGTCTATTCATAAAAAAATAAGTTCAAAAGCATTATAGTTAAGAATGTAAGCATAATATGACGCTGACGCTTGATTGAGCAAGGACGTTCCATTTGCCTAATCTATGTGCCTTGATTCCTCCGTCCTCATATCTGATCCTTGCATCCTTTCCTCATGTCCTCCGTTGGGCGGAGCTAAGGAGCGAGGAAAGGATGCAAGTGAAAATAGGCCATTGGAATGAACCCAATGCAATGCATGTGCTTATCAAGAAATGTAGCTAAAATGGCAGATGGCCTAAATGTTAGGGCTAATAATTAAGGGCAGAAGTTGGCATGAAAACCAGAAACAGATAAGGCCCTTATTGCCGACATCTCCACTAGCTTGCTTACATGTCTCCACTAGCTTGCTTACAATTTCTTCATCTGAACCGGATGAACGGCTTTCCAGGGGAGGGGAGCAGCCATTGCTTACCCTGCTACTTCCTGCTTACCCTACCTGAAAGTAGCACAGACCTTAATTCTGTGGTAGCAACACCCGTCCTCTCGCGCACTGCCACACTGGTTTAATACTTACTTTTTCTTTTACTTTTAGGCTACTTATTTTTATACCTTGGACAGCATCAGAGCTATGCAAACAATAAATCAAAATTTTTCATATAGGCTGATTAATAAATAAATTACAGTAGCCTATTCAATTTCGTTTTACTACTCATTTCTCTTACTTAATTTTTTTTAATGAAAATGCTTTATAGACCAAATTAAGTAGCCTATATTTTATTATTTTATAACATTCCTTAATCCGTAAACTTTTTGTATACTTTGATAGGCTACGTATGCTACTACATTGACATTTATTAATTGATCAGATGTTATTTTCTGATAACGTAGTCGTAGCCTAGGCTATAAGCATGCATTCAAAGGATTAGCTACAATTTACAATTTAGTCATTTACAAGACGCTTTGGCGTTTCTAGGAATCATGTTTGCCTATCTCGTGTTGAAAAGTTATCACTACAAATGCCAGATCGCAGTGCTCAGAGTGTTTTAGGATTCAATACATTTTTAAGCGCAGAATGAGCTGAAAACAGACATGGTACAGATTTTCAATAGCCTATAAAATATAGCAATACGTTAAAAACCGATACACAAGAACTCACACTGTTAATAGGCTATGTCTTATAGCGTTTCTAAGCATTTAGGTATTAGATTAGCTACTTACTTATTGGAGCGTGTGTTATTTCTTAGCTGTCCTCTCTGCCTCTGTCATTGGCATCTTTCTGCGCTCAATAGTGATGTGCAGTTCGCGAACGAATCGGTATTTTTTATGCTTTAACTCTTTATGCTGAGTCGTCTGAGTCGACTCGCCAGTTCGAGGGAATCGTGCTTACCCACAGCTCTTGGCTCTTGCTCTGACTCTGCCTGCTTTCTAATACAGCGGGGAGACACTACGTAAGAATACATTTTAATTTGATCTAACAATATTGTACACACTTTTGTGAAGTTAATAATTGCCCCAGCTAATTCCAAAGTTATTATGACTACTAATGGTTAAAAGGAAAGATACGTAGCAGTTGCTATACTACCCAACTGATCATCACGAAATCAACTCGACTCAATTTAAGACAGACAGAGCCGGAACCAGAGCTGTGACACAAACCAAAGTCATTTTCGAGTTTTAACTAGTGATGGGCAGTACGTGAACGAACGAATCTTTATAGTGAACTGAGTGTACCGGATCATCACTCTCAATGATTTGTTCATATTGTGGCGATCCGGGGCGATTACAAGTGATGTAAATTATTGTGTATATCGAATTGTGTATGTGTACTTGTGCTGTGCAGACCCAGTGCACGAATGATGATTGATGTAATCACATGATCAGAGCGTGTTCAGAAGCTCTGACGTGTACAGTAACAATGGCGGTTAATATTTGAATACAACCTCCCGCCAGAACGGCGACTGTTGTGATAAACAACAGTCGTATACAGTTCAGCTAAATGTGGTAGCATGCGCTCAACCAGGTCCGCTCTATAGAATGTTCGAGCGAGGCCAACGGTTGTTTTTGAGTATGACTGAGGGGATTACGTGTGATTGGTTAAGGTGAGCTGCAAGGCACCTATTAGAGGTCGCCTTTGTTAGCATGCTCATTTGCATATCAGGGGCTATAAAGCTGGCTACAGTCCAGCGCGCGTAGTCTGTTCTGTCTGTACGCTGAGGAAGGAAGAAATAAGAGATTGTGCTCTTCAATAAATTATTACCCTGAAGCAAACCTGACTCCGACTCCATGGCTCGCCACAATGGTGTCAGAAGCGGGACGATCTGGGAACAGATCCGCGAATTGGAACGTCAGGTGACCAAGCAGATGGACGTTATCGCAGGAGCGTCTGCGAAGCGGACCAAGAGTAGACCCGGCGGGTTCCCCGAAGGAGCCAGCGCCGCAAGACCGGAGCGAGAGAGGCCGATTACAGACCAGGCGGAGGTGCCCGCGCTGGTGGCTGACCCCGCGGCCGGAAGCGGAGCGCAAGTAGGTCGGCTGGAAGCCAACGAGGACGCCCCTGCTTCCAGGCCGAGCCAGACGGCGGTGCCGGTGCAGCGATCGACCACACCGTCAAAGGCGGCGATCAAGCTACCCCGTTACACGGGAAAGGGTGAGCTAGAGTCGTACCAAAGCCAGGTACGATTCGCAGCTAGCTACAATGGCTGGGGCGAGAGCCAGACAGCCACCCACTTAGCGTTAGCCCTGGAGGGCGAGGCCTGCCAGGTGCTTCTAGACCTGGACAGCGCCGAACCACTGACGCTACCGGCACTGATGACAGCGCTGGAACGCCGGTTCGGACAGCGGCAATTCCTGGAGGTGAGCCGGGAGAAGCTCGCCACGCGACGGCGGACCGGAGCAGAGAGCCTCAGCGTCCTCGCCGCCGACATCAGGCTGTTAGCTCGCCGCGGCTACCCTCAACTCGACAACGCAGGCCAGCAGGAGCTAGCCTGCCAGACCTTCACGCAGGCCCTCACTCCGGAGCGCCTACAACAACAGGTTCGCATCGCCAAACCGGAGTCCCTGGACGCAGCGCTTCGCGAGGCCGAGCGACTGGAGCTCATCCTGGGCACCACACCCAACGGGACCCCGGCTAACAAGCCCCGGGTCCGAGCTGCCGACTGCGAGGACGGCGAGGAGGTGAGATGGGTCCAGCGGAACCAAACTCGACCGCGGCAGCGACCGGAACGGGAGCGACGCTGCTTCCGGTGCGACGAACCGGGGCATTTCGCCCGCGATTGTACCGCCCCTGCGCCAAAAGCGAGAGCTCCACAGCCGACGGGAAACGACGACGGGACGGCCCAATGAGGAGACCACCGTCCCATGCCACACTCCTCCTCAACCAGGCCCGACCCCAAACCAGCACTCACGCGCCCAGCCTGCCTATCCTAGCAAAAATTCCAAGAGCAAAAGTTCCGTTTGATGCTCTTTTAAGAGCAGAGGAACAGGCCCACGAGGCCGAGCCTCGTATTGGCAGGCTGGGGACGAAGACCGGGCTGTACTTGCCTTGCAGTTTGGACGGACAAGCCTGCTGGGCGCTGGTCGACACCGGAGCCACTATTTCCCTGGTAAGGCCGGGGGTACTTCGGGGTACTAGCGGGCTGCTTTCGGGTGCATGGACCCCTACCTCTACCCAGCTAACCTCCGTCACTGGGCAGAAGATGGGCATGCGTGGTAGTAAACAATTACAAGTGTGTGCAGGAGCCCAGCGAGTGAAACACGAGTTTTGGTTAGCAGATATAAAAGATGCATGTATTATCGGTTTGGATTTGTTAGCGTTGTGGGGAACTAGCATAAATGTGATAGCCGAAACGATAACTATTGGTACCGAAACGCTGGGCCTCCGATCAAAATGTGAATTACAAGCAGCCCGCCGAACTAAATGCCCTGGGGTGCCCCCCAAACACTGTCGCCCCAGTTCTGTGCTTGCCATGACCACCGCTGATTCGCCGCTTGTTACCGTGGTACCACCTCAGGTTACAGTACCACCGCAGACGGGCGGGCTAGCCTCAGCTACCCAGCCCTCTGCGGGGGTGCTGCAAGCCGTCCTAGCATTATGGACGCGCAGCAGCAAAGGGCTCACACCGCAGCAGAGCCAGCAGCTTAAAGCCCTGCTTGTCCGTTACACTCACCTATTCGCTGTGCGGGACGAAGAATGCACACAGACCGAACTGGTTCAACACCAGATTGATACTGGTTCGGCTGTGCCCATTCGGTTACGTCCGCACAGGCTGTCTCTAGCCAAGCGAGAGGTGGCGGAGGACAAGATAAGGGAGATGGCAGCTGCGGGCATTATCGAGCCTTCTGAAAGCCCATGGGCGGCCCCTGCTGTCCTGGTTAAGAAAAAGGACGGGGAGTGGCGTTTTTGTGTAGATTATAGGCGTCTTAATCAGATCACAAAGAAAGACGCCTATCCACTTCCCCGTATTGACGAGGCCTTAGACCATATCGCGGGGTCCAGTTGGTTTAGCTCGCTGGACCTCCGCAGTGGCTATTGGCAGGTAAGGCTGTCCCCGGAAGCGAGGGCAAAATCAGCTTTTACCATAGGGCAAGGGTTGTGGCAGTTCCGGGTCATGCCGTTCGGGCTCTGTAACGCCCCTGCCACTTTTGAGCGACTGATGGAGCGGGTGCTGTCGTCCGTCCCGCGGAGTTCCTGTGTCGTGTACTTGGACGACCTCTTAGTACACGCCAGCGACTTCGAGCAAGCCCTCGCTCATCTAAACGACGTGCTTACTGAGATTGGCCGGGCTGGGTTACGGCTCAATCCCAAAAAGTGTCAGCTGCTCCGGAGGGAGACCGCTTTCTTGGGGCACGTCGTTAGTGAGCAGGGTGTAGCCACTGACCCAGCTAAGGTGGCTTCTGTGCGGGAATGGCCGACGCCTAGCAATGTGGGTGAGCTGCGGAGCTTCTTGGGGCTAGTGTCGTACTATAGACGCTTTGTCTTGAGCTTCGCCACCCTGGCTAGTCCGCTTCATCGCTTGACCAATAAAGGTCAACAGTTCGAGTGGACAGGGGACTGCCAGAATGCTTTTGACCAGTTGAGAGACGCCCTAACGGCGGCTCCCATTCTAGCATATCCGGATGTCGCGCGACCATTCATCGTCGACACGGATGCTAGCAATGTCGGAGTCGGGGCCGTACTCTCCCAGGTGGGACCAGACGGGGAACGAGCGGTAGCCTACTACAGTAGCGCGCTGAGCAAGGCAGAGCGAAACTACTGCGTTACTCGGCGCGAGCTGTTAGCGGTGGTCAAAGCGGTTCGCCATTTTCGCCCTTACCTGCAAGGCAGCCATTTCCTCATTAGGACAGATCACGCGTCACTAACCTGGCTTTTAAATTTTAAAGATCCGGAAGGCCAGGTAGCCCGCTGGCTCGAGCTGTTGCAAGAGTACGATTTCCAGATTCAGCACAGGCCCGGAAAGCTGCATGGTAATGCAGATGCGCTTTCCCGGAGGCCCTGTGCAGAGCTGGACTGTAGGCCTTGCACTAAAGCCGAGCAGCGAGAGCAGGTGACGGAGATAGCATGCCAGGTTCAGGCTGTAGAGGGGGAGTTTGAATGGTTGCCTCTTAGCCAGCAGGACCTGCGCTTAGCGCAAGAGGGCGACGGCGAGCTGCAGCAGGTGCGGAGCTGGGTCACGGCAGGGGCACGGCCTGCATGGGGGGAAGTGTCGGCCAGTAGCCCAGCTGTAAAGGCTTACGTGAGTCAGTGGGGGAGCCTGACGTCGCAGGATGGGCTGCTCTATAGGCGGTGGCAGGCCCCCGGCTCCGACCAGGACCTCCTCCAGCTGCTGGTGCCCCGTGCGCTCCGCCCTCAGGTACTGGGACTGGTACATGGCTCTGTGGGGGCGGGGCACTTTGGCATCAGCAAGACTTTGCACCGACTGCGGAGGAGGTTCTACTGGCCTGCCTGCCGCCGGGACGTGGAGCTGCACGTCCACTGCTGCGACGCCTGCACGGCCAAGAAGGGGCCGACGCAGCGGTCGCAAGCCCCCCTCCAGCGGTACGTCGTGGGAGCTCCGATGGAACGGGTCGGGGTAGACATCTTAGGGCCTTTCCCCGTCACCGAGTCCGGCAACCGCTACGTGCTTGTGGCCATGGACTACTTTACTAAGTGGCCCGAGGCGTACGCGGTGCCGGACCAATCGGCGGACACGACGGCGGAAAGGCTCGTAACTGAGATGTTCGCCCGGTTCGGAGCCCCCGAGGAGCTACACAGCGACCAGGGGCGAAATTTTGAGTCGCGGGTGCTGGCGGCTGTGTGTAAGCGGCTGGGAGTGGCCAAAACCCGCACTACGGCGTTGCACCCCCAGAGCGACGGGCTTGTGGAACGCTTTAATAAAACACTGGCCACCCAGTTAGCAATTCTAGCCAGCCAGCACCAGCGGGACTGGGACCGCCATTTGCCCCTGGTCCTGTGGGCATACCGCTCCGCCGTGCAGGAGAGCAGTCAGTGCTCCCCCGCTGCGCTCATGTTCGGGCGTGAGCTGAGGACGCCCGTCGACTTGGTGTTCGGAGCCCCGCCCGGACCAACGGAGCACCACCAGTCAGAGGCCGGGTACGCACGGGCCTTAATCGAGCGCCTGGAGACCGCCCACAGCTTTACCCGCCAGGCCCAATCCGCCGCAAGTGTTAAGCAGAAGCGAGCGTATGATGTGCGCTGTCGGGGGCAGCCCTTCACCAGCGGAGACAAGGTATGGATCTACTGTCCGATCCGTAAGAAGGGTCTGTCCCCGAAATTGCAGTCGCATTGGCGGGGCCCTGGTGAAGTGGTGGGCCGGCTTAGCGAGGTGGTCTATCGAGTGCGCATGCCCGGCCGAAGGAAACTGGTGGTGCTTCACCGGGACCGTCTAGCTCCTTACCGGCCGCTGTTGGATGGTGTTGAGGAGGGGATGGGCGTCGGCGAGGATCAGCCCGCCTTACGTGCGCCCACCCCTCCTCCACCAGAAAACCCAGCGGCAGCTAAGGGCCCGAATCGCCCTTCTCGCCCACGGAGAACTCCTGCCCGTTTCCGGGACGGTGTTGAGGAGGGGATGGGCGTCGGCGAGGATCAACCCGCTTTACGTGCGCCCACCCCTCCTCCACCAGAAAACCCAGCGGCAGCTGAGGGCCCCAATCGCCCTTCTCGCCAGCGGAGAACTCCTGCCCGCTTCCGGGACTTTGTGCGTGAGTGCGGACAGTTTAAGGGGTCGCAGGGGACTGCTGACCCCTTAGGTGGGGGCAGTGTGGCGATCCGGGGCGATTACAAGTGATGTAAATTATTGTGTATATCGAATTGTGTATGTGTACTTGTGCTGTGCAGACCCAGTGCACGAATGATGATTGATGTAATCACATGATCAGAGCGTGTTCAGAAGCTCTGACGTGTACAGTAACAATGGCGGTTAATATTTGAATACAACCTCCCGCCAGAACGGCGACTGTTGTGATAAACAACAGTCGTATACAGTTCAGCTAAATGTGGTAGCATGCGCTCAACCAGGTCCGCTCTATAGAATGTTCGAGCGAGGCCAACGGTTGTTTTTGAGTATGACTGAGGGGATTACGTGTGATTGGTTAAGGTGAGCTGCAAGGCACCTATTAGAGGTCGCCTTTGTTAGCATGCTCATTTGCATATCAGGGGCTATAAAGCTGGCTACAGTCCAGCGCGCGTAGTCTGTTCTGTCTGTATGCTGAGGAAGGAAGAAATAAGAGATTGTGCTCTTCAATAAATTATTACCCTGAAGCAAACCTGACTCCGACTCCATGGCTCGCCACAATATGCTTGCGTGCGCGTCAGCTAACGTTATAGCTAAAGGTGGGCCTGGTAGTCGGAATGAAACATCGAGATAATGAAAGGAAAACTGTCTGGTTGCCATGAGGAAGCCTATCACAATTCAATGAAAACACGAGGGATTTTCTGAGCCATGGCCTTACGAAAGACGGAGATATGTTCGGTGTGACGATGACGCAACAATTTCTACAAAAAAAAACAAAACTTTGAGGCAGAATATTATGTCCGTCACCATCCGCTAAAGAGTCAGGAGAAGTCAGTGAGTGCTGCTAGTCTAGAAGAGATGTACATTGTTCTGTCTGGTTTCATCACTAATTGAGATTATACAGTTTGTTTGTACAGTAACGTTAGCTAGCCATTGCTTCGTGCATTGGTAAATTAGCTACTAGTTATATCATGAACACACTGGCTTATAGAAACAAGGTTAATTACAAACGGATGCATTAGAACCATGAAGAGGATTCCTTATACTTTGCTAAATGACAAACACACCAAACCAGTGATAAATATATAATCTTAACGTTAACGTTACCCATCCAGGGCTTGACATTAACGTTTTGAGTGGCTCAGATTTTTTTGTCTGGTGGCTAAACTTACTTGTCCGAAACAGAAAATAAAGCTCTATTAAAAAATAAATAAAACCGACGGAGATTTGGACAATTGTTATGATTTATTAGCTTATTAATAACAACTACACAATGTCCGTATAATGCGTGCATTTACACCGTACACAAGACCGCGGTCAAGTGAGCAGATTTTTTTTGTAGGCGCGTATCTTATGAGAAGTTCGTTAATAAAGCAAATAACGTGCTAGTAGGACATTTTACTGGCATTGAACAGACGCTGTTATCGAGAGTGACTTACGAAACTTTTATTGATCTCTGTTGATTTTAATATGTTGTTATTATCTTGTATTGTTATAGTCTTGTGTTTGTCTTGCATTGTCTGTACATCTACTGTACTAGGCCATACGAAAAATCATAACAAATAAAAATTGTGAGAAGTTCCCTCATGAAATCACTTTTATTCAACCAATCACACTTCTGTTTATTACCCATACCAATATGGAACATTTTCACTGTGGAAATCAGAGGCAATAGGCTGTTTTTGGTGCTGACGCATAGACAGCAGTCTACGCATTTACTGTACTAATAGTCTACACTAAAGAAATTGCCAGTGCCACAGTAGGCCTCTACCAATAGCACATACTGTACCTCAGCTCTTGGTCACGTAATGCAGTGTTTTTCAAACTCTTGGGGAACCTCCGTGTATGCTGATTATTGTTCCAACCACAGTTGCAATCCCAGAATTTTAACAAGATGTTAATCTTTTCGTGTTTAGAGGGATTATTTACCACCTTAACCCACATTATGTGAGCAATAGCTATGCATACCATGAATAATAAAAGTCCAGCATTGACATTGTGCTATATTACAAACAATTACAACAAGAAAAGTAAACAATGTTTTAATCAAATTAGGACGTGAGGTGAATCAATAGGACCCTCATTGGTGAAATTGTGTGAACCATTTGTTAAATAATGAAAAATTCAAAGACAAAGCCAATTATAATGAGCTAAACCTGCATTGTGTTAATAAGTTTAAGGAAACAATTATGAAAGAACTTAAACCACATGTGTTCAACAACCCAATTAGGAACAAATTTATTCACCTCAGTTTTTAATTTGATCAGTTAAAATGGTTAACTCTTATTTTGTAATTGTTTGCAATACAGCACAATAAGCACAAAGTGAACATGAGACATTTATTCTTTATGGCATACATAGCTATTTCTGACAATGTTGCTTAAGAGGGTAAATAATCCCTCTAAACATGAAAAGCACCTAATTAAGAGAAATTAACAGCTTGTTAAAATAGTGGAATTTCAATTGTGGTTGGAATGAAAACCAGCATACACAGCCGGTCCCCAGGATCGAGTTTGAGAACCACTGACCAAATGGAGGATTGTTTTTCGTTTTTTTTAACAATTTTTTATTGATTACATTTTGTCAAACAGCACACAAATTATAACTAGCTAGGGCTAAAAAATCATAATAATAAATAGTACAATAGGGTTCACACATTCTTCTGGGTTAGCACCCTAATAATAATACTAATAATAATACTAATAATAATAGATAGGGTAAAACAGTAAATAAATACAATTAAAACAACTGAATTACAGTCAAAAATTTATTTACATATTTACAATATTTACATAACTACATAACAAGATTACATCATAAGAATATTAGATAACCCATACTGGGCCCTATCCCTCATAGCTGGCTTGCTGCGCCGAGTAAAGAACGACCCGAATCTGGAACACAGAATGAAGAAAAGAAAACAAAGCCCTGGGTTTTTCTCAGGACAGCTCTCCGGCTAACTGTTAGCCAGCTGTCAAAACAGTGGTGGGCTCTACCCATCCCATCAGGATTGACTACTTTTGGTAGAACTCATGCAAACAGGGCACGTTGTGTCTGTTGAAGGATATAGAGGAGTCATCTGCAACGGAACATTTACTTGAGGGAGTGTTGACGTTCATCTTCACAAAGGCTTAGCAAAAGTGGCAGAGCCAATTGCAGGACTCCCGCTTTTTCCCCTGAAAGTTTTCATATGACATTCCCAGGCAGTGAAGATGGAACCAGGAATCACAGGTGTCACACTGAATCTACAGGACGTAGTGTATGAGAGAAATGCACGATCATGATCATAAAGGCAGTCCTGTCAGCCAAGCATGGATCACTGGGCCTCATCACATCAGTTACTTGGGTCTTGTTTTAAGAAAAAAAAGAATGTTTTTACTTATTGGTCAGTTAAATGCATATGTTAATACGCATCAACATGGCCAGGGCTTATTGGTCAGTTAAATGCATATGTTAATACGCATCAACATGGCCAGTGCTTATTGGTCAGTTAAATGCATATGTTAATACGCATCAACATGGCCAGTGCGTGTTTCGTGAAACATTGTTCATTTGCTTAATTCATAGACAGTATCTCAAACTAGAAACTCATCCAGTTCTCTGTAGTTTGACCTTGTCACCACACATGATGCATACATCTTGTAGGGGCACTGTTAAAAACAACACAGATTATTATAGGTTTAACAAATTGTAAGAATTCTTTTTCACCATATGGTGTACTATCAGTTTAAAAATGTAGGCGCATACTCTGGAGGTTTAATTCAAGATGGCAAATTTTCTCAAAGCACCACATCAGTCGGAGCAGAAAACTCAATCTAGATGCAGTTCCTTATAATGAAATGTCGAAACAAATCTACATAGCCAATTTATATAGGTTTATTTAGTGTTCAAAATACCAGAGGAATGCAGAATTTCTTCCGCCATTCTTAGTCTCAGTCCATTTACGTCATTGACGTTAATGTGCAATGGGATTTCTGGGAAATTTGACAGCAGTACAGCCGCCATCTGCCAAAAAAAAAGGTACAATATCACAACTTGAGCAGTCTGTGGTAAACCCTGAGTATTCTTGGGACGATGTCTGTAATACGATGCAAATGATCACATGTTAGGATATAAAAGTAAAGTTGTGTTTTTCTTTATTGTCTATAAATATGAATTTCATACGATAGTTTACTGGATGATACTGTAAGTACAGTCGTGTTTCGTCATATATAATTTTGTTGCAAACATGAAACAATTTTTTTTGTAATTTTACACATAATACAATTTTATCCTCCCCTGTTGTAAAAGCATGCTGCTCATATCGTTAACAATGATTTATTTAGGATGTTTTTGTGTTATGGGTGCTCACCTCCATAACAAAAACTCCACAACTGCTGCCATCCTTTTGTGGAGTGTGCAAAATTTTCCCAGGTTTCCAATTTATATTTAGCCAATCTTCTCTACCAAGAGAGTTTCTCCTCATCTTGAAGTATTCTCTGAAATATATATATAGGTCAATCTATTATTCATTGTACTGTATATGTACCATTATATCGAACATTAAATTATTTTGTAGTGCCTCTAAATAGGAAGAGCACACTGTATGTATTTGGCAAAAATGTGATATTCAGTTTCTACTTAAAACGCTGCACAGCCTCTTCAGACATCCGCTGCTCCTCTTTGCCAAAAGGGTCCATGAATTTGTAATTGAAACTGGAAGCTGTGTAAGCATTCTGCATTCTCCTCTGTGGGCCATCAATACTTGTAATAGATTGCTTTAAGTTTCCATGGAAACTTAAAAATTTTACCAGGCATGTTCCCCCCGTTTGTAACCCTAATAGTAAATCATCTACCACAACGTTATTTGCTTTATATGAATTAAACAGCTATAACATAAAACTAATTTCACCTCTCCTATCAGCCAGGTGTTTGGCCGAAGACTTGCAAACTCGCTTTGCCTCAAAACCAATGTCCGAGTTGAGTGCGATATATTGAGAACTGCAACAACAGACTCTTTGGTTTGCATACCCCAAAGCTTGTGAACCTGGAGGATGAACAATAGTTTAGATTTATATGTAAATAGATGTACTTTGCTTTTGTGAACCTACTTTGCTAATCAAAAAGTGGACAAAGCTTGACAATGATGTTAATTAACGCTTTTCTCACAAATAAAACATTTATGGGAGGACTGACTGCGATTTACATTCGTTTCGTTTACACTAACCAGCTACAAACCTTTTTCATTTATCATGGATATATCTTATGAATTAGAGAAACAAAGGCTGCTGACATACGGTGTTCTTATTTGGAGGGGCAATAAGGTAGACCTGTTATCTGAGCAAACTTGTCATTTTTCACTGTGGCTATTGGCTTTTTGAAGCCTTTTTGTTTTCAGTTGAGTTAATTATGGACCTTTGCCCCCCTGCACCGCTGCAGAAAAGGCTATCTAGATCTGGCCCCATGGCCTAGATGAGCTGAGAGCTGAGATAATTAAAACCATATGTTTACATACAGTCAAGCCGAAAAGTCTGCCCACCCCTTTCACCTTCACCACGTTTTATTACATTACAGACATATTTTACAATAGATTGAGTAACTTTTTTGTCTCAAAATTCTACACAAAATAGCCCTTAATGACAAAGTGAAAACATGTTTTTAGAAATCTTTTCAAATGTATTAAAAATCGAAAACTGAAATTTCTCATTTACAGAAGTATTCATACCCTTTGCTTTAACATATTTTTAAAGTATCATATTTAATATTTGGTTGCATGCTGTTACTTCCTGAAGTCTGTGACCAATCAACATCAAAAGACTCTCGATATCTTATTTTCAGGTACTGTTACAAGCGATACTATAACTTCTCTGCATTTGAACTGATCTCTATGAGAATTGGGGGGTGAGACTAGATTCACATGACTGGCGAAATGGCTGTACGTCATCAAGGGTCTAAGGTATCAAACGAGCCCCAAACCATCACTCTGTGGCCAGATCAGTCCGCACTCCCTCAAGTAAACGTTCCATTGGAGATGACTCGTATATATCCTTAAACAGACACAACGTGCCTTGTTTGCATGAGTTCTTCTCTCAGTGAGAAGTTCTTCAGTTTTACACCCCTGGCCTACAGTCGGTATATTTACAATGAGCCTCTGTGTAGCCCATCTTGTTGCTATGCATGGGACTGACCAGCAGGGTATGTGTTTACTTGTTTACCTGGGCCCTCCCTGGCCTCCTTTTTGGAGACAGAATCTACCCCTGCCTGCCCTTTGTGATGATGCCTTAACCTGCCCCTGAGGCTGCATCGCAAGCCCATAGCAGGACACCATCCAGGGTGGAGATTTTACACATTCCCTTCTTTTGCTCACTTCCCTTGAGTGAGCTACGAGTAATTTGCAACGTTCAGCAAGCAAAATTAAAAGGTGTTCTGCAAGGGAGGATTGATGAGAAACAAACAAAAACGAAATTGAACCGCCCTCGCAACATATAGGAAGTGCAACACCATAGAGTTGAAATGTGATCGCAACTTTTTCCATGTGAAGCATTGCATTGTGGGATTCCCTTCTTGCTGGAAGCTGGCATTTTATACCCTTGGTGGGAGGGAGAATAAACGAGGGAGCGAGGGAATGTTGTAGGGGGGACTCAAAGTGGGACTCAGGAAATGCTGCCACTTCGAAGCACTTGAGAACTGGGGCTCGTCATACACGTCAAAGAACCAGAGGGCCATGTAATAAAAAAATAGGTTACTCTGACTTCCTTTGGGCTTTCAGGCCCTTTGCTTCCAAGAATATCCCCATCTGGGAAAGACGGAGATACGGGCAAATTGGACTGTTTGTCATGGTTGTGTATGTGTGTTCTAAGGGTGGAAAGGTCATCAAGACCCTGGCCAAACCACGGGAAAGGAATGTTCTCCCAGAACATCTGTGGTCTCCCATAACCAAACACCTGGGCATTTTGTATGGGAAAGCCTCCGACCAATACCACAGTGCCCTCATTTGGCCACCCCTGTCATTACACTCTTTAATTCTCTTCTGTACCAGGACTCTAAATCTTCTGTTAATATTTTTAACAGACCTACAAACATTGCACATGTGATCCTTATATTGTTACATTATGTCTTATGTGGTAGTAACAGGAATTGCATGTAAAATGGTTCATCAGGAGGGAATTTTCATGACAACTGCACCATAATATGACATCAGCTTAACCTCATTGGTATGTTCAGGTAAAAGGATTCAGGTAAAATCAAGAAATTGACTGAAATACATTTAATACCAAATTAAGTTTAATAAAGCCTAGTTTCAGTAACTCAGGAAAAAACTATAACAGTGGAATGTCCTCTCTGGTAATCATCTCCTTTTCCCCTCTCCCTACTCAGACATCCCCCAAAAGTGGGGGTCTAAATTCCAGATTTGACCACCCGTCCAGGTTAATTTATGGCATTGCCACCTGGTTCAAACGCATGATTTGGCATAAAAGGAAGAGAGCCAAGCCTATCAGGGAAGATTGTAACTGACTTCCCACACCTTGCATATTCTGTGTCTGTGTGTAGCTGAACAGGCTTGGTCAGATATTTATTCTATTTGCCTCTGATATTTACTCTATTACTATATTTTTCTTTCTGCAATCTGTATATTTTGTAATTGACTGCTAAATTTAAGCTAGTGACCTACCTGTCTGTTATATATTTTTTACTTGCGTGGTCTCCATGACTCTAATCCATTTTATACCATTTTCAGCCTAAATTACGACTGAATACTCAGGAGGACAATTCTGACCAAGAACCAACTGATCAGTGGCCAGGTGCAGCAAGTCTTTAGTGGCGGCCTCAAGTTGGAAAGGCATTTGATGTGAAGAGAACCCTTGGACGTTCTATGTCGGTTCTTGTCAAATTCGCCTTAAGGAGCCTTCTGAATGCACTCTGACCTGGGCTCTCAACTATCTATGTAAAAAATAATGCCTGTATTGTGTTGGCTAGACCCCCAACCTCTGTGTTCTCCAATGAACTGAGATTCAGCAATAATGCTGATTCCGGCAAGCATATGAGTAATGGTGGTACCAAAGGACGAGTCGAGTGTAACCACTCCAAGCTCCACGCATGATTAAAACCAAATTCTAAATTCTAGTTTTAAATGGAGTCCGATAAAAATGAGTAAATTAATTAGCGATATTTCACACAATAACTTTTCCCTTTTCCCACAGCAATAGCGGAATACATCACGCTTAAACCTTCGCTCCGAGCTATTCCCTCATTGGTCTAGCTGTGCGGGTTCTACAATGTAATTACTCCCTCTCCTTTCTTAAATTGGAACTGAATCCCACTTGGTGTGGCTGCCATATTTCATCCTGGCATTTTAGAGATTCCCCCTTGAAGCAAGGGAAGGGAACGACAGGAAGAAAGTATAAAATTCGGATCCTAATGCAGCCTGGGGCTGTGTCCGAATACGACCCGTTCTCTCTCCCCTGTTCGCTCAGACCCGTCTACTATGTGCACTGCTACTTTGCAGTGTGCGAAAGAAATCCTCCAAAACCCTGTCCAAACTAGAGAGGTAGTGCTTAATATATTTAAAATTCTTATTGGGAATATCAATCAGTTTACATATGACGATGGTTACAAAGTGTAGATTATGATTTATGAATGAAGATAGAATTAACAAAAATAAAAAGCGAGTAGTTCATAAAATGACCTGCTCTTGTACCATAGATATGCATATACGCTCTATGTCTTGTACGTTTTTACTCCCGGGTTACTTACTGAAATTGTCATGAGTGCAGTTCTGCAGATGAATTTTCTCAACAAAACCCCGGAAAGAAGGGTTTCTTGGTATTTTAACTGCCCACTCAAAAGCTTTTTGATGAAGTTGACTTAAATATGCACCCTCAAAGAGGTTAAGGGGTGGTATTGGGACACAGCCCAGGTTCCAGTGCCTGCGTGGGGTCAGGGTGTCACCAGAGCAGGCATGTGACTAAATTGTGGTTGCTCTGCTACACAATATGGCAACTATGAGGGGAGAGAGATACCCCACACCGTCACCCGAAGAGGATAATGACCCCATCTAAATGGATTTAGTATACTCTGGTTCAGTTGTCATGGTAAGGATGTGTAGTGTGTGTGTTTCGATCTGGATAACTGTAAGCTAACAGTTCTCTGCTGCTTGTGAAAGACTGTAATTATTTTGACAAGACAAATACCTTTTTTTCTTTTTTTTTTTCTTTCAATATTTGATTTATTTTTCGAACAGAACCAAAGCTTGTCTCACAGAGCCTGCTTTGAATTACACAGAATGCAAATAAATAGACATTTTTACTGAAGAATTATAGAACACATTTCAATTGATACAAAAAATAATATTTACAACACTGAAGTAGTGCAAAAACACAAATTATGTGGTATTCACTGAATTTTTTTTTTTTGCATTGCGTCCGTTTGAAGTCAATCAAACTGACTCTCGAGGCTTTGCTGCACCCTGGAGTCAAAGAACAGCAGCACACGTAAGGGTAAAGCTCAAAATAATCCACGTGCCTTTCCTTGCTCTCCGTGTATTGGTACAGGCATGCACGCTACCTGTTCAGCTTGAGTGGCGTTCAGGTCACTGCACCACTACCACAGCCATTTCTACGTCCTGGCAATATGGCGTTAACAGTGATGTAGCCTAATGGTTGCTGGGCACGGCTGAACTTCTCAAGACTTGAATCGGGTTCGAGGTAAAGAGGGCGATCGATGAAAGCACGCGAGAGTATTACTGTATTAGTTTGATTAAAGATTATGTTCTCCATGTTTTCCATGGACGGTGATTCTCAATGATAGGGTAGAGCGGGGAAGCGCTTCACTGAGTGACGCGCTCAAAAAAAAAAAAATGCACGCTTGAAAACTCCAGATCTATGGTGTACCACGACGAGAGTGACGCAGAGAATCTGGATTACACCAGGTTATCCTCACCCCGCCCCTGAGAAAAAGACCGCGGCATCCGTTTAACACCGACTAGCAGACACGCCGCTCTCCTCGTCGAACGTAGCCTCGGCTTCAGTTTTGCGCCACCCCTGCATCGACACCTTTAAAGTGCGGTCACTTGAAATACACTGGGACGCTACACAGATCTGCGTCTGCTTTTTCTTTCTTTCGAAGAACAGTACAAACTCTAAACAGTATATGAACATGAAAGTGTCTTTTTCAAAACATGTACTCGATTATGCTTTACGATGATGATTTTGAAATAATCGGTATTGATCATAAAGCTGATTCTATCCATCCAGTCGAACATCACGTGTAATACTATTCTGCACAAGCCTTCGTAGTAACTCTTAATTTAACATATGTTGAAATTGTAAGGGTGTGAAATTACACAAGGGTTGCATATTTTCACATTGTATATAACACACAAACACATAAATGCGTATGTGTTGCTGTTTGAGAGTCGTTCCCACAAACACAGAAGTTATATATGATATAAATGTTTTGCATCACATTTTTGCATATGTTGCTGAAAAATGTTTGAACCTGATCAGGATTATTTTGTATACATTAAAATTATCTTCATGATCAAAGTATAGAAAAACCAAGAATAGAAAACGAATTACTATAAAAAGCTTTTTTTTCATAAACCTGACCATACTCTGTATGCCCAGCAATAATTGTAGGCTACTTGATGTACTCTGAGTGTGAATCAATAATGTGTTAAATGTTATGCATTCAAGGCTTAATACAAACAATCCTTAGATTAGGAGAGTCAGACAATTCTTCAAGAGAGGAGCTCAAATACATGCCATGCTGGCTGATCTTTGATGTCAGGTTCTTGGTATCTTCTTTCAGTCATCAGCGGGTAGATTTAGAAGTAAGGAAACGTATTTGTAAGCAGATAGATATCATTAGAGAACATTAGATAAACATGCATTTCCTTTTCAGAGGCAATGCTTTAGAGATAGAAATGAACGTAAAGCTAAATGAAAATGTACTCGCACCCAAGTACTGATGTTTGTGTCTTTGGCTTGATGTTGTACTTCATAGAAAGCTTGGAGGGTGAGAACACAGGCAGGTTACACTTTCTCCTGGATAAAATCTGCTATAACCAAGAGCAGAAGGAGAAGGTGTCTTAGAAGATGCCAGTGAGATCACACAGTGCAGACTCCTTTACTGAACAAGACAGTCCACACTGAACTGGCAGCTGCAGCCAATATGATTGGCTCAGCCAGTGCACGGTTGCGCATCTCTCCAGTTCTTCCCCAGTGCTCCACCAAGCCAGCTGTCTTTGGTTCCACACGGCAGCCTCTTGCTGCAGTGGATTCGATGGCTGGATTTGCTCCACATGCCTCAGGTGGCCTTCAGCTTGCTGACAAACTTCAGCTGGTCTGTGCAGCTGTGCAATAAGGACCCGGTGTGTGGGTCCACCCAAGGAGACTTTACAGTGAACCTCTGAAATCATAATGACCAAGTGCGCTGTTTCTTTTCAATACGCGTATGCGGTTAAAAACTGCATTCTTCCACGGCTGTCCTGGAAGGTAAGAAACATTTTGGTTTTTAGAGACCTAATCCTCGGGAGATCTTCGGCTGTATCTTCATATCCGCCATGTCTTTGGACCTTTCCTCTTCTCTGGGCTCAACGGCTATGTGTCCTTGTACCTGAGCGTGGGGGAGACAGTGAGTTTAGCAACAGCGTGGTTTAAGAAGCACGTTTGGATTTGTTATTTGGGACCGGGGTTAAACATACAAGTAGCAACACATTTTTTACATTTCAGATATGAGACCTTATAACTACTCAATGTCCATATACGTGGTAAGTTTTCACACAGATTTGAAAATTTGACATGAACTGGCAGTACGTAGCTAGTTGTTGTGTGTGCAGTACTTACCGGTTCTGTAGTGAGAACTCTGGTAGCGCTCCGAGAGAGGTCAGCTGTTCCTCCAGAGCTACGATCCGCAGGCCGATGTACCCAGAGGACAGCAGCAACAGCACCACCCTGCAGCCAGACACCAGAACCCAAAATCAACCTCACTGTATATCACCCGACCCGGCTCATTTCACCACAGACTCTACACACCTGCCTGACACTAAAGGCCCTTAATACTTAAAACAAAATTGAAATAGGTGGATTTGCAAAGGCTGTTGAACTGTCGAATACGGCGCTGGGAGCAAATGTCAGTATACTCACTGTGACATGAGGTCTGTTTGTTTAATGAAGCTCCATGCCAGAGTCAGTATAAACTCGTTATAAGTTACGCTATCACAATCATTGTCTCAATGCGCTAATGTGCCCATTATGCAAATTAAGTCAATGCACTCCTGGAGGAGAGAGACAATGATTCACACTTATCTAGGAACTAAAAAAACAAATCTAAGTGTACTTTTATAATTACAACATAGACATTTGCAGTATTGCTATGTTGAAAAAGTAACGGCAGGATGGAAACGTCGCATAAACCTGATGAAATAGTTACACATTTAAAATCACAACGCTGATAGGGGGCAATTCGCAACTCTAGTGTTAAGAAAACGGTGAGTAATGAGCCGCCGCGGTGGTACAGCGGTAAAGACAGTCAGCGGTACGTCGCCCGAGGAGCGGGGTTGGAGCCGGGTTCGCGCGCCCCGGCTGCGCCACGGGCGAGCGTGGCCGGTGGCTGTGGTGCTCGGGGGGGGGGGGAGGGGGGGGGGGGGGGGAGGGGGATCGGAGAGAACCACTGCACTGCGGCACGGTCAGGTGTCAGTCTGTGAGCCTGTAGCTGCGCGCTAGGAAAAAAAAAAAAAAAAAAAAAAAAAAAAAAGTACGATGTGGGGGGTGCAGCGGTGGTTTCTCGTCTGTTGTTGCTGGGGGGGGGGGGAATTGAATTAGAATAGGGGTTCAATTGGCTACTAAATTGGGAGAAAAAGGGAAAAATCAGAAACAAAATTTTAAAAAAAAGAAAACGGTGAGTAAAATCAATTTATCGATTGTAAAAAATAGTTTTCTTTAAAGATGGAATTTCAGTGTCTCTCTAGGCTCTGCTTGCATGGTCATACAAGTGGATATATCCTTGAACAGCTTCAAGTCTTTGCTTGCTAGCGTTTGCAAGTCTAGCCTTGTTGACTAATTGCAGGCGAGGGGTGTGCGAACATTTTGACTAGTGCGGCTAGCCAGCTTTCACACACTGCGATGATCGAAGGCCAATGCGGCGCATCGCTTTGGTCACAAAGCAGCAAAAAGCGGTTCAACGGTCTGTGCAAATCCACCAATTTCTATTTTGTCTTAATTATACTGGGGCCTTAAGCTCCCTGTTCTTAATCCTCAAAATTCTGTCTCCCTAACGCTCAAAGCCAAACTCTTTCCAACCTGATGCGTTCTTCTGAAACTTCAGTAAGTGTCAAAACTGTGGTGATGTATATACCTTCTATACCACTGGTGCCCAATCATGTGCCACGGAGGACCGAAAGTATGCAGGTTTTCATTCCAACCAATCACTACACCTGCTGATTTCACTAATTAGTTCCCTCCTCTGTGGTTGAAGGTGTGCTAATTAGTGGAATCAGCAGGTTTAGGGATTGTTTGGAATGAACACCTGCATACTCACAGCCCTCCATTGGACACCACTGTTGTGTACTGTGATATAGCAACGGAAACTCCTGTAGTTAAGAGCACAAAAAACGGAAGAAACGCATGAGCCGAGTATCTGGGGAGTTTACAGAATCTACAATGCTAAATTCCTTCGGCTTGGACAGAGCAGATCAAAAAGATCAAAATGGGTCTATATATTCAACCCAAAAACCCAGCAGGCTGTTTTTTATCTTACACATGCTAACCAAACTCCTGAAACCCAAAAATAACATCAAGATGGCTTCCTGGAAACCTGTTATTTTTAAACACTGATTGCACAGCTTAAAAAACACCTCAGGTAGTAACCATGACACATGTACTTATTTCCCAGAATGAGTATTAACTAGTTTTAATGCTTGTACTTCCTGGAAATGTAGACAATTTCGCTGATTGAGCAAGTGAGCCCGAATGTGCCAGAACGTGTTTCAGAAAGCCTCTGATGAGAACAGGTGTGTGTAGTTTTCCTGCCAGGGAGCCACTGTGAGTACTGGCTTGAAGAAACATAAGGAGTCGAGACTTACAGCAGCAGGTAGATGAAGAGAAGGGTGTTAAGGCTGCTGGATTGCCTCTGGATGAGGTGAGCTCTGACGTTCTCTGTTACGCCCCAGACCCAGGAGCCACCTGCTGGAACAGAGACACTCCAATTAACACTCTGTGCCAGCTAAATGTGGACCAATGAGCATGAGGTGATATAGGACTTGTGGCGGGGGGTAAGAGGCAGTGTACGCTCCATCTTTTGCTGACTACCGCTGGCACACTAGTGTTCACAACTCCAGACACCCTCCAGGGCGTATGGAGAGGGGATTTACAGTTTGTGAGATTTGTTTCCGTCAGTCAGTTGTGTTATATATCAGCTGTTCAGTTGGCTTGATCTGCCATTTCTAATTGGTTCCCCAACTGTACAAGATCATAATTTGTCTGGCCAACTGACCATTGATTTATTAGCAAAGCACACCCCCTTAAGTTGGATGGCCTTAAACTGGACATCACATCAGTGTGTCAACATGTTCAGGCCCATGGTGACTTATAGTTACAAATCTGAAAAGTGAGGCTTGCGCAACAGGTGCCCATGCTAAGCACACACTATCATAATGTTAGAAATGGTTTAAACTGCACCCTAGAGTTGACTAGACTGTGAGGAGCCTGGCTCTGTCCAGTGTGTGCCCAGGGTTTTGTGGGATACCTGTGTCCTCCTCCGTGGAGCTGTCCTCCTTCTCCCTGTGAAGGTTGCTCCTGGGGGCAGGGCTGTTCCCACGATGCACTGGGTCTGAGAGATTAGACACACCTGCAGGTTACATTAAAGAAGTTTTGCTGTAGCTCTCCACACCTACACATAACCTGCAACACCAACCAAAGCTAACAGCCAAGTGTACTCAAGGAGATTTAATGTGCTTAAATTAGCAGTGACACTATTATCTCACAATGCAAACAACAAGCAGCTTTAAGTAGGTCAAGAGGATGTGGCTGAAGTGAAAGATATAGGGGAAAAAACTGAGATGTTGCCAAATTTGTCAGCTGTAAGATCTAGAGCTTTGTCTTACTGGAAAACTAAACATATTACAGGAAGGCAGAAGGAACTAAAGCATACAAAGTTACACTTGACCTTTCGCTGAACCACGTATAAGTACATTGGAATGTAAATATCCTTATCTTTTCTGTAAGGAGAAGGATTTAAGGAGAGAGTTGACGCTGTCTGAATGTCACAGGTGGCATTTGCACATTGGAATGACTTTTGCCAGTTCCACGGCTATGGTGATAGGGCAGGGCCTGGGCCCCAGTACCAACCTCTGGTCTCTTTTGTTGAGGGTGCTTTCAGGAGGCCGGAGTCTCCTTTGTCCAGCTGGTCAAAGCTGTCCTCCAGGCTGGACTGGCTGGAGTTCTGTGAAGAGGAACGAGGGATGAGGGATGGTTCAGATTAGCAGATTAACACCTCACCTGGTGAAAAGCGGTACGGTTCAGAGCAATAAACCCCAGGCCGCCTTTCGGCATGTACCCCATATTGTATAACCAATCACTTCAACTCTGTCAAAGCTGAAGGCTGGTGCTTCAAACATAATCTGAGACCCAGTTGAAGAAGAGATAAGAGATGGTGCATGAACTATGCCACACTTTGTAAACTGGCATGCCCCTGGTGTGCCTAATGGCTACTAGACAATGATTGGTCATGGTATTTGTATTGCACCAATCACTGGTTGTGTTATTAGTTTTGCGTGTGCTAAAAGGTTTTGTACAGGCTAAAGGTCTTAGTAACCCAGGCCCTAAGTGCTGTTCCCAGACATTAAGGTGAGAGTTGTTTTTGAGATCACTGGAGATCTGGCGGTCTCTGTTCTGAGGCCGCGCTTTAGACACACTGTGCCTTTGGCACTGACAGCTTTTTAAATGTGACGGGAGGAGTCTCACCGTGTGCTTGCTTTGCTCAAAGCTGTTCTCCACAGAGGAGAATAGTGGGCTGCTGTTAGTACTCCCATCCTGCAGAGGGTACCAAACAAAAAGTCAATAGATGTAACTGAAATACTTTAGATTCCAGTAAACTTTTCAGCAAAAACAACTAATGGATAGCCCTGAGAATGGCTAGGGTCTAAAGGGTTTCAAAAATCTTTAAAACAACAGTTTGATTCAGGTCTGCTAAGCAGTTTAGGACAAAGGCACTGAACTCTGCATACCTCCAACTGAGGGCAAACAGACAGCAGGAGCTTGTAGCAAGACTCTCGGTTCCTCAGAGACACAAACAAATACTGTGAGAGAGAGAGAGAGAGGAGACGGAGGGAGAGAGAGCAGGTTAAACCTTTTTTGTTATAGGCACACTAAAATCAGGAAATATTGCTAGGGCCAGCAGTATAACACAATGGTTACAAAAACACTCTAAGTGAGAGATTACAGGTTTGATGCCAAGGTAGGGCACAATCGTTGTACCCTTGAGAAGGGTAATTAAACTCAATTGCTATTGTGATTATGCAGTTGTATAAAAAAATTGTATGTTAGAAAAGTTTAGCTGTGTAAGAGCAAACTTCTTTATTTATTACACGTTCTTATCCAGTTCAAGCTATGAAACGACTTATCCCATATAATTTTATATTTAATATCAATTAATTATTACCTTTATCTTATCATTTTATAGAGGTAGGTCCAGACCAGTGGTGTCAAACTCATTTTCACCCCGGGCCACATCAGCATTATGGTTGCCCTCAAAGGGCCGGTTGTAACTGTAAGACTATAAATATAACCATACTTGGGATTTTCACGGACCTCGATTGTAATTGTTGACAGGGGGGGGGGGGTGCAATCAAGAATTTTTGTTGAGGGGGGGGGGGTGCAATCGCCTTTTTAGCCACGTAGATACACGCGTCAGATACTTAAGTTCTCGCGGGCCGTATAAAATGACGTGGCGGGCCGGATTCCGCATCAGATAATTAAGTTCTCGCGGGCCACAAAAAATGACGTGGCGGGCCGGATTTGGCCCGCGGGCTGGGAGTTTGACACCTATGGTCTAGACTATGCTGAAGCCTGTCCACCAGACATGGGCCAATAAAAGGAAACATTTATTTTCCCATATTCAGACCAAAATTCCTCTTTAATGCACTTGTATTATTATGTGTGGCATGCTTGTAGCATTGTATATATTTTCAATGTCAAGTTGAAAACTCTCATGTATTAGTGCATTTTCTAATTGAACCAGCATCTAAAGAGTGAAATACTCATTTGACAGCAGTCAGCAGTGTTACACAGAGGACCAAAGGATCAGAGACCAGAGGTCTAGATGCCAGACTGTGAAATGCTTACTGACCTTCTCCCCTTCGCTGGTGCGGATAGACAGGGCGTTGGGCACCAGCAAGGCGGTGTTCTGTTTCTTTAGCAGAAGCACACTGGACACGGGGATCACCGCCTGCAACGGAAACCAACACAGTGGCTCAGATCAGTGTTCGCGTCACCCAATCAGGCTTGGAGTAACAAACCCAGACCCTGCACCCAATCAGGCTTGGAGTAACAAACCCAGACCCTGCACCCAATCAGGCTTGGAGTAACAGACCCTGCAGCTCTCCAGGCCCACAATTTAAGGCCACTGCCTGGGAGGTGCGGTAAACCAAAACCAGGGTGAAATTAGCCTCCGGATGGGCCCGCCCCTCTCACCTTGGTGTCCTTGAGCAGCACGGAGGAGTAGAAGCAGACGTAGTTCTCGGACACGTACAGCCGGCCGTGGTACGGGACCTCCTTCTGCAGTGCGCAGATGTAGGCTGTAGAGGGGGAGAGAGAACACTGGCGCGTTACGCAAGACGCTGCTGCTGCCGCTCGAGGGCTGCGTGATGTAACTCCCCGCGAGCTCCGTGGCGTGCTCAGTCACGCCATGCACCACGCTATTGTTCTGCGCACGCTAGCTAGTGGGCCAAGTCTTAGTCACCCAGGTCTTAGTCACCGAATCTCTTTGTGTGGCTGACCTGTGTCAAACCGTGTATCTGAAGTGTGTTTAACTCTTTAAATCCCGGCAAAAATTTTTAATCAAAACATACAACCGTATGAAAATTCTGTTCCGAATGTTGGTGAAAATCAACGTTCATTTTTAAACGCAGTAATCTTTAGGAATCCTACCACTGTTGTCTAACCGGGTTAAAGGATTTCTGCTGAGTGGCTGTTGAAACGGCGGCGTCCGTTTCCCTCCCTTTCATTTTCAACTGGCTGAGAATCAGAACCTTTTTCATTCAACTCACCGTGTATCAAGTCCTCGCTTTCAGGAATGTCGGGAAACAGCTTGTGGAATGACTTGTTGTGCTTTATAAAACTCTGCAAACATAAGAGACAGTAAAAATGTAAGCGCCAGGAATAAAACGAGTGCAGTCGTGAGGCGGCTGTCTCCTGTACTTTCCGTAAAGGGACCTAAAGGCAGCCAAACCCTTCACCTGCTTCCTGTCGCACCTGCGTCAACCCTTCAGGGCACGCAGGGCAGCTGTGATTCACTGCTTTCGTAATGCCATTCAACACAGTTTTATTGTGACACAGACTAGACGGAGGTGCGGAAGTGGAGAAGTGTCAGTGTCGCTGGTTTTGATTCCCGAGGTTAAAGGGATGAGCTTACGCTGCGAGTGACGCTGCCTTCTGTCCGTTCAAAGCTTCTGTCCGAGTCAAAGGTCTGTGACCTGCAGAAAACACAAAGCACAACCAAACGTTAGTCTTTATAAGAGGGCTTTCTGGACGTTGATCGGTCGGTTTAATTTATTTGACAAGCTCAATTAGTTAAAAAATATGTACAATTGTGTACAAAACAGAAAAAATATATGAATTAAAAAGAAGGGGTATGAGGATAGCACAATTAGGCACGGGATATTATTTAAATTGTGTTCCTTCAAACACTACTATGTTCATTAGCTGGGTGCATTTATATTGGCAGTCTGAGACAGGAACACGCACGTACACACGTGCACACAGTCCCACACGCACACACACACACACCTGTGCAGGCTCTGCTTGGCGAGGTTCTTGTTGTGCTGTTGGATCTCCAGCTGGGCTTCCTCCAGACTTTGTGCTTTCTGCTCCAACTTTTTCTTACTCTTTGCCCTCTTTACCTTTCCTCCACCTTCCACTGTACAGCTGCAGGAGAGACGTAAACAGCCTTTTACTTACACGTGTACTGCACTTATGCACACACACACACACACAACACACGCACACACACACGCACACACACACACGCATGTATACTGCACTTATGCACACACACAAACACGCACACAGACACACACGCATGTATACTGCACTTATGCGCACACACACATATGTATTTACTGCACTTACGCACACACACACACATGTATACTGTACTTATGCACACATATACATACAGTGCCCACCACAATTATTTGCACCCCTGTAAAGATGAGTAAAAAGGGTTATTAAAAATTCACCTTTTGGTGAATTCACTTAATCTCACACTGAAAAATTTAGAAAAACCCAACCTTTAATTGAAGTAAATTTATTCTGAGAAAAAAAAAATCCCTCATCAAGAAATAATTATTTTTAACAAAAGAAAATGTACATGTATACTGTACTTATGCACACACATACACTGCTCAAAGAAATTAAGGGAAAACTTAATCAACACAGTATAACACCAAGTTATTTGAACTTCTGGGATATCGATCTGTCCAGTTAGGAAGTGTAAACGATTATGAATCAGTTTCACCTGCTTTGGTGCAAATTAAAGTGACAACAGATGGACAGGAGAGGCAACAGCAAGACAACCCCTAAAAATGGTTTTGCAGGTGGTGGCCACAGACAATTTCTCTCTCCTTATCCTTCCTGACTGATTTTTCTCTAGTTTTGCCTTTTGCTAGTGCCCTTGTCACTACTGGTAGCATGAGGCGGTACCTGCAGCCCATTCAGGTTGCACAGGTAGTCCAGCTCCTCCAGGATGGCACATCCATACGTGCCGTCGCAAGAAGGTTTGCTGTGTCTCCCAGCACAGTCTCAAGAGCATGGAGGAGATACCGGGAGATGGGCCATTACACGAGGAGAGCTGGACAGGGCCGTAGAAGGGCAACAACACAGCGGCAGGACTGGTATCTGCTCCTTTGTGTGATGAGGCACAGAAGGAGCACTACCAGAGCCCTACAAAATGACCTCCAGCGGGCTACTCGTGTGCATGTTTCTGACCAAACTGTTAGAAACAGACTCCATGAGGGTGGCATGAGGGCCCGACGTCCTGTAGTGGGACCTGTGCTCACAGCCCAGCACCGTGCAGCTCGATTGGCATTTGCCAGAGAACACCAGAATTGGCAGGTTCGCCATTGGCGCCCCGTTCTCTTCACAGATGAGAGCAGGTTCACACTCCGCACATGTGACAGACGTGAAAGAGTCTGGAGACGCCGTGGCGAATGTTATGCTGACTGCAACATCATCCAGCATGACCGGTTTGGTTTAATTGACTTGGTGTTATACTGTGATGATTAAGTGTTCCCTTAATTTTTTTGAGCAGTGTACATGCATGCATACTGTATTTATGCACATATATAAATGTGTATACTGTACTTATGCACACATACACACATACATGTATACTGTACATATGCGCACACACATACATACAGTACAAGCATACTGTACTGAACAACTGATCCCAGACCAGTCTCAGACATGCACACAGCGAGACTGGAGCAGAACAATAACATATTCCCTGATCCTTGGGTGAGATGTCTCTGACAGTGTTTTTAATGGTCTCCTCAGGCAGACTCCTGGTTACCTAAAACCTCCCTCTGTGTCTCTAAATCAAGGGCTGCCGCTATTCACGCCAAAAAAGCTGTGGAGTCAACTCTTACAAAGTACATGTATCCCTAGAAACAGCACTCACGACAAAACGTTTACCACACCTGGAAAAGTCACCCACCTTATGACCTTATAAGGTCTGCCAACTGAAACTATTTTCAACGCGCCAATAAATAAGTTAAGCATGAAAAACACACGGTGTGCAGTGCAGGACTTCTGTGAACTGTAATAGAGTGCATTTGATGGTGTAAACTCTTTGAGTTGATTTAACACTGAACACGTTATTCAGCAGCCGTAAGTCCTGTCCGAGGTGAGTGCTGATCTAAGTGGAGGTGGAGAGCCCTGCGTTTTTCTCTGAACATTTTAATGACCAAGAAACGTACCGTGGATTACTTTGAAATACGGGCCCGTATTTACAGTGTGTCTTGGAACAGAAGTGCTGATCTAGGATCAGCTCTAAATTACAGCTTCTGATGGGTTAAGTTTGGATACAGACCAGGGAAATGTGATCCTAGATCTGAGGCGTTAGATAAATACGGGCCCGCAGATCTAACCGCAGATATTTTATGACCTCTCTCAGCCTTTTGACAGAAAGGCAAATTGGGTTGGAGCCTGAATACTACAGGCTTGTCTTTGTGTCCCGAGCAGTAGCTTCCATTTTACACACTTATCAGTGTAAACTTATGATGACACTCACATCCGTCCTCTAGATTCTCGTACAATAAACAGCACATTGGCATGGTGTGCTCAAACTTTCTGCTCTCACTATGATTATCTATTATTCTACCGATAACCACGTCATAAACCAGCATTACAGCCATAATATCTATGACCACTTTACCCATAACCACGTCATAAACCAGCATTACAGCCATAATATCTATGACCACTCTTAGCAGGCTGCACAGCTGTATTACAAACTGTTTTTTAATGCCCATACATCACAAAGTTTGTTTCTTCATTCTTCAAAAACCAAAACAATACACATTCACATTCCGACAGCACGCGTTTACAATCATATGTACACCATATGACCATTCCCCACTGGGGATCAATTGAATTTACCAGATTTTATTCCACACCTACCGGTAAGCATGTCTTCTGGAAAAACGGAAACTCAAAGTTCTTTCAAAGGCACTTGGCATCCTTTGGCACAGACTTACGGAGCACTGACTCTGTGTCAAGCCATATTCCCCATATTCCAAACTGAGAAGATTTATGTTTCCAAGAAGAGATTAAACTATTTTATGAATATAGCTAGTCCGCTGAAAATAGAAAAATTACTTCCCGGGGAGTTTTCTAATCCAGTTATTCCCAATCCTTGCTCTCGCACAAGGGGAAGCTGCGTCAGTGGAACGATGGCGGATTCCAGGGTGAAATGTGCTTGAGGATAAAAGGTGTGATGTGTCACAGCGGCTGCTGAGCAAGGTGAGGTAATACTTCCCCACCAATGACACCTGGACAGCCCCGCCCACTTCTCTCAGGTGCTGGCAGGTATGCATAACCCCGCCCACTCCTCTCAGGTGTTTACAGATACGCATAGCCCCGCCCACTCCTCTCAGGTGCTTACAGGTACGCATAGCCCCGCCCACTCCTCTCAGGTGGTTGCAGGTACCTCCTCCAGCTCAAATGGCTGGGCTCTTACCAGGCAAATGAATTCCTGACCATCTGATAACAGTAATATAATCTGCTTTTTATATGGGCAAACACACTCCCAACACCTGACGAAAACCTTCAGAGAATAATCTCTAAACGCGTTTCACAAAATGAAAGCCAAATTTATTAATGTTATTAATGTTTTATTTACTACATTTTTTCCACTAATGTTTTAACTTTAGTTGTAACTAATGCTTTAATTATTGGTTCTATTTCTCTTCTTCGTTGTAACTCAGCAGTACCGTAAACGAGGGGTTCTCCCTCAATGTTTCTCCCAGGTTTAACCCTCATATTATATAACATTTTATGGCACCTTTTATGTTTGAGGTTAAATTGTGGCTGCTAGAGTAAAAATCTTATCAGCCACAATAAGACTTTTTAGCAGCATTTGGCTGGTGGCTGGTGTTCATTTCACACCCTGCCTGTATGGGAAAGTGGCACCAGAATCACCTACAAGAAATCAGAGATAAAAAATAAAAAAGGTGTATATTTTCTTTATTTGCATGTTTACTATTTAATGGCAACAAAGTAGCCATAGTGTCAAGATGAAAAAAATGACTTGACTTGTCGCACCTCTGGAATTTTGTAGAAATAGGGTTGCAAAGGGGCGGAAAATTTCCGGGAAATTTACGGAAATTTACCATGGCAAGTTAAGCTCAGGAATTTTGAAAATGTTTACCATTTTTTTTTGTGCAAAAGTTGGCCTATAACATGGAACTTAAATTTAGTTGGAAAATACACAAATGCAATTCCAGATCTTGCAGCATGCTTTGGTTAAAACAACCCAATTTAATGCGAATTCAGTTGAATTTCAACCCTGCACTGTGCATTCTTCCATAGAGTACTCAAGTGACTACGTCACACTGGTTCGGAAGTGACTTCCCCATTCATTTAGACCATAGACATGAACTAAAACTTACTTTTAAACAATTTCTAGTGATTATGTCTTACCATCAATTTCCTGGATTGTTCAATATAACAAAATATGTCGTTTTTCTGGACCAGCTTCGAGTATATTTTACGTTTTGTTCATTAAAATTATTTTTGTTAATATACTAGCGCTGGCACTGTTTAAAAACTTGACGTCCCATAATTCCTTCCGGACGGTTCAATTAAGTAAAATTTCCGAATTAGCATGGTGGTATACACTGCCAAAAATGTCCAGATGAGATGATGATATCTGATTGGTCGAAAACCACCCGTGCGTCAGTTAACTGGAGTGGACTACAAATCATTAATCATTAGTTTTAAAAATAAAAATTGGAACATGAAATATATGCTCTATATCAGGGCTGCCCAACCCTGTTCCTGGAGATCTACCTTCCTGTAGGTTTTCATTTCAACCCTAATTTGGCACACCTGATTCTACTAATTAGCATCTCAACTAGATCTCTAGCTGTTGAATGATGTGGGATTTGTTAGGGCTGGAGCGAAAACCTACAGGATGGTAGATCTCCAGGAACAGGGTTGGGCAGCCTTGGTCTATATCCTTATACCACAGAGGCTAATCCAGGAAGGTTTCGGCTCATTCTATAAATCAGATTTCAAGAAATTAGTCCATTCTATCTGTAACAGATAGAATGGACTAATTTCTTGAAATCTGATTTATAGAATGAGCCGAAATAAAACAATGCACTGCGCATGTAATAGAGTACTCAAGTGAGTTCGCTATGTAGCGAACAGAAACCAAACTCACTTGAGTACTCTATTACATGTGCAGTGCATTGTTTTATCACATGCACAGATAATTCCTAGCATCCTGCACACTATAGCAAGGCTATTGGGGCCACACTACTGCATTTGTGCCCAAGGACTACATCCATTTAGAATTTATTTTTTGGGGGGGGTTTAGAGAATACATATCTTTTATTCAACATTCATGTTTTTTGTTCAATGAAAGAATCCAGTTCTACTCACAAATGTTTGCATGGATGTCTTCTTATGACAAAACAAAATGTTTATATTTATGTCTGCATATGACAAGGTAAATACAGCTAGTACAAATAACGCCAACATTTCCAGTTTATTCCCGTTAATTCCCATATATTCCCGTTAATTCCCATAAAAAGTTTCCACCTTTGAATATTCCCGGAATTTTGCAACCCCATGCGTCAATAAAACTGCTAAATCGAAGTGTGCAAAGCACGCACAGTATTTTCAATCAGTTTTCCTAAGCTTCACTCTTTGACAAACCCAAGCCATGCCGAAGCGTAACTTTCGTTTCCTGCCTGAAGCAGGTGGAGCCGCTAACTGAAGTGAGGAGGCAGAACGGAAACGCTAGCTTGCTGTTAGGGAGGGCAGCACAGAGACGCTGGGGGAGGAGCGCTCAGTGGTAATACTCACAGAGCGCTGTCCAGAGAGAGCCTCCTCATCCCCTGCAGATTCATGTTTTTTTGTGGAAAAAGGTCCCTCCACGACTATTTGAGTTCCCCCCTGCTCATAGCTCTACTCATCTCCCCCTTACCTCCTGCCAGGCTTTAAAGACCACTGGCCCACAGCGAGAGGGGGCGGGCACCCTCCCCTGATTAAGCCTATCAGCTGACACCTGACCCTCAGGCACTGCTGTAACTGTGTTTGCTGGCAACAGTTGCTAAGCACACATACAGCTACTCACACACAAACACACACACACACACACAGCTACTCACCCGCAAAATATTTTAGCATTAGCTATTTTACAGACAAAAAAATAAGTTAAAAAAACAACAACACAACACAGCACACAAAACAAAACATTTCCCAACTCATTACAATACAATACTTACTCCCTTAAACAATGAGATTTGTACCTCCGAACCCCTTAACTCAACTCAGTACCACAAGACCTTCCCCTGTACAAGAGCTTAAGGCTTGCCCCCCACACCCAACTGCTTGGAACCCACTAAGGTGATATTAAAGCTGGGCGTGGGCATACTCGTGCTTCCAGAAACCCGCTGAAAACCAACAGCAGTTCTGTTGTACCCTGCTGACTGTACCCTGGCCCAAAACCCAACAAGGGACGACTTGAACTGAACCCCCAGCCTCCCACACAATTCCCCTACTTGCACAAACAAGTCCCGTAATCCGTAACAAATCTGTAAAGAGAGAGAGTCAGAAACTGGAGAGTGAGGGAGTGAGTGAAATAGAGACTGGAGAGCAAGTGAGTGAGTGATTGGAGAGTAAATGAATCAGTTAGCGAGTGAGATAATGAACCAGAGAGTGAGTGAGTGAGTGACTCGGTGAGTGAGAAAGTGAAGGAGCCAGAGAAAGTATCTGAGAGTGAGTAAATGAAGATATTAAGCAAGTGACTGACAAGCTAAATAAATGATAGCAGTAGTATTGTGTGCCAAAGTTCACTGGAGATGGAAGCAGTGTGTTTAGGCAGATACACCTGTCGTTCAAACAGGCCTATAGTTTTAACAGAATAGCATCTTTAGCATATTTATTCCCTTGCAGGGAAAAACTATGTCATCACAAAAAATAGGGGTACCACCCTAGTGGCACTGAATTTCACCTTGAACATGATACACCATAATCTTCTGTCAGTGTGCAGAACTACACGGTCACAAAACAACACCTCCACGATCAGGCGCGAAACAGCCTTGTTGTGCTGAAAGGCCTCAAAATGACTCCCTCTGCTGATGTGTGAAATAGATTGTGAAATATTTAATTAGGCACTGAGAGATTGCCTCAAACGCCTCGTTTCACAATGGAAATGACCTGATGAAATGACTGAGTCTGCTCACCGGGACCAGGAATATAAAATACATTTGTGGAAAAAATACAGGCTCCGTTCCGCTGCATTCCAAGCATATTTGTGTGAAGAAATACGGGAGTTTCAAAGTGAGTGATCGTGTTAGTCATAAACTAGCAACGTCTTAAAAAATTTTCTTTTTTTGTAGAAATACAACACATCCTGTACAGTTTAGACATCCTCCCGTTGTGCAAATGCAATTGGACAATTTTCAATTCCACTATTCCAGGACTGCACAACTCCATTCCTGGAGGACTAGTATGAATCCTGGTTTTTGTGCAGTCTGCTCAGCTGTAGCTCAACATAAAAAAAGCTCTGATTAAGCCAACGATTGAGCAATTAAACAATTAAGCAGATAAGTTAATTAAGGCGTGAAAGTCCTGAAATAGATTGGTAGCCCTTGTTGTGCACTACTGGGGCCTGTATCACAAAGCAGGATTACTTAATTAGCTGGATAACTGCACTGAGTAAAACCCGGAACAGCTCTTTTTACTTGAGTCCATGTCCCAGATTTGGGAGGGTTCCGGGTTTTAGTGCAGTTATCCAGCTAACTCAGTAGTCCTGCTTCATCGTATACCCCCCCCCCAATCTCGTCCTGCATTCGTCCCCTGAGCTTGACTTGTTCAAATGTAAAAATTCACAATCTAGTTTGTCTGCATGTCTCCACTCCCCGGGACCGAAAGCAAAACAAGCCGCGTTTCTAAGACCCGCTGGGGCCGCCGCCGAAATGCAACTTTGATGCGGAAGCCGGGTTAAAATTTCAGCAGGAGTATCAGGGGCCTTTGTGCCACAGGTCGGTGCTCTATGGGAGGTGTGGGGGTTTGGGTTACCGGGCCTGTGTCAACACGTCCCCTGCCAATCACAGCCTAATGAAAGGGTGTCGGGTGGCGTGAGCGGGCGTTGTGATGCGTCCGCGTCAGGTTGGCCTGCATGCATGCAGTGGAGAGACAGAGCTGGGTTGAAACACAAGACAATGGAGGGTGGGTGGAAAACACACACTCCCTGGTTATGTGATGAGGGGCAAAAAGATCTCGCTATGCTTACAAAGAATGCACCTGGGGATGTTTTTCATCATGCCTTAGAATGGAGACTGGAGACTTCTGCCAAAATCTCAGAGAATAGCATGTCATGAATTACTTATTTATATGATTTTTAACTTTTTTTTCGGAACTATCTTTGATCTCAAACGTTTCGGGGTTCAGCCCCCCTCATTGGTCGGAATCATTCCCTGGGAGAATATACCAGGTTTGTTTTTTTTCAGTTGAGAAAAAAAACTGAAATGAGATGAGTGCTAAGAGAAAACTGTTCACTGTCACGTGTGATCAGACCCGGGTAGAAGAAACAGCCGAGAACGTGCGTGTCAACACAGACGGACTAACTGATGGAGAGTGCACTGCTCTCTTACCTTAGACCTCAGTGATCATCCTGCTGGCCACCTTCCAGCTAAAGGCTGCACATTTACAGCGTGTTATGAAAGAATTCAAGGACAACTGCTTGGTGCAAAGTGTGCAGGGTGGTATAGGGGCTGCATGCCTGTAAACCAGACATGACACGACTGCTACCAACCTTGTATTACTGTGCTGACATCCATTCCGTTTACATTTAGGCAAACATGTGGATGCTCTAAGGTACAGTTACACAGAATAGATTTTTTTTGGTACTTAATATCCATTTGCACAGCTGGATATTTACTGAAGCAGTCAATATTAAGTACCTTTGCTCAAGGTATAATGGCAATGCCCTCGCCTGGGAATTAAACCTGCAACCTCTTAGTTGCAAGACATACGCTTTGAAACAACCACAAAATATGTAGGCTACACATACTACACATTGAAACTGTGGCGAATGTTGTCCTTCCACTGTTCCTACTGATCACATGTCTGTCCTGCATGCATTAATGATCCATATATAAATTTGAAAACAAATATGTGAATAGCACTACTTTCACCATTCCAATGCTCATTTCTAGTCAGAATTTGACATTTAAATGTTGGTGGAGTGACGACAATAATCCACTCAAAGCAATGAACACACAATCATGTCGTATAATATTCAAGGTCAGTGTAATAAAAGACTCAGGGTTGGATTCATGGCATATCACACTTCCTTATAGACCAGGAGTCGAGCAACTGCCATCGTCTCATGCCAGCAGTCCTGCATTTTCAAAAAATAGCCACTACAGAAATGAAGGAATGTACAATGACAAGAACCAAGCCCCAACCCCCAGCACCATTACCATGATAACCTGAAGCCTCACTGTGACACAAGTCTGAAGATTAGTGGTGGCAAGATGGATTTTTTTGGCCAGTAGAGGGAAGTATTCTCTGTGTAATGATGGCTACGCTGTACTGTAAGAGTTCCTGACTCACCGTGGTCCCGAAAGATCATATTTATCCTCCCTTAAAGTGATGACGTTTGCTGAAATAGCGGGGATTTTAACCCTGGTGTATTGGTTCACATATTAGGCTTAATCAACCAAGCCACCTTATCAGCAACTCTTCCGGTGATAGGTTAAGCAAGCCCACGCTTTATTAACTCTGTTTCCCAAATTAGCTCTCAGTTGACGGTTAAAAAGGAAATTGCATTGTGCAACTTTCTGACACACTATCTGTCAAACATTCTCAGTAAAATGCTTTCTGGAACCACTTGTGAAAGTTATTATATGACCTGCTATGCTAAAGATGCTAAAGCGATACTAAATGCTAAAGCAATCATACTGAAGGCTCTTTCCTTAACTCGTCATCACCATTTAATCACCATTTAAAATGAGTCTTACTTACAGTCTTCACAGAATGGCACTTAAATGACACTTAAACCTGGTCATTTAAGTGTAAAGCCAAACCATACAGTCCACTTAACTATACAAAATAAGGGATTATTCATGACCTACAGTGAGTTCTAGAACCAAAAAATTATTCCTTTATGAGGTCACGCTCTTCAAAATTCCATCTCAAGATCCAGCAGTGAACCTATCGACCTAATGCCGAGTTGTTCTTGGTTGAATTTAATCTTTTGTGTGTGTGTGTGTGTGTGTGGGTGGGTGGGTGTGTTTTTTAAAGGAAAGAAACCAGACAAACCTAATGCTGGAGTGTTTAAATAAGATCAAACAAGAACTCTTCGATACTTTCTCAGAGATACACTTTCAGTGATAAACACAAAAATGAACAACTAAGTTCATAAGCACCATTTTTCAGATCTTGCCACAAACCATGATAGTTTTTAGGGAGATGCTAGCACCGTCTTTCATGGCTGTGACGGCTTTCTTACTGGGATCAAACTATCAGCCTTTGGAAGCACATTTATGCACTTCAATATTTGTGGGGAAAAAAACAAACAAAACCCACTGAAATCAGGTCTGGGATTGTTACCAACAGGCAAACACAGATTACACAATTTAACTTGTTTGTGATTCCTGCACGTTGCAGATAATTCTAATCAATATGTACACTGCCTTCTATTTATCTTACTGATTAAAGCAATTCATGACCCATTTCCCCTCTACTAGGCCAGCTTCCTTGCACTCAATTGTGTGGCCATGGAAACTATTTAATTCCATTTTGAAATCCCTCATTCTGTTTTATTAATTGCCAATTCCATTTCAAAAGGAAGCGCTGTGTTCCCAAGGGTTCCAAATTCCACGATTCCGTTGGATAATTCCATGACTCTGGTGAAACAGAGGCCTCTAGTGTGCGTCCCTCTTACACAGACAGCAGCTAATATTAATCTCCTCTGCTTCCCAGCGGAAACCTGACTTCATTCCTCAAAGCTGGAGAAGAGAAGCTGGCTCTGCCACCTCTTTATAGACTCTTACAGCGTTGAGCTTTAATTCACGAAATACACTGAAATATACACGGCCAATTCACCAGTGTATAATCAACTCAATTGATTGGTCGCAAATAAACACTGTTAAGAGTTGATTTAACATATGTGCTGTGTACGATAGTAAAGCCACCCACAGAATTATGGCTGGAGTGATTTGCAACCAACCGTCTTCCGGTCTAAATCCATATGTGAAAACCGGGCTGTGCGCTAATCCTCAGCACTAACCTGCCTGTAGCACATGATGCATTGCAGTAAATTGTCTGAGTGTGTTCGGCGGTTTTGTTGCTAATCATGCTAGTGCAGCACGCTGGACAGTTAGCACAATTAGCTGCATTGCTCTGAGGAAGATGAGGAAGACGAGGAAGCAATGGGGCTTCTTTGCTTTCACACCTGAGGATTCTGTTCCATCTTCAGGCATAGACTCTAAACTCACTCCTTTAGACGACTTCTCCAATGCTGCCAATGCTATGCATCTCATTTTAAGTGCATACTGTGCTAAATGTGTTTGTGAATGTGATGCTGTCTGCCACAGAAGAAGTTGTTATTTGAATATAATTGAACTCAAAACTACAAGCTTAAAACTAGGTGAAACTGCTAACTTGATGCTTTGCATTTTATTTAAAAATATGTTTTAACTTGTGCTTGAACTCATTTCTACAGTTAATTCTGGCTTGTCTGTGAAGTTAGTCTGTGAAGTCTAACTCAGATTTTTTGGAGCTTTGTTTACAGACTGGGTAAGAGAGTCTACTAAATGCTTAAAGGTAAACATTTGGAGAGAGCTTGAATTTGGTCTACTTATTTACCTATGTGTGTGTGTGTCTCCATGCTCTTCAACCATTTTTAAATGTTGAGGGTACACACACACACAGACACACAATGCTATGAACCATCAATGAATAGGAAATCACCGTGCTCTCACCATTTCACATAAACTTCATTGTGAGAAATTAGTCACTAAACTCTCCATTAAAAACCCACCCGATTCTCACCAAGGGTTTTACAATGAATTACAATGAGTAAAACCCCTGCTGCCAGACACTGGGGAATGTTTTAGCAATAGGGCTTTAGCTGTCCCTTTGTGAGCACTCATTGTTAGAGTATCGAAAGGCACTCACTTCTTCCTGTACTTAGCCTGTTCTTCACCTTATGCAAATGTTCAACTGTTGCACCAAATGGCTCGGGTTCTCCTGCCTTTACATAACCAAATGAAACTTGTTTTCATACCCTTATAACTGTCAACAAAATCCACTGGAGGACGAGGACACTAAGTAAAAGACTAAATTATTAACAGGCTATATTTACATTTAGGTTACATTTGGCAGTTATACTACACATTCTGTGTTCTATTTAGTGCAGATGTGTCACATGCTAATCCTGACCCAGCGTACAGCCATAGCACAGAGAGAGCTCCGGAAGCTTCCGTAAGGGCAGCGAGTCGCTCTCCTCCTACCTGGCCACGTCCGCCGGCAGAGCGGGGTCCGCGGTGTCGTCCTTGGGCACAGGCTGGTAGCGCCAGCTCCTTCCTCTCTCCATGACAAATGGGAGCAGCAGCAGGCCTTCTTCTTCTCCTCCGCCAGGAGCAGCCAAACAGCTGAGGCCGGGACAGCGCGCAGGCTGAGTAACCCTTGCCTCCGAGACCACGGGGCTTTGTGGGCGGGTCAGGGTTCGAAGGTCGCCCCTTATTTTACCGCCGTAATCAACAGAGGCGCAAGCGCCAACGTCTGACTGTGTCCGGAAACAGCGCACCGGCGGCTCTGCGACGTGCAGCGGTGATTATCTCACCTCCGGGAAAGTGTGTCAGATGCCGTTACCACGGAAACAGAGCACTGCACTTCCAGTAATGAGTGGTGAGAGATAGAGAGCAAAGTCATGGCGTGCTTTTGTCTTTCGGACGATCACGAGCCACCTAGAGCACAGCCCTCTGAACGTCTCTATTCAGCGCCTAAAGCCCAAAAAGACCGGTGGAGGGCACTAGAAGGTCACCTACTCATATTCCCTACAGAGCCCTGCCTCTGTTCAGACCTTTTCTAAAGCTGAACACACAATTAAGCAGCTGCAGCTCAATCCTCATTGTAAATGTAGGCCAGACATAACTGAGGCCGGCCAATGGCTGTCGGCCAACCCCAGAAACAACAACAAGTTGCCTGAAGGAAATGAAATGCACTGAAATATAAATATATATATATATTGAAAATATAATGATAAGTATATTTCGCAGCAGAGTATTTGTAAAAAAAACAAAAAAACACACTGGAATATCTGAAAGCAGCAGTCACCATATACTGTCAAGTGGTGCAGTATATATATTTATAATATATTTTATTTCAGTATATTGCGGTATACTCCATGTCTGTAAGGGTTAGCACAGCTCAGGTGGTTTAAGTGAAAGTTGGACTGTTTATCTACCGCTCACTCCACTCCTTGCCAGTTTGGCAGCACAATCCTGTTCAAATATCATCAAGGGTTCAGCCTGATAAATAACCAAATCTTCAGCCCTGCACCAGTACACTGTGACCGTGTGCAATCAGCATTGTGTACTCTCATAGTCTGTTGTGGTCTCTCGAAAACACGAGTAATAAAACCAGGATTGCTTCCTTAACATAAACGCAAGGGTGGCATTTATTCACACGCAAACGTGACAGATGCCGGTGGTTCTGTACGGTGCCAGAAAAGTCCAGCTTTGTGATCCAAAAGTCATCTGGCATAAGCCAGCAGCAATTTGGAAACGTTCCATCAACTGAAAAACAACCTGTCATGTTGGGTAACATTATGAATGGCAAAGGTGAATCAATAAAGCACTCGGTCAACAATTATGCGACTACAACGATACTTATATTACTTCTGCCACCTTTTTTGTTTTCCAGGAAGGACTTTCAGACATCTAATGAAGTCTTATGATTACACTGGCTTCTATATCTACTGCTAATGATCTTTTATAACCCTTATCATCTCACGCAGGTCCACTGAACACAGTGTTAGTTAATAAAAGGCAAGGCGTTCGCCTGAACCGGAGTGCAACGTTCCTTCCATACGGTAGGTGAAATGTAGCCCAAGATAAGCTCAAATAAGCAATGCAAAGTTTTTTTTATTTTTTTATTTATTTTAAATTTGTTTCTGATTTTTTCCCATTTTTCTCCCAATTTAGTAGCCAATTGAACCCCTATTCTAATTAAATTCCCCCCGTGTAGCAACCGCTAGAGAATCACTGCTGCACAACCTCCGTCAGCCGGCGGTAGAGCGAAGGTAGCCACGCTACCAGAGCGCGACTCCTTCCGAGCCTGACCGTGATTCCAACCCGTCCGTGGCTGCTATATGCACAGCGATTCTCTCCGAGCCCCTCCCCCCACCGGAAGCAGCCGCCAATTGCTGCTCCCACAGGGCGCCGGCCATGCTCGGAAAATGGCAGGTCCGGGGCGCGAACCCCGATCCTCGGAGTACAACTGTACTGTACAACTGTAGTACAATTCTTACCGTTGTACTACCGCAGCGGCCTATGCAAAGTTTTTTTAACGTGTCACCAGTAGTTGCACGCACACTGTAACTAGTGACGCGTGTCATTTGACTGGTGTGAATGCTTGTAATATAGGCTACAGGAAGTTTTATCACATGACCCACCTCAACACCCCGTCATGCCCCAGTGTTCTGTGCCCATGTGTGGCGCTGCCATTGTACCCCTTGAGGAACGATACTTAGCCTGAATCGCCTCAGTAAAATATCCAGCTAGTATCAATGGATTTTACATACAAGTTGCTCTGGATAAGAGTGTCTACTAAATGCCCAAAATGTGTAAGATCGAGGTCATGGTGAGACACCTGTATGACCCCCAATTTAGCTTCATCTCCATCTATGTCTCAAATTGAAAACACAAAAGGCGCTTAAGAGAATAATGCTTCTCATTGTAACCCATTCAAAATCAATAGCCTAATACCAATAACGCTGATAATCGAATCTCTCACGGAGGCCTCAACTCCAGTCCAGCTCCTGGTCACTGTGGGAAAAGTTGTCCCGCTACTTTATCACCCTCAGATAACATGTTTATTTACAAGAAACACGATACTGCTGGCGTAGCAAAGTAATAATAAATCTTTGGCGATTACATGACATTACATAAAGCGGAGGGTGTTTCAGGAGAAGTCCGTAGCACAGAGCTGACTGGCTGGGTGCTGTGTTATGAAGGGACGGCACTGGTCAGTTGGTAGGAGTGACACTATGCAGCTGTCTTTTGGAGTGACAGCTGTTCTGACTGCTGACAGTCCTAATGCAGGCTGGCATTACCATCTTACAGACGAACCACGTACGCTTCTGGTTCTGCTCCAGGAACTGAGTGAGTAGTTTCCACACAGTATCTCCTGTTTGATTACGTCATTTGTGGTAAACAAATCACAGGATGCTTAATGTAGCCTTATATAGTTAGTGTCCATACCTGCTGAATTAAACTTGATTAAAATAACTTTTACTTCAAGCTGTTTAATAGCGTCTCTCAAAAGCAAACAGAACAAATTCTAACTAATGGCAATCAGGCCACATTTTACAATCAGCCTACCACCACAACAAATAATAATAATTATATGAAGCGATTTACAAAAAATATTATTAATACTACTACCTCTGCTACTACTACCTATAATAATAATAATAATAATAATAATAATAATAATAATAATTTCAGAATGTTGTCTTGGTACTAACCTGTTGGCCAAACTATGCAGGTTGTTTTCTAAAATGGTGGGTAAAAGTTTACTCCATAGCTCCCCCTCTCCCTTATCTATTCTGGTCTAATAATGTAGGCCTCAATCAAAGCAAGAAGCCAGTGAAAGACTACACATTTGTCTTGTCTTAAATAGCTGTGTTAAACAACTTCTGTCAATGTTTCCCATTGTCTGAAGCTTTAATTGCCGGGTATCATTCTCACACAATAGGATACCTTATCACAATCTGCCACTCACGTACCAAAGAGGAGCAAATAAACAGAGCAAGCCCCAACAGGAATTAAATATGATGTTAAGCATCATCTTACCCTATCATTATCATTACTTTAATAAGGAATTACAAAACAATGTAGCAGGAATGTGGTAAACATATAGTTTCATGAGAAGTAAATCATTCAACAGATGAAAATAACCATTGTCCCTCTCTGAGAAAAGCCTGCAGAAGCAAAAAATGTGCCATGTGGATCAGCCTATATACTACTAAAAATGCGCCACATGGATCAGCCTATATACTACTAAAAATGCGCCACATGGATCAGCCTATATACTACTAAAAATGTGCCATGTGGATCAGCCTATATACTACAAAAAATGCGCCACATGGATCAGCCTATATACTACTAAAAATGCGCCACATGGATCAGCCTATATACTACTAAAAATGCGCCACATGGATCAGCCTATATACTACTAAAAATGCGCCACATGGATCAGCCTATATACTACTAAAAATGCGCCACATGGATCAGCCTATATACTACTAAAAATGTGCCATGTGGATCAACCTATATACTACAAAAAATGCGCCACATGGATCAGCCTATATACTACTAAAAATGCGCCACATGGATCAGCCTATATACTACTAAAAATGTGCCATGTGGATCAGCCTATATACTACTAAAAATACGTCACATGGATCAGCCTATATACTACTAAAAATGCGCCATGTGGATCAGCCTATATACTACTAAATATGCGCCACGTGGATCAGCCTATATACTACTAAAAATGCGCCACATGGATCAGCCTATATACTACTAAAAATGCGCCACATGGATCAGCCTATATACTACTAAATATGTGCCACGTGGATCAGCCTATATACGACTAAAAATACGTCACGTGGATCAGCCTATATACTACTAAAAATGCGCCACATGGATCAGCCTATATACTACTAAAAATGCGCCACATGGATCAGCCTATATACGACTAAAAATACGTCACGTGGATCAGCCTATATACTACTAAAAATGCGCCACATGGATCAGCCTATATACTACTAAAAATGCGCCACATGGATCAGCCTATATACTACTAAATATGCGCCACGTGGATCAGCCTATATACTACTGTTTGCGTTGCTGATTTTCCTTCTGCCAATAGAACCAATGCATGTGCAATCAGGAGTCTTACTGCATAAGTCATTCAATAAAAGAAATACGCCTATAATAATCACTTTGAGTCCTGTGTGTATGGAGAGCCACGCCCCTGGGTAGTCGCATGATCAACTTTCACATCCCTTTTATCCTTCAGATCCCTTAAAGGCGAATTTCACCCATATTCGTTTTTTTGTTATATGGTCCTTTGCCCTTACTGTAGTACCAGTGCAACAGTGTATACACAGTCATTTTCACATATGAAAATTTGAGGGCTGTTGGATGGCTCATCTGGTTAAGTGCATGTATGAGCCTCAAGGCCTCAGATCATATCAGGACCGTGCCAGTACTGACTGCGGCTGGTTGTTCCACAGGGCGACAGAAGCGCAGGGTATGGGAGGGTTCAGTCAGACAGGGTTCCGCGTTCCATCGCTCTTGGGCGACCCCCGCTGGACAATAAGGGCACTCGTAAGACTGCACGTCAAAGCTGCATATGAAAGGGCCCTCCTCCGACGCCGCACAGTAAGAGCTAAGCTGCGGTCTGCGATGCAACAAAAAGCAGCCGTAGGATGGCACGTGTTTCAGAGGAGGATCGTGGATGTCCCAGCTCTCCCGAATTGGGAGGGTGGTTTGCACATGGACTGTGGTTGCAGACAGTTGGACATTCCTGATTGTGGAGGGAATTGGATATATACAGCCCCGGGTTGGGTGGCAAATTTATAAATAAATAAATAAATAAAGATATGACAATCCAGGCAGAACTGCTGTACACACATGCCCCGTGACCCTGGTTTGCACTTGCAGGGTCTGAAACTTGCTGCAAATGAGGTAAAAGCCGAACACCCATCCAAAACCCTACCTCTGCTTGCGTAAGAGGTGGACATTTTGACAGGTTTTAAATTGAGAACTTGCTGATATATACACTACTACAGTATTAAAATGTTGTGTCGTGTATCTAATGGGTTTCCACACATAGAAGCCCTATATTCAGTTCCTGAAAAATATGGAAATGTGATATTTGGATAAACTATGCGGTGAGGGAGAACATCTGAAGATACACTGAGGCATTAATCATAAATCTGAAGGCAGTCTATAGGAATATATCCTCAGAAAGCCAAATACACACACACACACACACACACATAATTAAGAATGGCAATGAAGTTAATTAATTTCATACTGCATTCATCTGTGAATGTTGACCTGTTGGCAAATCTTTTTTATACAAATTAACTAGAGGCAAGCTGTCAATCAAATGAGATCAACATAGCCTTAATTTAAAAGTAAACGGCCATGCCTAGATTTTAAAAAAGACAGACCGATTACAAAGATCTTTCAACACACACCACCTCTGTCAGAGAATACTGCTCTATTGCCAATCAGCAAAATTATGGAGGACATCTTTAAACCTGTAATGGCTATTATAAAGTGCTACACTTTTATGTGCAATCCTCTAAGACAGAAGTACTTTGTAACAGAATTACTGTAAGTAGTTTCCCGGGCAAAGAGCAGGATTCTGCGCGGATGTGGCTGGCTGTATTTATAGCCGTCAGGGGAGGGCTCCCGGTCAGGCTCCGAAGCCACACAACATCACGCCACTTTTGGGCAGTGGGCCAGCCCTCCCTATACTACACAACCCCCTATGCTTTTTAAAGTCACACGGTTCAAATGCTGCTCCCGGTTTTTCAATGTTACCTTGCTGGACAGAGGAGGCCTTTCTTTGCAGATCCCATGATAGCCAAGCACCATCGCGTTAAAGCCCACGTGGAATTCCCCTCAGCCCTAGCGCTGGGGCTCACGCGCACAGGAAAAAAAACCCGCCCTGAACGCACAGATGAATAGAGTCACGTATGTACAGAGGGCTAGCGCAACAAAGCGCTACGTTTACTCATTCGAACATGTTCAAATATCAGAGGTACGTGACGTTGTCTTATAAATTAAGCAATTTCTTTCGATTGGACGCTTTCCAAATGGCGTGATCCAGGCATAGCACTCTTGGAGAGGGCTAAAATAACCTTACGTCCACTGTGAAATTCGACAGAGCTCCATGAAAGGTAGCCTACTAACGTAACGGAGGATGTTATTTGAAGGTTTAGACCCGGCTTTACCCTTGTCCAGGAAGCTCATTACCACACAGATGTGATGCAAGGGCCAGGAGATCCCTAACCCTGACCCCAGAACCCCAGACGTGACTTCTGCCTCTTCTGGCTTCTCCCACATCGACCTGAAGTTTCAGCTAAGCTATAATTTTCCAATAATTTACCTTATTTTTTTATTTATTGTCTATTTTACTCTACAATGAAGCTGATTGTTTCACTGTATCAAAGGTGCTTGATAAATAAAGTCTCTTCTTCTTCTTCTTCTTCTTATTACTATACAGCCCTGCTGACACAGAAGCACACAATGCTAATTTTCCTGACAGCGGCCCGCCATGATCATTACAGGCTCTTATATCTCAGACTAGGCCTTCATCTCTGGTGCTTATGGGAAATCTCCACTTCCACTGCTCCATCTTGGCAGTGAGAGAGAGAGAGAGAGAGAGAGAGAGAGAGAGAGAGAGAGAGAGAGAGAGAGAGAGAGCGAGAGAGATGTGACTGTGTGATGGTTTTATCCTACACAATGATCCCCTTGCTACGCTAAGCTATAGGCAGGTGAACACGCACACACCCAAACTCTGTACTAGGGGTGTTTCCATTTCCATAAAATCAATGTCACATTAAGGACACACACACGCACACACGCACACACACACATATTTAACATATGTTTGGAATTTGTTTGATGTGATTTATTTGTTCACTATGTGGCCTATACTGTTCCATTCTGGTACTAGAAGTCAAGTGTTCACAAATCCCATGCACCAAATATGATGTATTTGGGGTGGGAAGAAAATATATTTTTAAACATATTATCCTTCTGTGATCTCTTCTAGAGAATCTCCATATTTCTCCCTGTCTATTGAAACGGAATAACTGTTGCTGTATGCAGTCTCATTAATAAATATGAAACAGAAACCTTACATAGAGGTGCAGTCTGTCATCCATTTTTTAGACTTTCTGGAGACGCTGGAGTCTGTTGCAGTGTGTGTTGTTCCAGTTTTTAATGTATAACTGTCATGATGATGTTTCAGTACTGCTGCAATGTCTCTTTTGGAAGTCTTTTGAAGTCAAGATTCTGGCAAAACCTACAGTGTGAGCCTTTACCCTTTTGGAAAACCATTGACTAACTTCCCTTCAACTTCAGTTGTCCAATCACGTTATCACCGGGGGACCCTTCCTATTGGATGTGACAATTTTAACCTACCCAGTCAGGGATGGGGGGGGTCAATTCAACAAAAATTTTAAAAATTAAGCATATGTCCAAAATTGTATTAATTAATTGGAAAAAATCTCATAGAGCACTATAGGCTCAGTCCTGAACTGACTGAATTTGGGATGGAAATAGACCCCAACCCCACGATCATTCGCCCCGATTTTGCCGAGTTGCAGACGAGCTAATGGACACGCCCGTCTCTGGCCTGGCCCCCAAGTTCCCCAGGACAATCCCTGCAAAACGACTCCTCCGGATGGACAGTGCAAACAGGGTATCACCCTTATGTGTCTGTGACTGTGTCTACCTGGACCCCACACGCTAAAAATAAAGAGCCGCACGTCTGCCGGCTATCCTGACGCCGTAAACGCCCATGAACACCATACAACCTGACAGCGGGATCATCCCTTCATCTGGAGGAAATAAATAGCGGCGATCTGACCCATATAGACAAAGCAATGATGTAAGGTTCCCGGTAGCGAGCTAAACTAAGTGGGTTAATCCATATACAACATATTTAATCCTAATTATTAACCGTGGGCTCTCTAGGTCCTACAACTTTCGTCAGTTCTTATGACATCACACACTAATGTCTATCCTGATTCCTGACAACATCCTTCTTAACCCATAACATTGCTGTATAGTTGCAGAGTCGTGATAATAACACTACTGCAGTGTTATAGAAACATTAGGGAATATTTTCACTCTTCTAAGACTCTAAAAAGAACCACAACAATTTGGAAGTTTCCTTCTAATGCGACCTGTCGAATGTGACCTGTCATCTACGAGGCTACGACCATAGTCTTACTCAGGGATTTTCAGAGTGTGAAATAAAATGATACCTTGTCTTTGCATTGTGCCGTCTAATCATTTGAAAATGGATTTCACACCAGATCGGGACTTTCCTTACCAACAACAACTACATCAGATGGCCGCACGCACTTCCTCTCATGAAATAAAATCTAGGCCTCTAGCTCGTATACAGCAGTGATTTAATCCCTGTATGCTTCACGTTATATGTAGCTATTTTACTGTGCCCCAATTCACACATATCTGCCACAGACCGAAAACATCAAAGCTCACCTAACACACTGTTTAATATTTTACAGCAACCGTAGTGTGTTTTGTAGGCTAGTTATGAGGCAAGCGAAATAAGAATAGCCCAATAGCCGAACTTCACATGTGTTTAGAGATATTATAAAATATACTATAATATTTAAATAATATGTTATACATTTTCTGACAAAGAACATATGAGGACAATTTCATATAATATTTTAATTGTTTGCACAAAGTAGGCCAAGTTAATTGTTCGACTGAGGACATGATGAAAGCTAGCGAGCCAGCTCAATGCCGACGTGTACAGTAGCCTATACGCTAGCTATATTTGGATTCAACACAAAAATGCATCAGGGGTGGCAGCGCTTGAACCCTCTCAGCACGTTTGGTGACACGTTTGCATCACTACATTTATTTAAAATCTAAATACCAGTAATTTCTTGCATCTATCGTTCTTTCAAAAATAAACAGGATAGTGTGACTGTAAAATGCATCGGCTACCCAGCTAGCAAGCTAACTCCTTCCTATAGCACATAACGGTTCGGGCGTGGGATCATCTGTAGCCTACCTTTCTTTCATGAAGTGCTTTAGTTTGAATATGGCTTTTTCATCGATTTTCTTTAGGAAGGATTTCAATCTCTCTCTCTTGTTTTCCAGCATTCTTCTTTCTGCCGGGGTCGGCTCTCCACTCTTACACGCCGCCACTCTTCCTCCAACTCTGCGGAATTCTTCTGTTCCTTTTTCGGCTCCTCACTCCATTGATGCTGATTAAGAAAATGAGACTGAATCGGACCAAGTCCAGTGGCCAATAGGAGACGGCCTCACGCGTCATGTCAGCCTAGTGTTTCAATCACAGCGTGGCTCTACAGTCCCAGTTCCGCCCATAACCTAATAAGGGACGTGAGCAGCGCGTCCTTGTGCTGTCAAAAATACGATTGCATCTGACAAGGGTGGGGTGTTTTAGTTGGAATGTGCCTAACGGAAAGGTTATCAACAATCAATGGTTAACAGACAATTATCATGTGTTGGCTGCTTGTGGATACACACTGTTGATATTATTCTTGTACGGACTCTTTCAACTTTACCCCAAAATCAGAATTTGATTTTTATTTTTTTATACATCTTTCATTTTGCAATTTTGAGGCTGATCCTGTTTCTTATCAATGATAGTGTTTGAGAAAGTGAGTCAGGGGACAGATGTAAAAATCCATAGATAGCTGCCTTTTTTCTCTTTAACACATTTGTATTGAGTTATTTGCAATGTGGAGTTTCATTGCATGTACATGCAGTTGTGCTGGGAATATGTGTGTTTTTTTTGCATGCAATGAAGGAAATGCATTATGGGAGACTGCAGTTTCAGAAAGCAGAACTCAACTAGAATAGTTCTTTATATATATATATATATGAGTAAAACTATCCTTTAATGCTCACTTACACTCACCCTTAACACGTGCAAACACACTTAGCAAAAATCTCAATATGTTTCAAAGAGAGGTGCCATAAACGGTTTATGAATGCATACATTCTTAGCATCGCTGAATAATCCAGACGTTCGAGTTCTGTCTAACTTGATATTGAAACTCACCGTGCACCAAGCATACGTGCATGTCTGTAAACTCATGCAACAAAGCAATGCTTATGAGATGTAGTGGCATGAAAATGTAACGCAATGTTCGCTGACCTTATCAGTACACATTTAAATGTAAAGCTTTTAAATACTTCACTCTCATTCAGCTGCATGCCACAGACTACAGTATATATGAACATATTCACACTCTTTAAAGTTCTGTGTATTATATTTGCTGAGATGCATAGTCATTTCCCTTTTTTAGGGGTGGGTTAAGGTGGGAAAAGAAGTGTTTTAACACTAAGCTGCAGTACAACATATTTGTAGGCTACATGAATTTGTACAGATTTAAAACATTTAAACTTTGTTTCCTTTCAATACTACATGAACATACCATAGAGGGTCCATATTTTTTAATATTGCAAGGATTATTTTTAAGACAGCTTGCAAATTTTCAACAAGCATCTGCGAAAATACACAAAATCAACTTGTGTTCACTGTGAGATAAGATGCCTGCTGGGTCCAAAAAGGCTTTCTTGTTTATCATGGTGCACCTTTATTACCATTTTGTTTAGCTACACCAGGGGGTTTAAAACTCCGGTGCTGGTGGGGTACGCTATGCTACGCTCATTCACTTCTGTACTTGAGCACAGTTAAATCTTTAGGATATACTTGCATTCTGCGGTTGTAGCTGGTGCTTATACAAATGTCATATCAAAATATGATCAAGGCAAATAAATAAAAAAGAGCAGAAGTGACCCTGAAACAGACGGGCCCCTTAGGGTGCACCCCTGAGCAACACAGTGTTCAGCGACATTTCAACTTTGAGAGAGTTTGAGTCTAATAGTGATCAAATGTACATGAAACGTACTCTATCAGAGTTGATTTGACACTGAACATTTAACTTTTTTCACAGAATCTTTTGTGTTCATGTTTTTTCTTATCAGGACGCTCGAGACACCACTGGTTTTTCCTTTTCCAATATACAGCACGTTTCAAGTGCCATGTTTTCACGTGTTTATCAGATAAGCTCAAGGCTATAGCATAAGTATAGCAGCCTTGGGATAAGATGACCTTGCCCAGGGAAACTGCAGTGAAGAGAGAAATGATGTAAGATCAGATTTCTTCACTTCTTCAAGTGGGCGCATAATGGCCATTTTCCCACATAGGATTTATAAAATGTGTAAACTGTACATCCATGTAAACAAAGCAGATGCCTTCTCAAATAACTGCAATAACTGAATTATACCAGTATTAAATAGATAAAATATGACTTACCTTCTATTCTATATGCCTTATGGGTATGTTTTTATTTCACTTATTTATTTTAGGAATGTATGGTGCAAGAGCAGTGACCAATAAAATGGAAACACAACAGTAGTTGATCAGTTCCTTCAGTTCTGGTAGTTCTGTAATCGTGTGTATTTTTCTGGCATGGTATGAATACAGTCATACCCTTAGAAGATAAGGTTAATATCCATCATTATTTAACTCAATGATCATGTTCACATGTTCTCTGCTGCAGGGGGTGTCTTCCACAATGGCAATGAAGGTTCACAGTGCATGAGCAGTCCTTCAATGGTTTGATAAGCATGACACCTGCCTGATACGTGGCCATGGCCTTCTCAATCACTCAAGGTTTTATGGGATATTCTGGAACGCCGCCTCAGATGAGCCCCTTTCACCTTCATCAGCTACTGCAGTCATTGCCGGCCCTATCCTTTGAGGGGCCCGAAGCACAATTTGATTTCGTTCCTCTCAACCCAAATGCTACAATTCGAGAATGCAACAGTGTTCATTTGTTTTATTCATTTCTGATTTCAGAACAGATGTTGCAATTTATTTGCACCTGTTGCATGTGAAATTGACAGATAGCATCTCTCTTCATTGTTATTTTGGCTTCAGTTCCTTAAATGTTGTCATAAATGTTCATTACACTTACGTTACTGTATGTGCGGGACTGTATTTATGTTATATTGAGTAAATAGTCTATCGATAGTGAATGTGTTACTTCATTTATATAGGTAGGTTTCCAATCATACTCTAATCTATAGTGTCTGGGATTGGAACTAATCATCACTACTGATATGATCAGAAACATTGAGATGGAGTTAGCCTTAATCCCTTTTGTTACCAAGCTCCCCAAGTGAAACGCTCTAACATGAGATGAACCTGCATATTATTATAGCGCTCAATGGCGGTAACTCATTTATTCACACTTCAGTGATGTCATCTCTGGTTTCACTGTGGGTGCTCTCTTCATCCACTCTTCCAGCCAGTAAAGATGGAGGATGGAGGAATGGTAAACAACTACTCTCTCCTGAGCATACCCATTTCAAATATGTATTTGAAAAACTAACTCTTCAGATGCTGGTACAAAAAAGTCCTACGTATCCCTGTGAAATGTTCAGCAAAGTATGTTAATAACAAAAATGGGCACATATGTAAATGTTTCTTAAAATGGCAAGTAATCGGCAGGAATTTTACTGGTGTTTCAAGGGTCAAAATACAAAGTAATTATTGGTCTGGTGCTAAGAAGCTCTTTCAGGTGGATATATAACACATTAGCCTATGCTATTAGCATTCAGCTCAGAAAGTGTTGCCTTGAGTACTGTATTTTTGGCATCACACATTGACCATCAAATTAATGTCCAAAAATGTACAGATTGTTTAGTTGTTCATGTATTAACAAATCTTGAGAGGGCTGCCAAAAAAGTTATTCTTTGTAAAATGTGGGACAGACATATGATAAAATAAGCGGGGACACACTTTGGTAAATTTAGCATTTGCTGTTGTACTGTGTGTAAATCCAGAGACCCTAACACCCTTACACTAAAATAACAGCAGACCAGAGGGTTGAAAAGTTCAAAGTTGTTACAGGAGAAATTGTCACTTAACAAGTACTGGTTCCTTGTCTTCAGTTCATGACTGCTTTTATGAAACATTTTATGTTGGGGTTAAAATTTACTGAGAAGTGGCCTAGATCAACATTCAGTGGGTTTGCTTTTTCCACAGAAGTTCATATAGAGGGGCGGAACATACGTGCACAAACACAGCGTGCGTCAGATTTCATCCAACATATCGAACAGGCTTGGGTCAAACAGGCGTTTCAAAAAAACTTTTAACTCTTTATAGATGCTGGATGCTGAAATGTAAAAACACTGTTGCAGAACCCCTGAGAATTATTTTTTTTCAAAATTCCAAGGCAGTATTCTAGAACTCCATTGCTTTCAATTACCAGTAGTGATTGTTATATTAGCATAATTCTCAACATTCTAATAGCATCATTTTGAGCATACAACATAAGGGGTTAAATATGTTACTTACAAACCAGATAACAGAAAAGTTTTGTTTTCAATATCTGTGAATGTAAAATAAAAATAAAAAGACTTTTCAGCAATATGCAGGAATATTACTGCCGTCAAACGGGTTGTAAAAGTATTTAAAACTAATAATGTGACCCAGGTGGGGTATTGAGCTGTGTTTTCGGTTGTGCCGTATGATCCTGCGAGGTCCTTCGTGCATAGGCGCGGGAAGACGTTTCGAACTCAGGGTGCTGAAAATTGCAATGACAAATCGTTTGCTATAGCTCAACGGAGGTTTTAAGTTGTTTTGTATTATTGATACAGAACTATTTCGCTGTATTTATACTGCCTTTGGTAGCCTATTAAATGTATTGCATACAGATTTAATATATTGTAGCAATCATTCAGAGAGGGTGCAGCACCCTCAGCAACCCTACTTCCAGCGCATATGCCCTCGTGTGAAGAAGGCCTCACTTGCCAAACAGATGCTACAGGCTTCGTCAGCCCGCTAGGCTCTTAACAAGATGGCCGACGGTGTGATGCGTCTGTGGCCGTCGCCGGGGGCCTTGTCCGCCGTCTCCGGTGTCGCGCACCCGATCCCCTGCCCCAGTAGTGTCGGGTTTCCCTTCTCGCTGGGTCGGTGCTGGCCCCTATTCCGTTACCTGGCCACGCTCATCATTAATTCAGGGGGCCAGGGTCTCGAGGAAGGCGCTGGGAAGGCTCCCTTTCCCTCTCTGCCTCTGTCGGGCTGGCAGCGATGCACCAGGGGTCCAGGAGGAAGAAGAGAGAGCCGGGACCCATGCCGAACGGAGAGGCCGCCGTCTGCCCCAGGGTCCCGGGGGCCGAGGAGGAGGTGCCCCCACCCCCCACTTCGCCGCCCCCACCGCCCCCCGGGCCACCGCCAGCCTCGCCCCCCTGTCCCAGGCCCCGGCTGATTTTCCACACCCAGCTGGCGCATGGGAGCCCCACGGGCCGGATTCACGGCTTCACCAATGTCAAGGAGCTGTACGGCAAGATCGCCGAGGCCTTCCACATCTCTCCCTCAGAGGTAGGCCCGTCTGGCGTGCTTACCAGTGGACAGGGTGGGGTACATGTGGGGTATTTGGGTTTGAAGGCTAAAATCCTGGCATTAAATTTAAGAGGGTTTTTTTACCTGGGTAATTTGTTGTTAGGAAATATGAAGGCAATGCTTTTGCACATTGAAGTAAGTTTGGGGACGGAACGGTGAGCTTTAGCCTAGCCGTGTTTACGTGTCTGTTGACTTGATTAGATCTCACCTGCATGGGGCCGCTTGATCAGCAGTAGTGTTCAGAGTAGACCACAGAAATTCAGCCTGCAGCTATGAGCAGGGATAGACACAAATACACTGAAATGTATGTTGTACAAAATACCTCCAAAATGCCAAGCTACATTCAAAATGGTGGATGCAAAGTTTGCTTTGCAGGTGGCACAGATATATAACCCATACAAAAAAAGACAAACAACCTGGACTACATTCAAAATATATACCTGAAAATACATATTTCGAATACATGCATTGGAAATATTGCCCATCACTCACTGATGATTAATTTTTTCCCCTAGTTTTTCTGTAGTTTGTTGGAAGTGAACGTGTGTGTGTGTGTGTGTGTGTGTGTGTGTGTTTGTGTACTCCCATGCTTTGTGTAGGCTAACAGAACACATATTTCATTACTGAGATATTTATTATGTAGTAATAATGTTAAACAGTAGTAATATTCATGGTTTTAACTTGACCTAGTTTATAAAAACGTATCCAGTAAATGCTTTGAATAACAGCCTTTAGCACATCTTCAGTGAATCAAAAATGATGTAGTGAGCAATAATAAGGATGATAGTAATAAGTGATCGCCTGTTAAATCCGTAAATATTTCTTTGCGTTTATTTATTAGGATGATCTCGTTTGTGACAAACAGGTTTTATCTGCACTGCCATTGGCAGCTGGTGCTGCTCCGCCTGCATTAATTAGCATGTATCTCGTTGCCTGCTGACACCATCAATATGGGCTCCATTACAGCAACATCGCAGTAGGGTAGTAAACTCTTTGTCCTTGGAAGACATCGACTCTAATTAACCTTTAACGGAGGTCACTGCTACAGCACCCATTCTGCAGCCTGTTTACCTCTCTGGCACTTTCAAAGTGCCGCCTATGGGTTGTTACCTCAAGGTCTTAAGTGTTCAAATGTTTGGCTGGTAAAGTTTTTAATCAACCAGTTCTCAGTTTTATATTGGCCTATATTTATGTATGAAACACACATTGGTGCTGTGGTGACACTAATTCCAATTTTGAGCAAAATAATACAAAATAAATGTCCCCATGCTTGAATCCGGTGAATTTGTTTGACTCCCATTCACTGTGCACTCCTTTTTCAATAAAACCTGTTTGCCTGTATATAGAGCAGAGTTCATGTCCCCATCCCTTCACAATAAAAGCTCTGTTTGCCTGTGTATAGTGCAGCTCTTGTGCCACCCCTTCACAAGAAAAGCTCTGTTTGCTTGTGTATACTGTGGAGTTCTCGTGCCCATTACTTTCATAATAAAAGTTCTGCCCGCCTGTTTGTAACTGCAGGTCCTGTGGCCTCACTGTTTCTGTTCCTGCTGTGCCCTTTTGACTTGATTTGGGGTATGTTAGTGGTATCCAGTGAGGTGGCAGTGCTGTTTAACCCTTTGAAGAGTAGGCTTTTTAAAGCGTTTTTTAAAAAAGGTTCTAGAACTCCATTGCTTTCAATTAACAATAGTGACTGTTACATTAGCATTAGAATGTTCAGTTAAGAACATTCTAATCACATATTTGTGATCTTACACCCTAAATGGTTAATGGATAAAGAATTTGGCTTATAACTCAGAGGTTGCAGGTTTGCTCCCACCTGGCACACAGCCATTGTACCCTTGAGCAAGGCGCTTCAGTACAAAAAGCTGTATGAACTTCAGGTATGTAAAAATGTAGGTTGTGTAAGTTTCTCTGCATAAAAACAACATCTGCTGAATGCCTGAATGTAAATGTTCGCTCTTTCCCACAACCGCAGGGAATGCAGGGTTTCATTGTTACTCAGCACTTCTTTTATCAAATAAAGCAGAGTAGCCACACGGTTAATGCGCATCACCTGGTTTTTAGGGTATGGACTGATTGCTGATTTTGTTACAATGTTGCCTTTTATTTCGTGTGTTACCTACTTTTGACAAGATACACATTAAAAGATACAATAATGTTTAAAGCACACTCTCCAAAAGTATGGTATTATTTATTGGTTTATAGGTTTATAGTTGTTCTCTGCTTGTGGTGTTATTGCAGGGGTCCAGGCCCGGAGAGCTGCAGTGTCTGATGGATTTGGGTGTGTTTTAGCACGAGTGATTCATTTCAGTCATTGACTTGCTAAAGAGTCTGCACACCTTTGTCTATGAAAACAATAGCTACAGACACTGCGGCCTTCCAGGACTGGAGTTTAAGTTTAAACATTATTCTATGCTCCAGTGTTATTTATACTGGGAATGAGGCATCAAGAGAACATATTTAATGTTTTTATTTTTTATTTTATTTTAAACGTCACTAATAAATAATAACAAATATATACATGTTCCGCTTGGTACAGGGTTCTGTTGGAATTTGGGACTGACACACAGTGTCCCTGTTCCTCTCCCTTGGGTTCCAGATCCTGTTCTGTACACTCAACTCACACAAAGTGGACATGCTGAAGCTGCTCGGGGGACAGATTGGCCTGGAGGACTTCATCTTCGCCCACGTGAGGGGCGACGCCAAGGAGGTGGAGATCACCAAGACGGAAGACGCCTTGGGCCTGACAATCACGGACAACGGCGCGGGATACGCCTTCATCAAGGCGCGTGTTTCTTAGACGGGAAAGAGCTCTTAGCTGCTCAGCCTGACCCCAATGTGCTTTGTCTTTAAACTCTAAACTCTAAAGGTTTTAGTCTGCGGATAAGTTGCAGTGTGCTTAGCTGGAGTTTAAACCTCAGGTTTAAGCCCCTAGACCACAGTACTGCATTACAACTGGAAAACAGCTAATCCTTATTTTGCAGATGTGGATAGTTGTTCCAGTTGTAATGCACTTCTGAGGTTTAGAGATCGAGATGTAAACTCAATCTAAGCATACTGCAATTGTTTTGTGAAGTCTTCTGCTGAAATTAACAAAGAAAGTGAATAAATTGCATTACTTAAATCAAGAGCACATTGCTGTCTGACTGACAGCCAAAGTTAGTGGCAAAAGCAGTATAATATGAAAAACAGGGCATTCCATTTTACAGTAATAATGTGAATAATCTGAAAGTAAAGGTTTTGTGATAAGAGGCTACGGCAGGTATACTCAAATAGGCCAGTAATGCTGCTGGTTTTCATTCCTCCCCTCTAATCATTATTTAAACCTGATGCACCAGGTGAACGTAATCTCTGACCAATCAGAGACATTATTGGACTCTGGACCATCAGACAGAAGGGAAAGCCAGCAGCACTGCTGACATTGAGGGCCAGATTTGAGTATCTCCGGTTCTACAGGATGTGCATTTCTCAAGGCTAATACGACAGGGTAATAATCCTGAACGATCTTGAGAACACACTGTAGAGATATGCCCCCTTCCCTGTTTCACTCTCAACCTGTTCTGCCCCACAGAGGATAAAGGAGGGAAGCACCATCGACCGTTTGAAGGCCGTGTGTGTGGGCGACCATATCGAGGCAATCAATGACCAGAGCATTGTGGGATGTCGGCACTATGAGGTCGCCAAAATGCTGAAAGAACAGAGTAGAGGAATGCCCTTCACGCTAAGACTGGTGGAACCCAAGAAGGCGTTTGGTGAGCAGGAAACCTGACCACAAACCAGACCTGGGTCAAATAATCATTTTAAATACTTTTACAAAATATTTGAACTGATTTAGGCACCACTTTAGGCCATTCATTGAAGAAAAAAAAAAAAATATGACAAACATGTTTTTTTTTTATGATTGTAATTTTTTGGGTTAGTAGCATGTTTTGCTACAAACTCACAAGGGTTTGTTGGAGTCAAAAGCACACCCTATGTCTACGAGAAAGGGCTGCTGTCGTGATCTTTTTATTGAAATTTGGAGAAACAATGCCCCAGTGTGGCCAAGTAGCAGAACTGCAATGCCACGTGGAGCATAGCAACTCTCTCTGACTAGAACATAATAGCATTTCAGATATGGCATGTACTGTGTGGCATGTATACCTGTGTCCAGTGTTTGGAAAGATGCTTATACAGGTGTGCTGAAGTGTCTTGCTATCTGAAGAATTTTACCATAGAAATCATAACTTCACAGAAAGTGGAAGGGCATTTTTTGGAATATTTATAAATGTCGTTCTTCTGTGACTGTTCATGAAGCCAACACACATTTTGTTTTAGATACCGAGTATTTAGTAGATCTTCAGCTGAAATTTTATTGTCCTATAAAGTCAGTTATATCAGTTTTTTCTCTGGGCGAAAGGGTCACGTCCTCATCCCTGAACATAAGGAAATAATTCGGAGAAAATGTGGTTTGCACGCGTGCACATCAGCCAAACAGGATCTTTAAGATCAAACACAGCCCTCCAAACTTGCTGTACTTGGGAACAGCTAGAACATCTGGAAATTCCTCACTTGGATAAGGTTATGGGAGTATGAGTATCCTAACAGTACTTCATTACATTTAAAGAAAAGACGGAAAAACCCCCTCATATCAACACCGATATCAACTCCTCATATCAACTCCTTCCAGGATCTGGAAATAGCCAGGTTCCTTCCGAGATTTCTTCCCACTGGGGAGTTTTTTCTCGCCACTGTTGAGTGTTTTTTCTCCCTGACCAGGAAGTTTTTTACCTTGTTTTGCTGGTTGGGGGCTAGGTCCTGGTTTTTTGTTATATTTTCCTTCTGTTTCCCTGTACAGCGTCTTTGTGACAGTTCTCTGTAAAAAGCGCTATACAAATAAAATTGAATTGAATTGAATTGAGGATCTGAGTTAGAGAAAAGAACAGGCTGGAGCCAACACCTGACTGCTAACTTGTCACGCACTTATCAAACAGACTACAAACAGGAAGTTGGCCCTTCTCATAGCTTCCTGTTAGTCGTTAATATTACTGAAGCGCACTGTTGGTGTAGTGTCTATAGTCATGGGATTGTGGCATTGTGAGATTGTGGCACTGTCCGCAGGGCAGCCAACATTTAAAGCCATATTATGAATGGTCAGGAGTTTGACCCTCTGCCGTGTGTTTTGATCCCATCCGTCTGTCCTTTCCTGCTGTTTGAATAAAGTTTTCCTCTTCAGTGCAGGGGATACAAGTTCAGACCATCTGCCAAGCACATGCATTCATATCTCCAGCACTGTCTAGTTAGGCTGAAATCATTATTTCTGCCAACAAATATAACATCTTCCCAGTGAACAGTTTTGAGTTGAAAAGTCGGTGTAAAAGTTGGTAAAATACGGTCTAGGTGTTTAGCTGTAAACTCCGCTAAATTTGGTTGAAAACTGAAAGTTTTCTAGCTGACTAGGACGTAGCCAGGTTATATCCGGATAAAATCTGAGCTATATTGGGGTTAACCCAGTCTGTTTATGTCAAAACGTCTCTCAACATAGATTTCCACCCCACTAGACATCTAGATTCTGGCTTTTGTTCACTGGGTTTGGTTATCATTGTTGCTGTTAGTACCAGGTATTTTGCAATGATAAATCATCATACAGTGAATTGCACTCACCTGCTCTCCTGGAGATATCAAATTGCTTGTGATATATTCCATCTGTTGCAAAGTAAATAGGCTTTTCATACCCGATTAAGCCATATGTGATTAATCAACAGAAAGTGCAGAGGACAAGTATGTGTGTGTGTCTGTGTGTGTATGAGTGTGTATGAGAGAGAGACAGAGAGAGAGAGAGACAAACAGAGAAAGACAGAGAGAGAGAGAGAGAGAGAGAGAGAGAGCGAGAGAGAAAGAGAGAGAGAATGAGGGAGAGAAAGAGAGCGAAAGAGCAATCAGCCTGTCTGTTTATTACTACCAGTTTGGTTCCCAGTGGGATTAAGCTGAACGTTCATTTTTTAAGACAGACTGACTCAACTGCTTTTTTTTCTATGTGATCTTTCTACTGAGCAAAACAGTACATTAGCATCAGTATGTAACACGGCAAACCCTTATGTTTTTATGTATTGATTTATTTAGTTTATTTTTGTGCCAATGGAAGCAAATTGCTGCCTTTAATTATTAAAGGTCCTTTGATTGCCATTATAACACTAGCTAATTGGATGTTTGAATATGATGGATTGCCTTTTGGTCTCAAAACGCTTGTAATTACACTCATGAATGCACACAAAACACCCTGCAGAGTGTATGAGAGATGATTGGTGCTTATAGAGGAGAAAAAGCCCTCCACAAATTGCCACTCAGTCTGTAGTGTAGTACTGTTATTTTAAATGTTCACATTTACCCTCTTCTTCCTCCAAATTTGGAATGTCCCGTCATATTCATCGGCGCCTCTGCTACTTGGGAGAGGAAGACAAGCATGTGTTCTCCTCTGAAGCACTCCGCTTCTTATTGCAGTTTGTAAGTCGAACTTGCAAAGACATCAGCAGGAGGACTCTTCACGCGCAGTTCTACAGGTGGACTTGACTAGCGGGGGTCACTGGTGCATGATGGGATGCCATCATCCCACCCGATTGAACCCTGGCTCCAATTTAGCATTTGCTTGGGGTCGTATTGTGGGTGGAAAGCCCTAGTTATTCTAGTACAGGGGCAGCAGACTACAGTCCTGGAGGGCCGCCGTGTGGCTTAAAGTACACCAATAACAGTTCTTAAAAATATTATATTCGCTTTATCTGTACTGTATCAGTTATTTTTGGTTGAATTTGGTTCTTGAGACAAGCTTTGGGTTTGAAGTTGTCTGTTTTTATTCTAAACTATGAGCTTTTAAAATGGATTAAGTCAACACCTAAGTTAATGGCTCTATGGCAGCTTTACAGAAGCTTGTTTCCCTAAGTTTTTATGTGCTTTTTATACGGTACAGAGAACCAAGCACTCTTTGCACACAGCCCTGCCTGGCAAAACAGAGACGCAGCAGGGCATTTTGGCGAGTTAATGGTGCATTGATAGTGGTGGACACACACACACACACGCGCGCACACACGCACGCACGCACGCACGCACGCACGCACGCACGCACGCACGCACGCACGCACGCACGCACGCACGCACGCACGCATGCATGCACACACACACACATCTTCCAGGAGATTTCAGTAAATAAAGAGAGGGCATGTGTTTGAAGATTTTCAGTTATCTGAGCCGTTTCCGGAAGATTTGACATAATTTTCAGGCCGGCAGGGAGCCAAGGCTTAAATCCGGGATGCTCACAGAACTTGCGGGAGAGTTGGGAAGCTTGTTTTTATATCTGGTAATCATTTACATACCTCTCCCTATCACAACTTTATCAAGACTCTGATCAACTCTGTGGTGGTTCAGAGTTAAAATAGAGGCACGTGGACAGTCTTGCCAGCGGCAAAACCTCCACAGAGCACGAATGCCGGAACATATGTAACCAGGCACTCAGGCCAGGCGCCGCGTTGACCTGCCCAACACCCAGCCCTGTCTGCGACCTTTAACCTCCAGATACTCCTCCACCCAAACAGGAAGTCCTGAGTCAGCCCTTCCCGCCGGCAGTCCAAACCTGTTCAGTGGGTAATTCGCTCATTACTCCCAGTTTGTTGTTATTGTTTTTCTGTTAAAGAATAAAATGTCCCAAAGACACAGTGCTAAACCCCCCCCCCCCCCCCCCACTTCATGTCTCGACATACGTGACAGTATTCAACGGTTAAGCTACGTGTTAACAGCACAGCCTCAGAGAGACAGAAGCTACACACACACTCGCAGGATAATTGTGCTATGTGGCAGGCAATAGATGGCATGAAAAATGTTACATGCATGCAGTGTTAGCCATATTCAAGCATCACAAGTGTTGTCATGCACCTCCCAATTTTTTAACTCCAGAGAGGAGTGTTGCATGGTGTGATTCCTTGACCGCTTAAGACCATCACTACTTTATGTTAATAAGTAACCTTCTTCTTCTAAATCTTTTTCAACGCTAAACTGGAAGGGTTGATAACTGGTGTATGCTGCCACTTCTTGTTCTGGAGTGTAATGACACACAGGACAGGAGTCTTGAAAGCACAAGTATAATTCACGGGTGTCAAACTCCAGTGCAGTACGGCTATAGTGTCTACACATTTTTGTGGGTGTTAATTCAATCAGTAGCCAGTTTAGATCTTTGGAACAATGTGTGTAGACTCTTTATCCAGTCTTTATATCAGTGACTAAAATGAAACACAAGACCAGCAGATGTTGCGGCTCTTGGGGCCTGGAGTTTGGCACCGCTGGCATGAATACTCTGAAGTAGGGGTGTGCAGCGATGCCACTAGCTCTATCTGTATCTGTATCTGTATCTGTTCGACCATCAACATTATCTGTATCTGTATTCGGATTGATTATTGTTATTATTATTATTATTATTATTATGTATAATACTATTATTATCATTACTATTATTACTATTATTATTATTATTATTATTATGTATAATAATATTATTATCATTATTATTATTATTATTATTATTATTATTATTATATTATTCTTTATAAAATGCAAGGATAAGACTTAAGGATTATAGCCTAATGATTTATTGAGAAAACCACTCTAAATGAAAAAAGTCAAATGAACAGTCCAACAAGATGCATTTCTGAGCTAGCAGTAACAATAAAGTTCTAGAACACCTGAAAAGCTTTTAATTCAGGAAAATGAAAAATGTCTGGTTATGGCTGCATTTCAATAGCTTTTTTGCTCTCACAAGATTGATGTAGGCCTATATAAACAAGCCACACTGTTTGATTATAATGAGGACGTTAAAGATATAGGTTGAGTAGGCTATCCATAATTTCAGGGACTGTCGATTGAGTCACATGGCCGATATCTAACGGGTCCATCTCTAATTATATATTTTAATGTTTTTAATAACCAAATAAACAATCCGATGCTTAATTCTGTAAAGTTCAGAAGTGGCCTACAGACAGGTGGGCACTGAATCAAAGATTTCCCTGCTGCAATTATCTTCTTCATCCGAATATGAACTGGCAACTTCAGATAGGAAAATATCTGTTTCCAACCCACTATCCGTGCACTTCGGGATTTTGGCTTCGGCTTCGGGGACACCCCTACTCTGAAACTTGTGTAAAATTAAAATCAGCTTTACCTTTGTCTTTTATCCCCCTCCCCCCACTCCCGCTGTCAGACATGATCGGGCAGAGGACGAGGGCGCCGAAGTCCAGCGAGGGGAAGCTCGCCAGCGGAAAGGAAACTTTGCGGCTGAGGTCCAAGGGGGCGGCCACCGTGCAGGAAGCGGTGAGTTCCCACGGCGAGCGCCATTCCTCAGGCGCAGCGCTTCAGATTTTTAACCAGATGGTTCAATCCTACATTCCATCCTTTATTTTTATACCACAGAAGGCTAACGGTCAGTCACACTTAACCACAGGAGGCTATGGGTCAGTCACACTGAACCACAGGAGGCTAACGGTCAGTCACACGGAACCACAGGAGGCTAACGGTCAGTCACACTGAACCACAGGAGGCTAACGGTCAGTCACACTTAACCACAGGAGGCTAACGGTCAGTCAAACTGAACCACAGGAGGCTAACGGTCAGTCAAACTGAACCACAGGAGGCTAACGGTCAGTCACACTTAACCACAGGAGGCTAACGGTCAGTCACACTGAACCACAGGAGGCTAACGGTCAGTCAAACTGAACCACAGAAGGCTAACGGTCAGTCACACTTAACCAAAGGAGACTAAGGGTCAGTCACACTTAACCACAGGAGGCTAACGGTCAGTCACACTTAACCACAGGAAGGTAAGTGTCAGTCACACTTAACCACAGGAAACTAACGGTCAATCACAGGAGTTTTCCGTGCTTACGAACACTCTTTGAACCCATAGTGCATATGGTAAAGATCCCCCAATGAACCTTCAGACGACGACAAATTTTATTGTTTTGGCATCAATGGAAGTAGGAGGGAATCACAGCCAATTTCTATAACTATTACACATACTACACCGCTGGCTCCACGCCTTTTTTCTACATGTCCATCTACTGTACATATCTGGAACTGCTGCTAGTGTTTTACTGCTATGTATATTTATATTTATATTTATGTTATTCTTGCCCTTATTTGACCCTTTTTAACAATTTAATATATATATATATTTTTTGTTTTTAATGCCTACTACATAGTTGTTGCTTGCCATGTCCTAAGAATTTCATTGTTCAGAATGACCTTGTGTTATACTGTGCACTTGATAAATAAAAACACTTTGACTTTGACTTTGAAAGTACTGAGCCAGTAGCCTTGAGTTTAGACTTTTGGTCCATCCGTGTTGAAATCCATGATGCGTCGTATGAAATCCAACAATATTATGAGGCCTTCGCTCAATAAGAGGCGTTTTTTTTCACACAGCCTAACGAGTTTGAAGAGAGGGCGACCAAGAAGGTGGACGACCTGCTGGAGAGTTACATGGGCATCCGGGACCCAGAGCTTGGTGAGATTTAGCCTTTATGTTGGCTACAGTAGGGGTGCAGAATGAGGGCCTATCCGTACTGACATTTTACACCACTGTCTGCTCTTAAAGGGAACCGCCACTGGAAAAGAATAATCTCTCTCACAATGCAGGGAATGGGAAAGGAAGAATAGCTCTCATATATGAACTTCACCTTAGCAAATATTTTTCAAAAGGCCAAGGTGTTAATAATACAGTAAAGCAATGCATTATATGTCCTCCTTTTAGAAGAGGGCAGGTGGTCCTTTGATTTGACACCAAGCCATTCTTTAGAATCAATGGCCACCCAAGCCACTGGATACCAAGAACAGTCAGCACCCCTTCAAAAATGGAAACATTGGAACCAGAGAGCCAGCAATCCCATCATGCATTTTTTTTGTTTTACAATGGAATTAAAGAAAATTCAAAAAATCATGAATCAGGAAGCAAGTGATATTCTTAACTTCCCATTCTCTGCATTATTAATTATCTGCATACCCCCCCCCCCCCCCCCCTATAAAATAGTTGAATTAGCCCAATCATTCATGTGATCTGACACACTTTTGATAAACGTGTGAGTGACAGCTAGCGCACAGTACATCTATCCACGGTGAAAAGTTTTCACTGTGGCCTGATATTGGAGCGAAACCAGTGCTGGTGTTTACAGCTGGTAAAAAAATTCAGCCAGAGTAACTGGTGAGAGCAAAAACCTGGAATGGCCTCCGGGGAGAACAGAGTTGTGCGCACTCCTGCTCTACAGATGTGTTCCTTCCTTAGAAGGCTTGACTGCCGACCTCTTAGCTGGCAAACAAAATGCAGTGTGACAGGGTTCTCATGAGTTTCCACTCTTCATACCAATGAGATGAGTGTCCATTTTCACATTCCCTCTTTCACAGCCTCAGAGAAATAAATAAGAAAGGCCCATTGATCACTCAGACCTGCTTACATTCTGGACCTGCAAGCGTACCTGGGTTTGGGTCCTGCCGATGCTGCCAAAGAGAATATTTCTGTGTCAGAGAAAGTCAGGAAGGACTAGTGGTGTGGTGTATGCTGAAAACATATGCGTACGTTTGGGGGGAGCCCGGGAGACGTCTGGAAACGTTTTTTTCTTATTTTACTATTTATTTTTGTTAATTTCAGGATTATTTGCTTATGCTTCTACAGAAATGAAAACAACTATTTTGCATAATATATGAAGAGAGCAAGAAAGGGTTTTTATGTACTCTTGGATGAAGAAAAAAACATGCTTTTTGTTTGGCAGCTCGGAACCTTATTGTAAGCCAGGATCTTAGAGGAAGGGTGGGACAGATTGGAAAGACTGGAAATCCGGGGAAAGTTAAAGAGACTCAGTAATCTCTCCCAATAATTCCCTGTTTATCCTTAAATGAGGAAGAAACCTCCTCACTGCCGGAGCCATTTCCCAGAGCCGGGCGGTTTGTCTTAATGAAAAGGCCACCGGTTGAATTAATGCTTGGCTTTTGCGTTAACAAAATGCGGTTCTTACACTTAATTTCCTAACAAATGAAAGCATAGATTCACATGCAAGAACAGCCTTGGTACCTCTGAGCAGAAGGCCTTTATTTAACACCACACACGGCCATTACGGGTCCTCCGTTTAGCCTGCTGCGGTTCCAGCGATTGCATATTTAGCACAGTACTGACCTCAAACACCAATAGGAAAGGAGAGTGGCTGGCTGTGGTCTTGGTGGGCCAGCCAGTGAGTTTCCCAGGTTTCATAAGGGCCCTACAGTTAGCAACCGATTAAAATCTGAAGAGGACAGGTGATTTATCAGGATCTCCACAAAGAAAATTTAATTAAAACGGCAGAGACCTGAGGGGCGATTATTCAGTGGTTTAGCCAATATTCACAACTAGGAAAAAAAGCTCTTTCCTTTTTTTTCTTCTAATTTTTAGCCACCACCATTGTGGAGGCAGGTAAAGACAAGAAGAACCCGGACGACTTCGCCGAGGCGCTGGACTCGGTGCTGGGGGACTTCGCCTTCCCCGACGTGTTCCTGTTCGATGTGTGGGGCGCTATAGGGGATGTGAAGAACGGACGAGTGTAGAGTGGTCTTCAAATTATTTTTTTTATTTGGCAAAGGGTGCCTTCATTTTATAAAAAAGTCTTTCCAATTTTAAAGTACCTATTCAAAAAACATTTTCTCATTTTACCCGTTATTTAGTAGGCCTCCCCCCTATCCTTTTCTTCTATAAGAAATCCATCTGGGACCTTGGCCTTGAGATTTATTATCTTTTATGTGTTTAGTTTATTTGTTCCAAAGAGTGCCCGTTTTCCCCATTCATCATTGACTTACCATTCCACAATGACTTCCCAAAGGCCAACAGAACATCCTTTATATAATAGACATTCCAGGAAGAGGAATTAGACGCATACAGTAGTGTCAGTAGGGTATACACCAGTGTTTGAAATTCCATTTCAGATAATTCAGGTCCTTATACATCGGCCATGTGGTAGCAAATATGTACTGGATTACAGGGCTTTAATATGAGTATATATTATTCAGGAGTTATTATATTTCCATATAATAAGTTACAACAGAACAATTCCACAAGCATAGATGATTCATTACATTATGGTAAAAAAATAGGTATTCTGCTGCACAAGGAAACCAGAAACCTGCTGAGTTAGCATTTAGCAAAGATAAATGGCCGCCTCTTTGAATAGTCATGTACAAAATATGTATTGGATGTTTTTGTCTCCATTTGTAGGATAACTTTAATGCCTTCCCTCAAAAAATGGTTGTTAATTTTCTGATGGGTGAAACGTGACAGTTTGTAGATGTTACTAATAGTCCAATAAGTCCAATAACCCTGGAGGCAGCTTTTTGTACATGTACATCCTTCAACGGCAGAATGTTCCAGAAGGCAGGACTTCCACCTGAGGTCATAAGAGGCCAGGCATAGAAGACAAACCGTATGGAATCTCTTATAAAAACAACAGCAAAAAAACAAAAACCTTCTGCTCTGCACGTAAAACTTAGTAAATGAACAACAGCTGGTTCTATATCAACATGAGGTTGGCCTGTTTTGGTCAGTAATTTGGAATATGATGATTGGCACAGTTTGCCAATTTTTTAAATGCAGCTGGTGGCTGTCAAATGTTACTTGTGGAAAAACAATGCCAATGTGAATTCATGGAGATGTCCCTGTTCAGACCCTAATTTTGGATTTCAAGATGGGAGAGAGCTGTCCCACTTATTAAGGTCAGGGAAGATTTGGTCATACCATGCATTCTTCAAATTTTGACAGGCCTTTCTAAGGTTTATGGGAAAGCTGTTTGTGTGTGTTTCCCACATTGTTGACAGTTCAGTCAAATGAGGGTAAACAAAAACAAGTGTTACTGCAAAAGAATCATTTGCATATATTATCAGACAGAGAACAAAAGGTAACTGGGACCTCAACACGCCCATTAACAGTTAATTAAACAAAAATGAATGCATCTATTGAAATGATTGGGCAAGGATCCTCACATTTTCATGTAAGGATCCCCAAATTATGTTTATACTTCCTTTTATTCTGCATCACATTTCATGCCTGGAAAAAATGAAGGTCTTCATACTTCCGTTAATTTTGTGTTCACAACAGAATATCATTGAGCCTTTAGCAGACAAGGGCTGAATGCATGTTTGACATAATTTAACTCTTTAGATACTGGTAAAATATGAAAAAAACACCAGCACACCCTAGAAAATGTGCTACAAAAACATAAAAATGTAAGTTAATTTGTACTGACTATTGTTGAAAATAGGGTTTTTCTTGTAAAATTGTAAGTCATTTGCAGGAATTCTTTTCTGGAACGAGGGGTAATTATTTGTCCCCAGGACTGGCCTTTGAACAACAAGTTTAAGCGTGTATAATTTGTTTTGTTACCTACATTTTTGTTAAATTTTGTGAAAGCCAAGATTTTGTATCAGTTGGTAATAAAAATAAAGAATTGCTTAAATTTGATATTCAAAAGTTCATGAAAATTACAGGAAAGTAGCATTGGGCTGATTTTGCGAAAACATTTTTTTACGTCTTTCATCCTAAACTGGTATCTGTTCTTCAAAGATAATTTTATACTCACCTCGTTTAGTAAATTAGTTAGTGTGAGAAAAGGTGTGTAAATATTGTGTACGTTCAGGGGAAAGCTAGTACATTTAGAAGAATACTGAGTGTCTATTTTTCTAAATAGCAAATCAGAATAATAATGTCCAAGGCTGAACTGCGTTATTCTGAGATACTCTAAGTTGAGTGTGGTACTTTGTTCATAATAATGTCCAAGGCTGAACTGCGTTATTCTGAGATACTCTAAGTTGAGTGTGGTACTTTGTTCATAGTTATTTGTATTGTGTTTATTGCATTGTTGCTGTTTGAAGACCTGAGAATATAAGGCAAACATACTTACTATATGTGTATTATTATTACTATTGCTAATAAAATAATTAATACTCAAATCTTGATTTAACCTAATTATGTGGTGTATCTTATGAAACCAAAAATAAGAGCAAAACATATCCCAAAAACAGAGCTCCAAATTAGAAGACCTTTAATTTTTGTGATAAAAATAGCTTGTGCTACCAGCAGAAAAAACCTATCTTTCTCAATGTATATTTTTTAACATATATAGAGACATATAGAAGTGTTAGAACATTGGAGCGTTCCTTCTGAAGTTGCTCTCTCGTTACACGGGATAGTCCATGACGACATCTCGCTTTGAACCGAGTTATTATTTTGACTTCCATTTGTCTCATTATGCATGAATCAAGTGAAATAGGTAATAGACTATTACCAAAATAGCACATCTTAATGAAAAGCAGTTTTAAATGCAGCCATATAGATGAAGATGATAAACATAGAAATTCAAAGTGAATTTGATGAGCTTTATACAACAATGGGATACTTGATGTTTTGTGTTTTTGCTATGCCACACCTGGGTTATGAGCCCAGTTCCATTACCAGTACATCACCAGTACATCACACTATCTGAACTGCGACAGTCCAGCACAATACAAAACAATATCTTTGAGACTATAATGCATCAACGTCCCCTGTACTCTACATTTATAAGTGGCCGCCTATATGGCCAGATGGAATGTCAAATGGGCACCTCTTTTGACCATTTTCTGAAAATTCTGTCAATCATAAATACCAGCAAGCACTGTGGCCTTCTGGGATTAAAATGAAACCTGCAGACACTGTGGTCCTCCAGGACTGGAGTTAAACCTGCAGACACTGTGGCTGTCCAAGACTGGAGTTTGACACCGCTGTATTAATGTGTGCTGGCATGACAAGCATGTATATGAGCGTCCATAAAATAATGATTTGTATTTTTAGTAGAAGCAGTAATTAGCAGTAATAAAGATTATATATAACAGAACCGAAACACACACACACACACCCCTTCAAACTGGTTGAATTCCCACAGCACCCGTTTATAATACTGCACACGAACAGAAGGGTATTTCTGTAGGACAGGGCTCGTGTGACATCACGCCAGGAGCTGAGCAGCCTACGTGTTTCTTTTCAAATGCTGTTTGACATTTCTGACAGATGGCCATTGCATAACAAGGACTTATTTGCCGAAAACCTTAAGAAACACTTTCAGAACTCTCTCCATTACGGAAAAGGAACATGTTGTGCTGCAGAAAAATCTGGGTGCTTGTGTACTACTCCACATCCTGCACAGCTTTATCCTTATCCTGCTTGTGTCTTTGTTTTTGTTCTGTGATCTACGGCAGAACCGTATACCAGAACCATAACTATTTTCTGTTGTCAGAGAACCCCATTATTCTGGGTTCAATGTAACCCAGAGTTTGTGGTACTGCGGCTCTCAAGCAAAGCTCACAAAAGTAGAATGCAGCCCACATATGGTACACACACACACACTGTACACATCTGTAGTAGCACAGATTCTTTAGACTTTAGACCTGAATGCTCTGCTTCAGAGTTTCTTTCATCCTCCCTGCTTCTTAACTACGAGAGTTTTCACTCGGTAACAGTAGTTTCTGCCCTCTCAGAAGGCATTTCAAGGGTTCCAAAAGGCTCCTGAGTGTCTCCATCTCTAGTTCAAGGAATCTTTCTCAGGAAAAATGATTCAATCTGGGAGCTTTCACACTTTTTATACCTACTATAGAGGGTTCTATAAAAAGGGTTCCCCTATGAAGTCAAAGAACCCTTTTTTTTCTGAGAGTGTGGTGCTATCTTGCAGTGCAGAACATCCATTGCCACAGTATTGTACTTGGTCAGGCCTGTTTATCGATTTTCAGGACATACATCCAATTGGAAGGATTCCACTTCAACGGTCGGGAGGCAGAAATAGTTATTAAGAGTATGTTGAGTTGAGTATCTGGTGCGACTATAGAATCTGTGGCAGCTAGGGCATAGCACTGGTCTATGCTGATCACGCTGGGTTTTCATCCGTGTTTACAGAAACTCCTGATAAATTACCTGTTTTTCCATTCTCGGGTCCACCGGCAGAACAAGTCCAGGTCCAGCCGGCCCGCATCTGGAGAGCTTACCGTACAACCAACAGGTCCTCTATCATCCTGCCATTGCAGCTAGCAGGAATTTAGAAAAAAAACCTTTCGATTCCATCCAAGACGATCGCCCAGTGGAACCAAACAGTCATTAAAATTCCGCAGCCTTTGATCTGAAGCAGATGCCGGTATCAGCTGCAGGTTTTACCTACAGCAGGGGACAGGAGCTGTGTCAGCTGCACCCTGAGCCAGAATGGTGATAAGTGTTCCACTCAGAACCGTATTCCACTGTAAATAATAAAAACATACTAAATAAACTCAGCCGAATGATGATAATGTGTGTTTACCAGGAGCCCTGTAGGCTGGGGTAAATAAGTGAAGGGCTGATTGATTGTTCAGTGGTTGAGAGTGTCTGGGGGGGTGGTGGGGCTAGGAGGTAGGAGGAAGTGGCTGTAGGGGAGTGGGTGTGTCCTCCACACCCACATGAAGGGCTCCGCCTTCATCTACCTTGCTGACCGCGCTCCCCAGAGAAGCACGGGTGAGCCTCCTGAGGGAGGCAGTGAACCCCGGGTACAGGGTCATGATGGACCCTCGGGTCCAGTCCATTCTGGGGTATATGCGTTTTAGAACGGAACGACGGAACAGGATGTAGACCCAGGGGTCCAGGATCTGGTTCCAGGTGGCGAAACGGATCCAGAGCAGGAGGTACCTGATCTTGAGCTCACTGCCTGACAGTACAGTCTCTGCAATAAACACCTGCAGAGAGAGAGCAACCAGGCAGCGCAGTTAGTTACACACACACGCACACATATACACACACGCATGCACACACACGCACGCACACACATGCACGCACACACGCACGCACACACACACGCACGCACACACACGCACACACACATGCACGCACATACACACGTACACACACGCACGTACCCCACACACACGCACGTACCCCACACACACACACACACACACACGCACGTGCACATACGCACGCACATATACACACACGCACACACACACATTATTTGAAGTATTTGAACTTGTCAGTTTGATGTCAGTTACATTTAAAAACACATTACTAACTAAAACACAGTCACGTGAAAGAAATAAATTTTCTCTCAAAAATAGATGATTCTTTTTAAATTGTCAGTAACCTGCAGGAACAATGCTGGCTTATAAAGGGTGAAAAGATTTAAAATAGTTTACTCAGGAATGCGCACCAGCTATCTCAAACAGTAGAACATACTGTGTGTCTTAATTGGAATCTGCGCTGGAATGCTAACCTGCCAGAGCTAAATTAGGCTTATTCTCTAGTGTACAAGTTTAAACAGCTCGATGAGTGCAGTGCGTTTCCTTTCACACAATTTGTACTGTAGACCATTTTCCTCCATTAGTGTCTGGGCCTTTTCCTGTGAGACTGCAACTGATGGATTTCTTTGCTTTAAAGACATGTTTTATACAGCTTCGCATTCTTTGTCCAAATAAAATGCCACTTCAAATGCATCCAACGATATGCTAGCACATTAAAAGACACTTAAAAATGATTTCCAACAGATCTGCCATAGAAATGGCACAATTTCAAAAGCAGACCAATTTTGCTGTTTGTCAATGCTTTGACCATCTGTATGCACTGCATGCATAATCATGCCCTAGAATATCAGTATATCACTTGGTACATACAATTGTGTTCTCTGTGAAATAAATCACAAGGATAAATTTGCATGAAAAAAAGTCATTTTTTCCCCAACAAAAAATTTAAAAAAATTCCATTTCTCTTTTGGTTATGCGTCAAAGTCAGTTCATTTGCAAAAGCCGATGTAAATTTTATGCAATCTTTGTATTGTTACTTGAACTGCAGTAACCCATTCCGAAACGGTTTGTGAATTTCCTTCAGACGTCTTGGGATCTTCGGCCGTGCGACCCTGGGGAGGGGAAGAAGAACCAAAAGCAAGACCCTGACCATTTTCAGCTCAAATATGAACCTGATCCAAAGGCTGCAGTTGAGGTTACAGTCATTGGCTGCTCGAGCAAACTGTGAATACAGAATCCAGAGAATACATAAACAGTGTAGCTTAGAATGTCACTCCACAGTAAACACACATTTAAAATTTAATGGGGGGGGGGTTGTAAGAGTTGCAAGAGTGCAGGTCTGCATAGCTGAACAGACATAATCCAGTTTTTGGGTTGCTGTCACTTTAAATAAGATGTGTGAGTTTAATAATTGTGATGTCATCTCAATCACTAGAAGATTATCATCAGTGACATCACAATTATTACCACAAATACTCACCAGAATTGATAGGGGGCAGTGTGCTTATGGAAAACATAGAAGCTTGTGGCCGAGTATACAAGCTGCCGTGTTACCCTTAGTAACCCACAGCATGTATATGTGATTCTACTGCACCTCAAGCCATGTAGGCCGCAGTTGGGCCCCAGATGGTAATTAATTGTGGAAGACAGTTTACCGTCAGTACCCTGTGACGATCCTTGTTATTCTGCTTCTCTGTAGCTATTCATTTGGCTAGCACTCGCTCATTCAAACATAATGAATAAATGCTATGAGGGGAGACAACTGTTGAGTCACAGCACTAGACTGTGAGCCGCTTGTCTGTGAGTCACTGCAGCCTCGTATTGGACAGTCTCAGTGCGCACTGACATGCAAACGCCGCCCGCAAAAACGATGAGGTCCAATGCAGGCCCTGTCCATTCTTCAACCCCCTCATGTTCCAGGGCACTCTTCCTGTTCTCGTACCGGAATGCAGCGTTGTGTAGAACGGCGCTGTGGAGAGAAAGGGCTCTGGACCAGACCTGGGTCAAAGATGCATTTTAAAACCACTTTCCATCCCTGTGTATTTTCACTGAAATTGGTTACTGCAACATGAAAGGAGAAGAATGTAAGTCCAGAATAGCGGTAAAAGTACGGCATTTATTTTAAAGCTGTCAGTAACCTGCGGCAGAGCTGGCAGAGCTGGGCAATGAGGGCCGTATATGTTTCTTGGTTTCAAGCCAACATCTGGCCTTGATTACTTAATTAGCCCCAACATTTACGCCATCTGACATTTTAGCTACATTTCTTGATAAGCGCATGAATGACAGCCGAAAACTTTTTGTGTCCCTATGTGAAACAGCCAATTGTGTCCCTATATGTAACAGCCAGTTAGCTCATTTAGCCAGGTAATTGGTGGAAAGAAAAACCTGCATACACACCGAGCCTCTGGGACCAGAATTGTCGACCCCTGTCTTAAGGTTTCCGTTGCCTTAAATAAGAATATTGCTGTGGTCCCAAAGTGGTCCAACATACAGTAAATCTCATCCACCTTGAATTGTATGACCCAGGGATGATTTTGGCCCTAAACGACAGCATAGAGTATTTATGCGAGCGTTATTCTGCTGTATAAAGAGTTAAAGTGTTTTAAACAGAGTACTTTATTTAGCCTTGGTCTGGCCCAAACATACAGTACACAGAAAGGAAGATGAATATCTTAAAAATATGTCATGACTCCTGCAATCAGAAATGGTGTCTCAGAAGCTGCGAGAATGGAGATGACAAGTGTCGGCTCAAAAGCATTCTGGGAGATGAAGTTTTAGCGGGTGGGGTTAGAATGGAATGGTTAAATGCCTATGAGGCCTGAGGGCTCCGTGTCCATGCAGCCTGTTACTCCTCTGTGCTGCAGTTTATGATGAGGGGGCTTATGTGAGAAGTAGAGGAAGATGGAGTTGGAGGTCAGCGAGACATGAGGGCAGGGCCGAGCAGGGATTCCTAGGCTTTCCGGGTCCTGGTAAGGAAAGTTTGGCACGAAGCGGGACGTTCCCAGTCCAAAGCAGCTGGATATGACAGCAAATGGAGGGGGTGGAGGGGGGACGCGAATGCGTTAATATTGTTAAATACTGAATTTCTTTTTTTTGGGGGGGGGGTTGCTACTCGCCTTAGCCGAGACTCCTGACACAGGATGTAAACCCAGGGGTCGCATATCTGATTGCAGCTGGCCAACCGCAAGAAGAACAACAGGTACTCAGGGCTTACAGTCTCAGCTGAATGAACGCTCCTCTGTATGAATATCTGTCCAGGAAAAGCAAACATGGTTAGAAGAAAGCCAGCGTGGTCCTTCCATCTGTAGGTCCTAGGGACAAGTAAATCCAGCCCCCCCACCCAGGAGCCAACCCTACGGCATGTTTTGGCAAAAAACGAGCCAGGCTCTCGATAAGATTTGTCACACTGCATACCGGCGATCAAGGCCCTCTGCGAGATCCGACATTTACTGTGCAGACGCTCTTATCCAGAGGGAATTACGCATCTAACAAGCTTTACATGTAATCCATTTATACAGCTGGATATTTACTGAAGAGACTCAGGTTAAGTAGATTACCCAAGGGTACAACAGCACCCCACCTGGGAATCGAGCCCACAACCCTCGAGTCGCAAACCCAGTTCCTCCAACCTCTTATGATAAACTGACAAAAGAGAGAGGGCGTTTGGGGAAGGACGTGTCATGTTCTGAGACGAAGGGGGAGAGGATATCCTGGTTTGTCCCTCGGCCGGAGGTTTACCCGCTCAACGAGAGGGTTATCTATAGGCAACACCCTGCCACACTCTGTCAACGGCAAGAGCGTAAGGCACCGGAAGACAATTCCTGAAGAAGGCCGCAATTAAGCAAAGCTCACACTGACCAACAAGGAAAAGGACCTTTGTACCAAGCTTCACAAGTGGGGTAAACTTACTCCACAAAAAAGTGTCAACATGACCATAAATATTGATAGATGAATTTGATGAAATATTGGCTGATATATGGTTAAGTAGACGGGCGGTGACAGGCCAGTTCAGTCTCAAATCTCGTCCATGAATGAGTCTATATACACAGATCGATGATTCTGACATATATGGGACATTTTCATTGCTAAGAACCCTTGAAATGCCTTAAGACTCTTCTGATGCAATCAATCAAATCTTTAGATGAAGCGATTTTTGGAACTATATTTATATTCATCAAAGAATGAACATTTTTATTGACCATGCCATTGAGTTTAACTGTCATCAACTTCAATTTCCTACACTTTCAGTGAATATTTATTGTTCCAGCCAGACATTATCTCATTCATTGGTCCTTGATACAGTTTTATTTCATTTTCATTCAAAAATGAAGTACAATGTTTGAAAAAAAAATCTTGAAAATTAACACAAATCAAAGTTGACAATTAAAATTATTTGACTTTTTAAATTTTAGCTGATTTGTTCTCTTGTCACTGTTTGGCTGTATTGTCATTTGTCCTCATTAAAACAGAGATGTGGATCTCAATGGGGCCTTTCCACTGCATAAATAATGTATAAATAAACACAATTTAGATGAATAATCAACTGTATCCAATTCATTTGGAGTTCATTTAATTTATACATCCCTTCCATCTAATGGCATATTGAGAAAACATGACCATTTAAAACATATTTTTAAATAATCATTTAAAACTGGTATCCAGGACACATGCAAAACGTTATAGAATAGAAGTTATGATATTAAAAAAAACAAAACAGTAGTTTCATGAACTGCAGTACCACCACTTACCAGCAGGGGGCACCAGCAGATGGAGGCGATGATCATGATCCCGATGAGCTGCACCATCATCTCCACCTCGTGGTCTCGGCGTCGGCTGGCGGACTCCCGGCCACAACACACGCGCAGCAGGGTCACCACGCTCACCGTGTTGAGCACGAACGACACGGCCAGCGACGCCAGCCCCACCAGCGAGAACAGGAGGCTGAAGGTCATATCCAGGGGTCTCGAGCTGATATTGAAGAAGCACCAGGAGCCGGGCTTCTGTACGTGATAACTCCCCAGGCCCGTGAGGGGCAGCAGGCCCACGCACCCCGCCGTCACCCACACCATCCCCACCATGGACCACGCTCTGGACTTGGACACGTTGGCGGATCGGGCGAAAGGCCGGTTGATGCCCACGAAGCGCTCGATAGCCATGGTGGCCCCCAGCAGCAAGGGGCACAGCCCGTAGAAGACCATGGACATGCCCATGAAATTGCAGAAGTGGCAGCGGGGGTCCAGCCGGCGCCAGTTGAAGTGTGTCACGTGGAACGAGATGACGATAGACCCTGTCACCAGCAGCCCCATGAAGTCAGTCACCACCAGGCCCAGAAGGAAGATGAGGAAGGAGGACCGGGACCGGCTCTGGGTCCGCTGGTACGACTTCACCAGCACCACCAAAGCAAACAGGTTGGAGCTGAGGCCTAGTCCGCTGAAGATGGCGGAAAAGTAGGCAGAGGCGATGCTGTGGGTGTAGTTGAAGGGCGGGCTGTTTATGGAGAAGCACACGGGGGTCTTCTCACTGTCGGCTGAGGCATTCATGATGCTAGATGACAGGTGTCCAACATCCGGAAAGATTATCTCGTCCGACAGTTTTCAGTTCTCCCGAGGCCTGCCTGATGATAAGAATACAATATGTTAGCTCAGCTCAGTGCATTTTTTTAATCCTGGGTTTTTACATTTATTTCGACATGTTGTGGCGATGGAAAATACACTTTTCCCCCACTGTTTTCTTATTCTCACTCCAAACACGGCACTTACATCATGACCCAGATCCAAACACTCTTTATTAGTTCTTCTCTACAGGAATGCTTGATCATAGCAGACATGGATTTGTTTACTGCAGCAAGCATTCCACTGTAGGGTAATCTCAAAAAAAAAATTCCAGTTCAAAAGTAAAAAACATTTAAACTTTCTTCTGAATCACACCAATGCTGAATAAAACAACACCAATTAACTGGTTGAGAGGGCATAGATTGTATTTTTTTCTGTAGCCTTACATACTTACAGGCAGAAGCTTACATTCCAGTTCCTCGAACATGTTTATGTGGCATGTCCCTGTTGTTCCAAGTGACATTTTAAAGTTTTATCTCTAATGTAATTTCCTGGACTTCCTGTAGAAAATGGCCAACGAAACAAAGCCCTACTGGCTGTGTGATAAAGGCGGAGACGACACAATCACACAGACCAGCCTGTGGCTGATGTCAGCACTGGCTCTGTACTTTTCCAGAGCACCTCCTGCATTGTACAGGAGTCTCAAATCACTCGATTGCCCCAACACCTGACGGTTGGTGTGTTGTCATAACTAAGGATGTCCAAACCTGATGGAGATTGTGCAAGTCAGGGCTGAATAACGCTCGTCCTGGAGGACATTTTGCAGTGTCCTGCAGTGTCCCGACCCCCACAGTTGGAGAACCACCGCTATAGTCCACACTGCAAGCTCTGCATGTTAAACGCAGTTAGCGGATAAATGTCACACATCTGAAATGATGTTCGGCCCGTAATACAAACAAGGAACCAAACTGACTCGCGTGACCTCCTTCTAAATGACTGGTTTTCTTTAGTGCTATATTGGTACAGCACTTTGAACTGCATCTTCATGTATGACAGGTGTTTTATAAATAAAGCTTCTTCTTTTGATTATTATTATTATTATTATTAATAATAACTCTGTGTAAGTTAACAGGCTAAAAATGAGGGGGGCTGAAAAAGTGCCCCCATTATTGCCAAAACAGCAAAGATGTACAAAATCTCATTCCTAAACTGAATTGATTTCAAGCATTTGAGCAAGATGTGCTTATTTATTGAAATGTGTTCTTTATATTTCAGCTGGTCAGACAACGAGGCACCAAGTCTCCCAAAATTAATCCGAGGAATATTCATGATGTTGAGGCAAAAGATTTGTTACGACTCCAAGAATGAAAATAGTAGTTCATATTAAAGGGTAATATTTATCGAACTACCGTTTAACAGCCTTTTGCGACTAGCACTCCACATGTCTCTTCTCTGTGAGAATAATACGCTTCATGAATATACTCACTTCTGACCGACTCAGTAATGGCACCTTATTGCTTAATTGCCTTGAAAGAAATGCCCTTTGATCTGAAAAAAATTGTTCTTACATTTGTGATTTGTCATCAGATCCTGTGAACTGAAGTGAAACATGAAGAGATTACCAAAGCTAATTATTCAGGCTAATTATTCAGTCCTCTGTACAAATGACAGCGTTAAACGACGAGAGTGGAAATCCAACGCCGCTTAATGTACTGGGTCCCACGCGCTGTAGTTTCTGTAATTATAACCTTGGCTTTAAAAATAGCTGCTCTGTCTTGTCAGTATATTCTTGTCAGCGATGTTTCTTTTTCCAGAAGAAAAGTGAAGTGTCCGTCTCATTGTTCCTCCTTCACAACACTCCAATATCAGCTCCTCGCAAACTTGCAGTTTTCCCCAACGCAAACCAAGCCTTTCCATGCAAAAACCAACTTGAGCTCAATGTCGTTTTAATGATCCAAATTATCTTTAGAACACAACATAAATACATCTATCTACTGATAGGAAGATAAATAGATTTATATGGTGCCTTTAGATGCTGTAACACATTGGTTTAAAGAGTTTAATTCTGACACATTGAATTCTGACCTTGAGTTCAGAATTCAAAAAGATGTACAGAGCACAGGTCTCCGGACAACCTTGGCAAAAAATTCCAACAGAGTGGAACAGAATGACCTTTAATATTAAGATTATTGTTTAGAGCTGAGCAAGAGTTTGCTATAGTTAAGCAAATAAATTGCTTATTTTGGTATTTTTCAGTGAAACTGGGTGTTGGTATATTACCGCACTTGCATCTGATTCTTGGCGGGTGAGAGAATGCATAAATCGCTCATGTGACCACTTCTAACCAATAAATTAACTTTTCATTAAGGCGAAGCCTGATCTGTTTTTAACACCATGTGGTCGGAAATCCTTCTTTTTCGGTTGAATGGTAAATGGTAAATGGACTGCACTTATATAGCCTAGCGCTTTAGCGCTTTACACAATACACTCACTCACCCGTCACACGCACACATTCACACACCAATGGGGCAGCCACCATGCAAGGCGCTAGCCTGCTCATTGGAGCAATTTTGGGGTCAGTCTTGCTTGCCAAACACACTTCGACATGTGGACAGGAGGAGCCGGGGATCGAACCGCCGACCCTGCGATCAGCGGACGACCCGCTCAACCTCCTGAGCCACAGCCGCCCTCGTTGATAATCAGATCCAGGCACTTGCAGTCAGGCCTGCTGCAGCTCGTTGGCTGAGTGCAACGACGCCTTCCTGGGCTTGGAACCAGTTCTAAATCAAAGCAGTTTTATCAGAAGTTGGTCCAACAGCCAGTGTATTTTATGTGTGCTGTCTGGACAGCAGGTTTCAAACAGATATATATATATGGATCAGCACAGAAAGTTGCGTACCCATTACAAGAAGAGCCTTTACTAAAACCAGACATCACCACAAGGCTGCCAAAATTGTTATCGTGCCACCCCCCTTCCCACTTCCCCCTTCTCTTTCCCAAAAGTGGGTCAGGTTTTCGATCCTTCTCAGGCGACTGGGACGTGATGGATGGCTTACAGGCTTTGATTGTTTTCTCTCCCTCTCCCACGTTCTGACAGCACCATCAGATTTATTTCAATGGCACAGATGTCTGTGTCTTCTCAATCAGTGTTACGGCCACAATTATGAGTTTAATTATCACGAGCCCTCTTCCTGGAATTACTCCACAACTGCACAACAAAACGATCAGTGTTAATTTAACACCGATGGAGCTAACGCGAGTCTAACAGGAACCACATGAAACTTAACATTGTATCGTGTGTAACGAGCCTTTGTACCACTTAATACAAAATGGAAGAAGCCCTGTGTAGCTCTTTTATGGCCTTCTCCAAGCACTCTGGGCTTCTCAAGAAAACCAAAATGAAATAAATCAGAATCGCATCAAAGCCCAGGCTTGGTGAAAGAGGTCACCACAAGAGCTACATCTCAAGGCCTGATTTACAGGAGTCAGCTGAGACTGCATCTCTGCTATGACTCCATGCTATTGAATTCCATAGATTCCATAGCACCCCCCCCCCCCCCCCCCCCTGACCCCCACCCGCCCCTGCAAAATTCCGGGAATATTCTAAGGTGGAAACTTTCCATGGGAATTAAAAGGAAAATATGGGAATTAACGGGAATAAACAGGAATTAACGGGAATTCACAGGAATAAACTGGAAATGTTGGCGTTATTTGTACTAGCTGTATTTACCTCGTCATATGCTGTAATGCAATGTAACATTAGTAGTCCCAAAACAAGCCTGTACAGCATTTTTATGGACATATCAGCACATTGACTGAGTTTATTATTATTATTGTCTTCTTTTTAACCTCGTACATATTTATTTAAAAAAGATAGTTCTGCAGCTTTGACGGGAATGGCCTCAATGTTGCAATTAATTGCATTTAAGCTTAATATAAATCCTACAGATTACACCAGTAAAAGACCAGCACTGTGTGTGAAGTGTGAGATGAATGTGCCGCTATACTGTTGACATGAATTCTGCCAAATGGGGTCCACCGTGGTAGAGGCAGAGGTCAGATTATTTCATTTGGGTGTGAAAATCAGGACTTTCACAACTGATCAAACTAAACAGTAAATGAAGATTAAAGTTACATTCTTTCTATTGGCGAGCATATTGCATTATCAAGGCTCCTGTCATAAAATATACAGTTATCATTGCTCATATGCTTCAATTCAAATAACCAATGATAACAATATATTTTATGACAGGAGCCTTGCTAATGCGATATTTCTGCTGATAGAAATAATGTATCCTTAATTGCAGGTAAATATACGTGAACATTAAGAGATATTGTAACCTTTAATTAAATACAATAAAATGAATCGAATTATTGTAGCTTGTACTTTCTTTAAGATTAACTAATACTGCGACACCTAATACTGCCAATACTGGTACATTTAATAACAAATAGAGAGACAAATACAAAGAAGAATTGTTGTTAAAATGAATTACTGTTAAAAAACCAATCGATTGCTATCAAACTGCAAAATTACAAGTTATTTTTTACATCGTAGAATAATAACACACTTACTGTACAGATGCATTTATATAGTATATTCGGCTTATTTAAACCACGGAACTGTTGAACAACTTATTTCCTGTTGAGAGTTGACTTTTAAAAAAAATTTAAAAAGTAAATTGCGAGTTGATACAAATTGAGAATTGATACAAGGTCTAAAATATATAGGCAGTATATAATTGCAAGGCATTATTATTATTACTATTACTATTATTATTATTATTATAGCATTTACAAAATTCCAAGTGTAAACTTTCTTAGATTTGTAACATATTTTTATTTAAATAATTACATCTGAAAACTATTTGGCCTACACCCATCAACTGAGGATAAGGCTGCAAGATGATGCAAAAAAAATGCGGACATGTTTTTTATCAACATAAAGTCAAACACATATGTGGCGATTTATGGAGTTGAAGAAGACGTACCTTACAAGTGCTGGATCCGTGGTAGCTACTCTAGCTAAGGACAGATAGAAGCCTCGTTGCACTCATGTCATGTCAAACTACTTTGGTACAACCCTAACTCCGCTCCCTTTGAAAGGATCCAGCGCCGTTTAACCCATTGCATTCCATAGTTTGCGTTTTAGCACTTCCTTTTTAAACTAACCGGGCTCTGGCGAGCAATGTGTGTACCACTAAAGATCACTGATCCACTACTGATGGGGCAGTAGCCTACTACGTAACGTAAGTATTCCACAAAATATATCCCCGAAGGACATGGGGCGAGCGTTCGTAATAGGGAATGGCCGAAATTCTGGGCACTATGCCGAGATGAATGCGAAGAATCCAAAAATCAATGGAGATGCTATTAGTGGTTTCAAAGTATCAATGACGGTAAAGTGTTATGCCACTTAAAATGAATTCAGATCAAAATATCGTGTGTGTTTACAGCAGCAGTCCTTTGGGATATTTTGGTGAAGGAACGTAACTGCTTTACGTATGAATGAGGTTTCATTTTTTCTTTTCTTTTTTTTATTTAAAAGTGCTTTGGCAATTATATTATGAATAACGTTGTTGTCGACCGCGTTTAGTTTGGTGTAATTTCCTGCCATTGGCATCACCTACACTTTAATAAGTCTGCACGAAATTATAAAGAGCACTTAGATACATAGTATTATACGAAGCTTCTTTGAATCACTTCAGATGAAACAAGTCAAGTGCTTATAGTTCTTATTACATAACAAGTTTGTAGCCTAGCTTACTCTTCATAGTTACATGCAGTAGGTCAGACAGCTGTGCCAGGTCCTACGGACGAATGTTTCCCAGCGAAGGTAAAAGTAACACATGTATCATGCGTAATTTCCGAAAAGCAACACAGTTATCTCGTGATAAGAAGCTAGGAGACAGGGATAGCCTGGGGTTGCAGACTCTGATGGAGTGCTGATAAATATGTGGAAGATGTTTTTCTCCGTAGAAACACAACGGGCACCCTGTTTAGAAACTACCCGTAAATCATTAGCTATAAGTTCATCTAACCGAATGCCCACGCGATTTACCAGGGGAACGAGAAAATCATGTCGAAGCACACACACTTAATTCGTTCAAACAATTCACGACCTCCCTATTCCAGAAACTCGTTCCGATTATCAAAAGGCGCGGTGCAGGAAGACATGCGCATTGTGTGCTTGTCTGAATGCAATTTACAACTTCTGATCATCCCTATCACATTTTTCGGTTATGATTCACGTCGTGCAGAAAACGCTGCTTTAAAAAAGGAGCCTTTTCGTTGTTAGCGTGAAACGGGAAAAAAAAAATCATTATAGAACATTATGATAAATTTTTCAATTCAGGAATTGAATTTAAATTAATTCCCGGAACTGACAGAATTGAATTGGAACTGACCCAAAACCCACATATATGCTGGCTTTAACACCTTACCATAATTGCATCGTCTGATCAGTAATGAGCTGTTAATTGTTCTTAATTAAAAGCAGGGTCTACTGAAGGATGTGTTACCTCTTCAGACTACAGTATCCTAGAAATAGCTTTGCATGCCATGACGAATAAATAACCCCCTGAGACAGAACCCTTGGAACTTTTTGACATGTTGTATTTTGGATGACAAAACACATGTTGCAGTGAAAATATTTAAAAACTTTTTTTTATTGAATGACCCTTGTAGTGTATGTTTCAGAACAGTAGAATGTGTGCCCAATGAGCCAAACCTTCATTATGTCAGAATGTGTGAATTAAAAAAACTATGGTAGAACATGAACAGGTGTTTTCACACGTTCAGCCGTAACCATTCAAGACATCAGCTGTGACAAAAACCAGCACGCACAGTGGGTGCCCTCTGTAAGATGGAGCTGACGTTTATCTTTCCTTGTGACTAGACAGCAAAAAGAAAAGTAAAAAAAAACACACACACCCAACCATCCTATACACACCTCACGCCAGACAGTGGCAAGTGCCCTTCCACAGCTAGTGTGAAATATTCTCTAACAGTTTCCTGTAACCGAACTAAACAGAAACGACCCCCATTAAATTTCTGTGTCGTGTTTCTCTAATGAAGACAGGACACCTCTCTAATTTGCTGAAGCAGCAGCTTGAATTAGACACACCTGTCACTCACTCAACCCGGGCGCTGGCAGCGATGCGCAAACAGACAGGTTCCGCTTGGTTTCCCTCCGATTCACTGAATTCCCCAGTAATTGTGTTGTGGGCCAGGTGCCAGATAGGCCTGCTGGGCAGCCCATCATGCGGTCGCCTAATTGCACAGAGCACCTGCAGCTGACCACACGAGCTCTGCTCGCGCTCCACGGGGGGTTGGGCGGGGAGGGGGGGGTAGAGGTCAGGTGTGTTTCCAAGTGCGCTGCCCACATCACCCTGTCAGCAAATTGACCTGCCCCCCATATCACACACTCCTCATCTGACAGGAAGCCAGGCTGTTCGTTACTAACCGCACACAGGAATCTTGAACTGTGACCAATCGTGCGCGGAGATCTTGAACTGCGAACAATCACGTGCACTAATCTTGAACTGTATTCAACAGTCCTCTTCCTAATCTCACACCATAGACAGTACATAGAGAGTACTCAGGCTCACCATTTTGGACTGGAACCTTAATCCCCTCATAATCCACTGCATTGGCAAACATGACAAGCACAAGAGAATATACAGTATAATTTACACTATACAGTTGAAGTCGGAAGTTTCATTAAGTCATTAAAACTAATTTTTAACCACTCCACAGATTTCATGTTAGCAAACTATAGTGTTGGCAAGTCAGTTAGGACATCTACTTGTGCATGACACAAGTAATTTTTCCAACAATTGTTTACACAGATTATTTCACTTTTAATTCACTATATTCACAATTCCAGTGAGTCAGAAGTTTACATACACTAACTTGACTGTGCCTTAAAATAAATAATTAAATGTTTTGGTCGCATATCCAAAACAGTCCCACCCCCCAATTCCCATAGAGATCCATTCAAATGCAGAGACGTTATAGTATCGCTTGTAAGAGTACCAGAAATTAAGATATCAAGAGTCTTTTGATGTTGTTGGGTCACAGACATCAGGAAGTCATGGCATGCAAAGGATATGCAACTAAATATGAAAAATGTAAAAATGTAAAGGCACAGTGACTGAGGCACAGGCGCACTGACTCACTGTGCCAGTGATATAATTAATTAAAAGTGAAATAATCTGTCTGTAAACAATTGTTGCAAAAATTACTTGTGTCATGCACAAAGTAGATGTCCTAACTGACTTGCCAACACTATAGTTTGCTAACATGAAATCTGTGGAGTGGTTAAAAATTAGTTTTAATGACTCCAACCTAAGTGTATGTAAACTTCCGACTTCAACTGTATATGTAATTGTAATATATTGTGAAAATATTATTCCATGTATTAAAAGTGTGTTTTAATTAAGATAGGTAAACAATAACTATCTGATGACAGGCAAGTTGTTACATGTCTGTTGTAAAATTAAATGAAAATAAGTGCTGACTGGGAAGAAACACTCTTGGCCTTACAAAACAATGCATTGATAAATACCAACCAAACACATTCTCTGAGTTACTATTTTTACCAGAAGAACTCCACAACATCTGCTCTTTAATGAGTCCCTGGTAAACATGTTCAGACAAAGCTGATTCTGCTAATTATTTAATGTGAGATACATGAATCATCACCTACCAAACTTATGATCGGCATATCTGAGTGAGATCATTTGGGATCCCATTAAATGAAGACAGCTTATTGTTTTTTCTTGGGCAGAGATACTAATTTGGCCAGGAACGTGTTGCTAAGACAGTGTTATCTTGTACATTTCTGATGAGCTTGTTCTGAAGTATGCCTGCATATTTCTCCTGCCATCGTCTTTGTAATTAGCTATTTACTGAGCTTGAGTTTGGTTGTAGCTACTGCATGGAATCCTTGGATTTAAGCTAGAAATCGATGCTCCTTAACCCTCATTCTTTGGGTGCTGCAAGCCAAAATGAGATTCAAAACCGAAAGCATTCTCTGCGCTGAGATGACCTGGCCTCTTGGCAGTACAGAACAGTGTGATAAACTTGTCATTTCTGAGGTTGTTTGAACCCTTGAAGGGTGGAGGTCGTCCACTCTTCGTGTATACAGCAGCCAACGGCGTGATTGTACTTCAAGCACAGAATCGGCACAGCGTTTCACACGGCTCTCCAAATATTTCCTCTAATCACCAGTTTTAGAAGTGAAGAATTGCAACATGAAGGGAATTCCCAAGACATGAGAGTGACTCTCACGAGTGCGATGATATTTCAGTGGGAACGTGCAGCATGACGGAAACATGCAGGCTGCTTGTGAAGTGAACAGTACATTTTCGCGCACGTTGCTTGGAGGACACTTCACTCCATGAGAACCCTTCGCTCGTAAAAGATTACTTCAAAATCTTCATGGCCTTGTGCCGGGAATCTAGAAGATTAGGCATAAGCATTTCCTGTTGTTCAGTTAAGGTCTTGCCATTTATACATTCGGTTATGATTATGTAAACAGGGAGGCATGTTTTTTTCTCTCTCTCAGCCTGTAAAGAACCCAAACCACATCAGAGTAGTGGTATGAATGTTCTGCAGTCTAAAATAAAGGACAAGTATGGTTTGTGGAATTTGGTAACCTTGAAGTCGGAAGATATATATTGTAAAATATAACATCAGGGTACTACATTACATTAAATGACTGGCGTTTAGCAGACGCTCTTTTCCAGGCCAACTTACACAACGTTTCACGTAGCATTCATTTACAGTAGGATCGGTATTGAAGCAATTCAGGTTAAATACTTATGCTACCTTGCTCAAGGGTACTGCAGCAGCATCCTACCAGGGATTCAAACCTGCAACTTATGGGATCCCTAAACAATTATACTACACTGCTTCCCACAGTGCTTATTTACAGCTAGCATATCTATCCTGTCATACAAATGTGTATGGGTGTCTACAGTGGCATGGAGAGACTGACTGTTAGCATCCCGTTTGTGGGACCAGTATATATTTTCAGACATGGGTGGAATATCCAACTGAAAGCCCTCCTGCAGATCAACTTAGAGAAATGCTCATGGAAGTGATTGTAATGAATGCTTTAAACCCCTTTGACATCTGTAAAATTTCTGCAGAATGCTGGCAATTTTGTTCCAAATTGAAATTGTTCCGGTGTGAAAATGTGTGATTTAAAAAAAATTAATAAATAAATAAAAAAGTCTGTAATCTGCAGGAATTTAACAGGTGACTGTTAAAGCATCTCAGATATTTTTGACCCAGAGCCATTTTCTTTATAGAAATATGGCTATACACTGTAATGGGAAACTGTCCTTTCTCTGAAGAACACTTGTGTGGTACATGTGTCTGCTTGAATGGGAATCGGGATTCGATTTAATGTTTGATTGACACGGGCCAGTGCGTGTTTCGAGTGGATTTAGGAAATGACAGTGAAGCATAAACAGTGAAGAGTGAAGACGGTTAACAGAAATATACTTTATTGACCGCACACAGAGGGATTCCTGCACTCAGAGGGATTCCTGCACTCAGGGTCAGAGGCGGACCAAGGGTGCCTTCAGTTCTTTAACCTCGGGAGTCCAGTAGTGCATTGGCCCCATACGGACTGAACCCAATTCTGTGATCAGCCCTAGGCTCTTTTTCGACCCTTATTAAAGTCAAGTGAGCCGCGGCAATACCACCCAGAAACTATCATTCCAGTACATTCACGTTTGACAACATACTTTCTGTGCCACTGAACATTGTAATTTTATATTGTCAGTTACTCTTGTAATCAAAGTGTGAGCATGCTACCGTCGGGGAGTTTTACAAAGGAAACAAACTGAGAAGTTTCAAATAGCTTGTAAACAGTGTCGGCAGCCTCAAGATTACCGTTGTTTTTATTTCTTCATCGAAGGGAAACGGAAGAAGGTCCTTTTCGCCAACATGGTTTGGTTTTAAATAGATCGATCAATCAGCGCAATCCGTCGGCGCAAACGGGAGGTGAGCGCGCGCGGGGAGAGGGAGATGGATGAGGGCAGAGCTCGTAGACGCAATCAATGCTTCTGCGGGGATGCAGATTTATAACATCTCAATAAGTTTCTGGGGAAAACACACACACACACACACACACACACACACACACACACACACACACACACACGCTCTTTCAAGTTCAAGAAAAGCTCTTGGAGAAAATTAAGCCGTGTAAATCGCTCTGGGCCCCATTTCCCAAAAGCATCTTAGAGTTAAGACCATCTTAGAGTGTTTTGTGTTTGTGCTTTATTCATTTTATGAGTACAATTATTTTAATTTTTTGATGTTACATTAAAAAAATCATTAAAATAGAGGGAGAAAGACAAACAATGAACATAATAATAAAAACAAAATAGCCTAAGATGATCTTTATCTAAGATCCTTTCAGGAAACGAGGCCCTGGGCAAGACAGCCTGCTAAATGCCACAAATATAGATGTAGAGCCTGTTGTAAATGAATAATAAATAATAATAATAATAATACTAATAATAGACTTTATTTATATAGAACTTATCAAAACACAGTTAGTCTACAAAGTGCTCCACAAAAAATTAAAAACATCACAAACAGTTATAAACACACAAAAGTTAAAACCAAACAAAAGAGAATGATTAAATAGTAAAACTGGAGCAAGATAAAAATATAGACTAGTTAAAGACGAGTTAAAATGCAGCAAAAAAAGATACAAGCATTATTAAAAATTCATAAAGTAATGTTGAAAGGGCAGCCTATAAAATTCGTTTTCAAAAGTTTTAAAAGAAGACAGCGATTTAATGCTCGTAAATTACATTTTATACAACCTATTCCTGAACAGAATGGTCGAATTTATCAGTTGTTTCCAGTGCCAGTGCCACCATACAATTTTGTTCAAACCTTGTAAAAGAACAATAACATTCAGTTTTTCTTTCACCGGGAATTGGAATTGCAACTGAATACGACGCCCCAACTACATTGGCAAACAATGGCAGAATCAATTTCAGTTGATGGTACAGTCTTTTTTGTATTGAAAAGGACAAAAGAACAAATAGCTACCACCAGGGAGCAGTACAACCATATGAAATTGTCTTCATTAGAGTCGAGTAGACTGTAGCCACTCCTAGCGAGTGAAATTGAGAGGAAAACGCAAGGGACCAGGGATTGACATTCTCCCTAAAACTCGCAAATTCCAGTGGCTACCGGAGGTATTGCAGCCTCTGTTGCTAAAAGGCATATTTCCCCATTGAAGTCCATTCTAAACTATGAATTTACCCTGATCAAATTATATTTTGGGCATACAATTTTACAATCTAAAATGTCTTCACACTGAACTAATTACTCTCCAGAGCCCCACAGAAGGAGATTTTTCCAATTTGGTCTGCATGTTCTTACGTCACAGGACGCGTCGCTGGGGCCCTATCTTACACCCGTCGCTAAGCGGCGCTAACCCAAACGCAAGTGTGTTTGATATCTTACACCCGTCGCTAAGCGGCGCTAACCCAAACGCAAGTGTCTTTGATATCTTACACCCGTCGCTAAGCGGCGCTAACCCAAACGCAAGTGTCTTTGATATCTTACACCCGTCGCTAAGCGGCGCTAACCCAAACGCAAGTGTGTTTGATATCTTACACCTGGCGCATGGTTCATTATAACGCCTTGCGTTCATATCGTTTAAATACCATGTATTCTTGCGCCCATGACAAGTGAACTGGGCGTGTTGGTCTTAAAATGAGGAGTGGCCGGGATTTTGGCATATTGCTATCTTGAGGCAACAGAAAGCGCTTGCGCTTAAACCACCACAAACCTGGGGTTCTAACTTTGGCGATCTTGGCGCTTGGTCTAAGCGCATGGTGTAAAGTCCGTTTAGGGCGTGTCCAAGTCCACTTTTGCTATTTTAACAGCGTGTTTTTTGGGCGCTAAGCACGGCGCAATGCGCAAAATGGGCTGAACCTAGTCTCTTCATTAATTATAGGTGTGTCTTGGGCGTGACATGCAATAAACCAATCAAAATGTTATATCCCATTCCATTTAAATGCCGGCTTTTCCACCTTGACGGATTGCTTATATGATGACGAAACAGGAATATGGATCAATATTATTTGGACTTTCCGGTAATTCCCGACAGTGCTGTTATTTTAGAAAATGTACGCGGTTAAATTTTTGTTAAAAGCACCTGCAACAGCTGAGAATAACCTTTGAAAAATACAATAAAGCTGTCAGGTTGGCAACCCAGAGGTCCACACATATTTCCCCTTGTTTTATAATGTCCTGCTTATGGAAATGTGACCAACGCGTTTTACGAGCAGCTTAATCACACATACCTTCACTATAATGTGAAACATCGGATTCAATTGAATGTCTTTATTTAACATGTTTGTTTGTGTTTGTGGGTCTGCCCCACTGTCTATGTCTTTTTTACTGCTGGAAACTAGTTTCCCTAACTAAATAAGTTATTCTATTCTATTCTATGCTTTAAAAACAAGTCTACTTTCCTGGGAAGACTGTGAAAAGTACAATTTAAAGCAGGTGAAACAGACCTTACCCATGATGCTTCACGTTTAGGTACCCAGTGCGTACCTAAAGTCAAAGCCCCATAGTCAAACAGCACACACAAAAAGCGGTTCATCCAGTAGGTTCAAACTTCATAGTCATGCATTCTGTACAGCAAAACCAACCCTAAAAGGTCATTGCAGTTTTGTGTAAACTACATATTTCAAGCAATGTTAGTTTCTCTTTACAAGCGCTACGTCCATCTGTTACACACAAAAAAAACCTTGCATGGTACATTATGTTCCCTTATGGATTAATTTTATTTTTTTATTTGCGCCTCTGTCGCTGCTATTTAAAAAAAAAAAAAAAGCTTGAATTGCTAAGCAACCCACACCCACTAACGCTGCCAAGTTTTGTCTGCGATGAGAAAAAAAACATACTGCCCTTAAAACATACTCTGAAAGGCATGAGGTGTGATTTCAACTTTTGTTGGTTTGCTGCTACATGATTATTTATTTATATATTTTCTAAGCCTATGTCTATAGTACAACCCGTCCTTGCTTCAATCACTGGTATCCACCTGCCAGATCGCTGTTTCCTAGTTTGTTTTGATGGTTTAGCACTGGGAGACATCTGTCAAGTGGCCTGACGTCTGGTTGAATCGAGACTACTTCCCACGTGATCTGCCGTTGATTGGCAGATTGAAAACACCTTTTTTTGAGCCGTGGTAGCGGTGTGCAAAAATCATGACAGCGACATACAAAATAACCACAACGATTTCGATATCATTAATTAAGAGTGCACACGCTGATTCTCAGTGAAACAGATCACATGATTTGCATGCATCATTGGCAACGTGACTTCAACGGTATCCCTACACCTGGGGGGCTACGAAAGGCTATGAAAAAGGATTACAGAGGATTACCGAGTTAGATAACTGCACTGAGTAAAACCACAAACCCTCCCAAATCTGGAATATGGACTGAAGTAAAAAGTGCTGTTCTGAGTTTTACGCAGTGCAAATATCCAGCTAACTCAGTAATCCTGCTATACCCCCCAGGGGCCTGTATCACTAAGCAGGATTACTGAGTCAGCTGGATGACTGCACTGTGCACTCAGTAAAACCTGGAACCCTCCCACATCGGGAACATGGATTGAAGTAAAAATAGATGTTCCGGGTTTTACTCAGTAATCCTGCTTCGTCATACAGGCCCCTATCTTTTTTTTTTCCCAGACAGAGTAGGTTGTCTGGTGGCCTTTCTTGTTGCCTCAGTGATTTATTAAGTTGTCTTTAGTCCAAAAATAATTAATAAATACGTAAAAACAAGCTTGAGTTTTTGTCAAAATTAATATTTGGAAGCAGTCAGTTCGGATCTCTAACTGGAATTATGCTGTCATGCAGTGATAAAAACAGGTGCCACAAATGGTCTCATTTGCATATGCAAATATGTTCACCAGCCTACTGAGGAGGAAAGACAAACACAGTGGACAGAAATTAGATTTCTCAATCGCAGGTCAAATCTCTAAGTGCCCCTGTCATGAGATAATTGCTTTGAGATGGCAGCATGGGTATTCAAATCTAGACCTCAAATCCAAGTCCGGCCCTGGTTTCCTTTCTTCCAGGTAATTAACTGAACAATTAGTGCTACTGATTGGCCAGACTGTCTTCACACCTGACTCCCAGGTAACGGGAAGCTGGAAAATCCGCCTGTAATGTGTTTTGAATACCAGGGGCCTATAGCAGGGATACTCAAATCTGGCCCTCGGGGGAAGTAGAAGGCCTACTGCTGGGTATCTTTTCCTTCTGATTGACAGTTAATTGATTGATTAGTACCGCTGAGATTTAACTCACCTGGGCTGCGTTCGGATCCAAAATGTATACTTTCTTCCTGTCGTTCCATTCCATTCAAGGGTGGAATCCCCAAAATGCCAGGATGAAATTTGGCAGCCACACCAAGTGGGCTTTGGATCCAATTTAAGAAAAGGGAGGGAGTAATTATATTCCCTCGCTCCCTCATTTATCCTCCCTTCCACCAAGGGTATAAAATGCAAGCTTCCAGCAAGAAGGGAATCCCACAATGCAATGCTCCACATGGAAAAAGTAGGCGGTCACATTTCAACTGGTGTGCGTGGTATGGTGTTGCACTTCCGAAATGTTGTGAGGGCGGTTCGGTTCTCGCTTTTGTTTGTTTCTCGTCGATCCTCCCTTGCAGAGCACCTTTTAAGTTTGCTCGCTGCACGTCGCAAATTGCGTCACAAGATATCTCCCTCAAGTGAAGACGGCCCGGGGCTGCGTTCGGATCCAAAGTTTATCCTTTCTTCCTTTCGTTCCCTTCCCTTGCTTCAAGGGGGGAATCCCCAAAATGCCAGGATGAAATATGGCAGCCACACTGTGGCTGCGTCCCAATCAGGCACGTGCACACATAGACCTCAAAGGGGATTAGACACTCGACAGTCGTGAGTCAGTCATGAGTTTCTTTGTATAAATATACTGTTAATTTTCGTTTTATATTGATATTGATGCGCTTTAGGAATTTCTTGAAACTATTTGGCAAGTAGGGTCTATCTATGCTTGAACTATTTAGCAGCTCAAAATGTGCAAACTAGCTATCGTTAGACTTTTGCTAGTAATGTGATAATCAGTGGAATATGGTCGAGTTCTTGTGTCCCATCCACTTAAACTAAAGTTATCCTTTACATTTCAATAGGCTACATTTTTTAAATGGGATTTCATGTAATTCATTGTTTGATGAGTTGAAGTGTTAATAATTACGAATCCACACTGACTGAGTGTGAAAACCCTATATTTCATTTGATTAGCTTTCCATATTTGTTAATGTCGTTTTAAAAGCAACATTTTGAACACCCTGTGTCCCAATACTTGAAAAATGCACCCTCCCTTCCTTCACTACCACCTCCTCTACTCCGTGCCCCGGAAACAGATTTCTGTGTTTTAATCTAATGTTGCTGATTACATCTTAATTATGTATTAATGGTTACATATTAATTAATGTCTCGACAAACCGCAATGTCAGGTACATTGTATACTGTACATGCAAATACTTGTACTCGAAATGTTTAGACAGTTTTGCATACTTCCGGGTAGGAGAGGAGTGGTAGTGGGGGAGTGCAGAAAGGGAGGAATATCAGCAACCAATTCAGACCCCAGAAACCAGGTGAGGTGAGTTAACTGTGTAATCGACTGCTTTAATCGCTCAATTAAGTGCAGAGTAACAACAAAAACCAGCAGACCCTGCGGCCCTCCAGGCCCAGGAATGAATATCACTGCTATAGGCCATCCACAATGTTAAAGCAATTATCTCTGAACAGGGGCACTTATAGATTTCATCTGCAATTGAGAAATCTAATTTCTGTTCACTATGGCTACCTTTTGAGCCCTGGCATTCAAATCACGGTCCTTGAGGTCAGGGAACTGCTGGTTTTCCACCATCCCTTTACCTGTGAGTCAGGTGTCAAGATAGTCTGGCCAATCAGTAGCACTAATTGTTCAGTTAATTACCTGGGAGAAAGAAAACCAGGGCCGGATTTGGATTTGAGGGCCAGATTTGAAAACCCATGCTATAGAGCGTATAAAGCAGGGGTGGGAAATTCCAATCCAGGAGAGATGGTGTGTATGCAGGTCTTTGATTCTACCAATTACCCTGGCTAAATGACCTATTGGCTGTATAAACAAACACTGGTTCACTCGTATATTAGATCACAGCAAAACATTTCATATGGGGACACAACAACAGTTTTTGGTGGTCATTCATGTGCTTATCAAAAAAATGTAGCTAAAATGTCAGATGGTGGAAATGTTAGGGCTAATTAAGTAATTAAGGCCAGATGTTGTCATGAAAACGAGAAACGGATACGGCCCTCGTTGCCCACCTCTGCTATAGAGGCTACTGCAACTGTAACAAAGGTCCTCCCATCATTCCTGTACGAAGGAGTTATTTTGATTGGTAAACAAACCGCAGCCTGTAGACGGCATGGTAAAGAAAATATCTTTGCACTAATGAGACTTTCAAATAAACCTACTTGGCGACGCATGAAAAGGCAAAGATCTAGCTTCTTTTATGCACAGCACCAGCACTGTAGCGCTTTCCTACGGAAGCTATATTACACTTCCAAAATAGCCCTCTGGCATAAATGTATATTGGAACAGAATTAGTTATAACCATCCAAGGTTAAAAAAAGAATTGCATAGGCTACTGCAGCAAATATATGACATGGACCATATTGCAACAGACTCAAATTACTAAATGCATAATAAATGAAATAATCCAAAGGCAAAAGATATTTCCCTGTCCGACCATCTTATTCGCTTTCAGGGACTTAATGATTAATTTGCCATTTGCAACGAAGGCTGACACGGGTCTCTGGGTAACGGGGCTGCATTTTATTACACATTTCCGCGCCTTTCCTCACATCACTTTAACGGTTCCGTTTGCATGAGCTCACATCTCTGGCTACTGTGTAATTACAAGCGTGTTCACATGATGGCTGGCGCGTGATTACACGCGTGTTCATATGATGGCTGCTGTGTAATTACACGCGTGTTGTCAGTGAAAGCTTTTCACCACTGTAGAACCCCATGCAGCCCATTAGAGCGCTAAGCTTGTAACCCAATGGTTGCAGGCTTCATAGGACACTGCAAGGTACGTAACCTGAATTGTTTCAGTATATATCCAGCTGTATAAATGAATACGACGTATAAAGTTATGTAAATTGTTCTGGATTAGCTCCTAAATGGCTGTAATGTAATAATTATGTAGCTAAAGTTTGAACCTGCACACGTTGGTATGTTTTTAATCTACTGCGTTTCATTCCTCTTCAAGTTAATTGCTGCAGTTAGCTTTTCCTGTTAGTAATATTCCGTTCCTTTATATATGTGAAGGTTTTGCAGTTACTACTTTGAGTTCAGAATACATATTAACTTACAATTGGAAGAAGGTCAGTTTTAAATTACTTTTTAAATGAGACCATGCCATTCCCAATGCAAATCAGCAATGAACAATAGGGACTGAAAAAGGTTTGGAAAAATACAGATAAATTAAGTGTACAGGGTACGATAATGTAACAAAATGTTTGTGTGTGTGTGTGCTCTTAGAGAAAACTATACTTCATTGCTCGTTTGAACTTACATGCCAGAAAATCTGTCAACTGGGTCAAATTCATCAGCAAGTACCAAACGACTCAAATGAAAAGACAGTCGGTACTTTCAGACAACCTTTTCTTTAATACAAAGTCAACATATCTACATACACAGTGGTTTTAAACCAGTTATTGTTTCAGTTAGAAGTAACAGTTTGAAAGCGATAGCACTTGGCCCTCATACAAAGAAAAACTTTTATTTGTGTTGTTTTTTTCCCCCTTCTCTCCTCATGTTGGCTGTTGTATTTATATATATATTTAAACTTTTTTTTTTCTTCCCCATTTCACATTTCACCCCCTCAAACAAAAATGCTCCACTAGTTTGGCTGCTGTTCTTTAGTCCGAAGTCTGGCAACGTTCACAATAAGTCACAGAATAACACGTTGAATAAGTTTCCAAAGACTCCTGTTGTCTCCGTTTTTTTGTTGTTGTTTCTTTTGTTTTTTTGTTGTTCTATTTGTTTTTGTTCTGGTGCGGGTCCTTCGCCAAGTCAAGTCAAAAGGAGGCTTTTTCTTCACGTCCCGATTCTGATGATGGTACACAAGTCAAAATCCCAGACCTTTCAGAAGCATCGCTGGGACCTGGGGCAGATGCAGCGGACAGAGGTCAGAGGTCAATTTGTATCCTGTACCCCTGCTGACTGGCCCCAGCGCCTCTCCTTTTTGTGTTTTGTTGATGAACTATATATATATATATATATATATCTCAATTCATTCTGTGTCCCTTAACAAAAAAGCAACATGGTATGTTTCTGTATATTCATATAGAGTTTTCTGACAATGTCATACACACAGAATTCATACAACACAATAATTGTTTAGTTTTTCAGGGGCAGTGGTAGGAGGCATGCAGCAGCACAACTCTGTTAGGGGCTGCAGTGCGTCATCACTAAACCAACATCTGAGGACCGCCGCCGTCTCCTGCCTTTCTCTCTGGCGCGGCGATACTCGCGCTAAGATCACTCCTTGGCTGTTCACTTCCCTTTTTTATTTTCTTTTCTGGATTGGAATACACAATTTATTTGATTTGCAAATATAAACCACACAAATGGAAAAAAAACATTTTTTCCCCCAATCTAGCGCCATCCTAACAGGGCGTCGTCCTCGGACGGCTGTCATCTCCCGAATCCGGGACAGGGGGAAAATGGGGGATTGGAAAACCATTTGTTTTTATCTAAAAAAAAAAAAAGATGTGAGAAGCAGGGAGGCCCACACATGCCAGGACTATACCCAGTGAGCTGGATATCCAGCTGGGATGTCCATGGCTTCTCTGACTGAGCCATACATGGCCAATGTAGGTGCAGCCAAGAGGCCAGTGGCTTTTTAGAGATTAACCTGGGAGCACTGCCCGTCTATTATATAAAAAACAAGCTGATCAAACAATTAAAGTGGGAAAAAAATAGGGACCAGAATTCTGTGTAAATGTTGCCAAGGGTAACAGGCCTTTGAAGATTTTCAGGTAGCGGAAAACTTTTTTTGTTGTATTTTTCTTTTGTTCACAGAAAAAGAAAAAGAAAAAGAGGGTCAAATTATACAAATACTTATAATATATTTGCTTATTTACAGGTATTATATTCTGGACTGTAACTGGTATTTAACAAATGCATGATTAAAGTGTTAGTACAGTACAAATTAAAGAAGTGAAAAAAACAAACAAAACATTTTCCAAAAAATAAAACCATTCGAGAGAGAGAGGGCAAAAGTTCCTGCACTGTAAACTTTAATGTACAGTTGAATTAAATCTGGCGAGTACAGCAAGAATTAATTGGTTATAATCAAATTATGCCTCAAATTCAATGTTTAGTAGACCAGTTAATCTACTACTTTGAAAATAATACCTTTTCTAATACTATTACTACTATCAATAATAATTAAAATGCCTTTCTACACCGTGGGCACTGTTCTACCAAGTGGTAGGAATTCATAACGAATGCAGCAATAGCCCCCCCAGACACCTCCCATCACTGTTTCCATAAAAACACGCATTTCCAAAAGTTATGATTACAAATAAAAATTATTTTTTATAAAAAAAGGTTTTTGTACATGAGCAATTAAAAGTTTATGAGTGGTAAAAAAGTGGAAACAAGAAAACAAGAAAAACCAAAACGTATACTAACCTTCGGGATGATATATATTTATATTCTCAGTTTAATTATAGATGCATGTGTGAGCATATATATTTACACATATATATACATACACACACACGTTATACTTAACATTTCTACAGTGAAAAAATATAATGTCTTTTAACATAATATAACATAATAAGCATTTGTATTTATCCTGCTAATAATGTGAATAATATCTCTGTTTTAAGAAACAAAATAAAATCTAAGTAAAATAAAGTGGAAGCTAGGTGAAACAAAACAATAATCATAATACAACGTCTCATAATGTTACAGTAACAATAAGGCTTTTTTTTTTGGAGATAAGAAAGACTACTCACAGCTCCTTTTACAATTCACTCTAAGTACTTTCTTCTTGTTAAGAGTTGGGTGGGGGGTAGATTTGGAAGGGGCGGGTCTTTATTAGGCGAGTAGAGAGTGTATACTGTCATTCTACCGTCATTTTGTTTCTGTACCTGTTAAAGGACGTGTGCTATGTTCACACGGAAACATGTTCATTCTCTCATGTCAGGAACGGAGAGGGTTCCTTGGAGTGTGCGTTAAACCACGCGAGGGATCTTTTAGCCTATGGGTGGGGGTGTGGAGTGCTGTTCTAGGGACGCCCCTAGCTATGGAGATGCTTTGTGAAACAGAACTTGAATGTGCTGGGATCAGCTCTGACACGAGTGCCACTCCCCCCCCCCCATGTAATTGTGCCACCCAGTGGATGGGTACCTTACACTACTGAGCTACCAATACGTAGGCCCAATAGGACAGTAGTAACCAAGGGGGTGAAGGGGAGGGGGGGGGGGTCGCACTTCCTTAAGCCAAGCTCAAACCGCCATTTTATATCACACCTTCACATAAGACTGCCGTTCTCTGTACTGTCACTGCAGAGCACCAGTGCAGCTCACACAACACAAGCAGCATGTTTGGTAATAGGCAGTAACCAACACAACAACAATAATAGTAATAAAGCAACAAATTCATATGAGTACAAGGATAAAATGCTAGTGAAGGATGTTGGCCATCACTGAGTAAACTGGGAAAACTAAGGAGAAGACCTTAAATCGTTTTGTGTCTTCACAGCGCTGCCGTACTGTCCAATCGCTGAAGGAGTAAAGCTCCCCCTCCCCCCACTGCATACGACAGCACACACCGCCAGCGCGTTATGGCGAAGGAAAACACTGCGAGACATACCGTACTTATTCCAGAAAATGAAGAGAATGGAATGAACGTGGTCGGTGACGGTTCTTCCGAGCATCGGAAGGACGTTGGGAACCGAGCCTCTCGCAGGACAGACGCTCGGCCTGCCGGCCAGACGGGACGTGGGAGTGAGGCCCGCGCGCGCTAAAACTCGCGGACAGCTTTCAACAAGCGCTCGAAATGCAACAAACGGCCGCGAAAGCCTGCGTCGCAATGATCAAAACCGCCTACGAGTCCGACGAGCTTCTCTTCTCTGCCAAAGTGCAGCGGTTTTCTCCGCCGATCCGAAAGGTCAGGCCGCTCGTCTCACCTTCGCCTTTGAGCTGGAGTTGAAGCTTGGTGACAGTGGCGAACAGGCCCAATTGCAGTCTGGGAAACACTCAGGGTGACAGGGTTTAATTGAGAGGGGGATGCGAGGACAAGACCTTTCACCTTTGTGTGGTTTCTCCCGCTCTCCTCGGCTGATGTTTTGTATTCGAGCGCAGGCCGATCCATGTACAGAGGAAACAGGCGTTGGGGATGTGGCCATCACCTTTTCTGACCAACGTTTGGGCTCTAAATTCATGACAAGAGTTAACACTTTACCCCAAATCAGGAACACACCTCCAATCTAAAATGGTAAATCCAAATGTTTTTCACTTATAATTTTTAAAAAATCACAATCCATATTAATATGTACTGACTGGTTATATTTTCTTAAATTTTTTTTGGGGGGGGGTTCAAAATGTATCTCTGTCATTAGATAACTTTGCCTGGTTCTTTTTCCTTCATTCACTGTATACGTATATTTTTCACATACTCAGTTTTGAAATAGGTGTTTACAAAATATTTATAATGTCCTCCACTGCATCTGAACACTTGAGGTAAGGTTAGCAGTCCGACACTTAGATCCTTCCCACCCCCGCAGCTTGAGCCTCCATTTTGGTTCCTGCTCTCTTGTAGTTCCTGAGCGAGGGGCTTAAGCGTTTTTTTGTGATGGATTCTCTTCAAATGCCTTCCCTCACTGCCATCAAAGTTCAAATGGGGATGTGGTCTCGTTGGTGTTTTTACTCGATTTTATATTTAAGTTGGTTTAGTTTTCATGGTTTTACTGATTTCTTTGTGTTGTTATCATTCATAAATTCAAGCAAGTTTCTATGGCTCAGAAGACTGTCGAGGAGGATGGTAGGGCGGGGGACATGATGGCTTTTTACGTTGCATAGTGGTCAAAACTTCCTAGGTAATCCAAGCCTGCCTGGTAGCAAAACTGGTATTCATCCTGTTCGGTGAAAAGAAAAAAAAAAGAAAAAAGAGTTATTCAGCGCTTCTTCACACAGACACACACACACACACAGACATGCGCACACATACACACAGACACACAGTGTGCCACAGGGTTGGTCATGCGGTTTAGCGGTATTTGACCAGGGTCTGCCCTGCATTTTAGCGGTATTTGACCAGGGTTTGTCCTGCGCTTTGGTGTTCTCATGGAAGAGGCCGTCGCTCACCTCGGTCTGCACCATGGCGGGCCTCTGTGTCCGCAGCATCTTGACGGTCTGGAAGATGTCGACCACGCCCTCGTAGCGCATTCGCTCCAGCACGATGCTAAGGGTGATGAAGACTCCAGTCCTGCCCACACCCGCACTGTAACACAGGACAGACAGAGGGACTGGCGTCAGTTGAGCGTACCCATAATGCGTTGTGAGGTTTTTTTACATGTATGGATTTCAACGTTGACCGGAACACAGGACCCAGGGACAGACATGCACTGCTCCGCCCCCCCCCCCCACACACACACAAACTCACTCTCTCTTCCCCTCTCACCTCCTCCTTCCAGGCTGCCAGAGTAACTGCGTTGCCATGACGACCTGCCCACCAATCCCACCCCCACGTGCAGCCCCTTGCCTGCCTTGTAGGCTTGTAATGCTAGGCTTTAAACCGGGCTCAAAGCCCCAGACCCCAGCTCTCCGCCCCACCACAACCAGAACATAGAGCAGGTAGCACAGACCCACCCCCCTCTCCCATTGGCCTGGTTCCTCTGTGGGAGATGAACATCCCATTTTCACTGAGCCCCGTGCAAACCTTTACCCCCCGACAGCTCCAGAAATAGGGTGCGCCCTGATCCCCCAACACCACGGGCCTCACTCCGTAAGCTGCTTTTGGTGTGAAATTACTTACCGTTCACCAACGGGACGATAATTGAAGTGACAACAGATTTATTATCTGCTCTTATAGTTTTGAAATGCTTGAATGTGGGGGGGGGGACATAAAAGGCAAGAGTTACACAATAATAACACCCCCCCCCCCCCCACCCCCCGAGCATGGGGTGAAATAGTCTTAAGCATTTTTGCAACCACTTCAAACTGGCAGTCAAACAAAACAACTGTAAATGAAGGCAGCTATTGACATATAACATAAATTACAGTCGTTATGTTTGAAAATACAGTGAAGAAGAGGTGGGGAGAGTGGGCGGTAAGAGAAACAAAACCTGGAGGGACACAATGGGGGGACAGCCAGAGGTCCTCTTGGTGGGCCCTTCCCATTTCCCACAATCCCCTTCTTCTCCTCCGCTAACCCCCCCCCACCCCCCCACCCATCTCCTGCAAGCTGGTCATGGCCCATCACACGGCTCTCAGGCTCCCATCAAAACGTTTTAAATACATAAGACTTTCAAATCTGACAGCCATGAATCTGCAGTGAAAAGAAGGGCTTATATTTCCATTCACTGCCAGTAATCAGGCAATTAATAACAAAACCATATGGCTCTATTAGATATGAATTTGAGGGAAATGGAGGGAGGGCAAGAGTGAGAGAGGAGGAGGAGGAGAGAGAGAGAGCCAATGCATGCATACACAATTATGCATTTGGCAAAGCAGGGAACTGCTGGAAAAGGCTTTTTGAAAGGAATCTGACTGCAGGCTGCAGGAGGACGCGGCTTGTTGTCAAGGCCAACCTTTAGACATCCTACCCCCCTCATCCAATGAAGAGAATTGAAAGGCGGAATTGTTTCTAACCAATTGCAGGCATCGATGGGTGGGGTGGGATGTAAATCCCCACCCATCGACATCCAACCCCGCCCCTCCCGTATCCTGCAGTGGTTCTGTGGTTCAAAGAAGGCAAGGCGGGATTGGCTGGGTGGGGGGGGCGGGGTTACAGGCCATGTGAAAGCCTGGAGGAAGTACGCATGCAGGAAGTACAAACAGGAAGAGTATGATAAAGCCCTGCTGATGCCTGTCTGACTGAAACCCGGGCGTTAGCCCTCTCTTCCCCACCCACCTCATCTCAAGGGGATCAGGCGCTGACTGCATTTAGTCCCACAATGCACCCGGACACAGACACAGCCGTGTCACCCTTCCAGCCCAATAACCCAGCGGTAATGCGGTAACATCCTAAATGTCAAGGAAGGTGAAAAACAAGGTAGGGAGTGCCGCTCAGGCCCGCGCGTTATCGCCTCCGCCGTACGCCTAGCGGCGCCTGCTAAATCCCCCTCAGACGGCGGGATAATTGCGCTTTATAAATGTGCTTTTTTTTTAAACTTAGAAATTTTGTATAAAAATGACTGCCATTCTGCCGGCTGGACTGTATTAATGATTAAAGCGGAGCCACTGGCGTTGAAACAGCGGCTCGGTTTATGTCATCGGGACAGGAGAGAGCGGCATACATCACGGCCGGCGTAGTCATTAAGCCGTTTAAAAGGCGGGGGCACAAGTCTTTAATATTAGCACCGCGGGAGCCTCGTAATCCCATTAACGACACTGTGAGTCAGCCTGTGGGCGCCACATCGTCGCTCCGACCGCACGGCATGGCGCGCCCTAACGCGTCCGCTGGGGATGGGGCGTGGGAAGAACGTGATCGTTACCGAGTGCCAGCCCAAAAGCTGCCCAGGAGCTGTGACTCCTCAGAGCTGGCTGAGGGATCGTGATAAATCGGCCCAAACTGACCCATCCGCGGGGAGCCATTGTGTGTGTTTACCTCTTGCGTTGAAGATTTAGGAAAATTCTCACGTATGAAGAACCCTCCAATGTCCGCCGTTTTCGTCTTCCTCGCGTTCACTTGTAAAATCGATACCGCAGTGCACTGGCGACGTGCGTGATTGATGGGGGTTCAAATACATTCTAAGGTGTTCTGTAACCCCCCCATGTGCCCCCCAATTTATCCCCCCTCCCCTCCTGGTACTGCACTGCAACTGCAGCTGTCAATCAATCACACAGTTCTTTGAATATTTTAGTAAATTTTCTACAGGGTGTCAAGCAGGTTGGGGACAGACAGAAGCAGAAAATAAACATTTTAAATGATTGTGCCCTAAAAAAGGTGATCAGGCTGCACTCCTGGGAAATAGCTGCTCAATAAACACACAGGTATACTGGAGTAAACTGGAAAACTGGAAGCCTTTAACTGTGACCTGGGTTCCGTGACACGCAGCTCTGTGCTTTGTTTCGGTGAGCGACGCTCGTGTAGACAGTGCACAGAGATGGGCCCGTACTGGTACAAGCAGTGCACAGAGATGGGCTTGTACTGGTACAGACAGTGCTCACCTGCAGTGTACAGAGATAGGCCCGTCCTGCCCAAACTGCTCCTTGGTTTTGTGCACCTGGCCGATGAAGTCGATGAAGCCCTCCCCGGATTTTGGGACACCCTGCTCTGGCCAATCTGTGAACTGGAACTGCCGTACCGTCCTGGACTGCCCGTCCTGGGGAGGGGGGGGAGAGGGGGTTAGCACGTCTCGCCAAACTGGCTCAAACTCCTGCTTGTCCAAAGAACACCATCCTCACGCTACCGACCCAAACCTCACGGGAGTCAGTGTTGGGGCTATGGTCAAGCCCCAACTTAAATATTCAATCCATGAACTGGACATTTTTTTTTTCATAATGTTCTATGAGGATCTATCCAATTGATCCAATTTCCTGAACGGGCTCAAATTGAAATGTTGTCCATGACCCCAATTCATCAGCGTGAAAGCCGCAGTCAACATATGCAACTGTATCTGGCTCCATTCCACACAGTCCTCCACATTCCCCATCAATAATCCACAGCCCTTGGGTCGAACGTTGGATTGTTCTGAGCCTACGGTACGCTAAACTGTAGTAAAATGCATGTGTGCTGTAGTTTTCCTATTCAGCCAAACAAAAAGAATGCACTTTAGCACAATCCCATCATGCACCTGTGCCTCTGCATGTCTCAAGCGGTATTCCTCTTGTTCCTTTCTCCCATTCGTTCCTATTTTAATCTGTTTTTTTTTTTTTACCGGAATAACTCTCCGTTAAGGGAAATCGATAGTGCATCCGCCGTGACAAGCGTCTTCTTTTGGAGACAGTGTTAAATGGAATAATCGATGGAACACGCTAGCCTTCAAGTGCCGCGTCGCCAAACCTTGACGGATGGGTCCACCTACCAGGGAAAGCCGCCGAAATACAGGGGGGGGGTATGACGACCACAGCGTGAAACGGACGCTCTGGCCGAACAAAAAAAACGCTGCTTACATCACAGGTTTGTTTGTCATTCTTACACTGGTATAAGCCTGCATAGCCAAATCACACTCTAGAGCCCTGTTATTCAAATCAAGGTCTGCGAGGGCTGAGCACTGCTGGCTTTCCACCCTCCCTTTACCTGGAATACAGACTGGCCAATCACTAGCACTAATTGTTCAGTTAATTACCTGGGAGAAAGAAAAGCAGGGCCGGCATTGGATTTGAGGGCCAGATTTGACTATCCATGCTTGAGAGCAATAAACCCAACCCACTTTTCATGGACATGACCAATCACATGAACTCAGTGAAGGTGGGTGGGTCTAAAGTGTAAAGCTAGAAGTTTGAACTGGAAATTCAAGCTATGAGACAGGCAAATGGGCGAACAGCGAGAGGAGAGGTGTGTTAAACATGCCCCACTTGTGTGAACCGCCCCTCTGAGAATGTGACCGCTGAGTGAACTGCTCAGTCCCAGATGTGGCCCATCTCTGCTCCAGTAATTGCCATCCTCAGATGGAAAGATGAGTGTCGGGAGTTCTCGAGATTCGGCTGACCGGGTTCTGAGAGAGTTTTATTTGTGGGCTGTTACTGTAGCAGGTCCGATTCTATTTCTCTCGGGAGCAGGGGAATGGAAGCGTGACTCACCCACGTTATCGGAACCCCGAAAGCGTGTTCTCGGAATACCAAAACTCAGAGCATGAGAGAAAGAAAAAACGCCTCCGCACGTAGGGTCGAACGCTGTGCGTGCACGTTTTCTGCACGTCTGCCCCCCAAGCCCCCCCCCCCATAACACACACGCACACACACACTTTTTACCCTTGTTTCAGTCATGTGTGTTTCTCTGCTTTCCTATTAAATAAGAATGAAAAACAACCGCATAAAAAACCTCCCCCTCAGCCTAAAAAAAAAAATAAGTTAGAAATGACCGAGAGGCAGCGTCCTGTGTCGGGTTTTGTAATTAAATGTGTGAAGGTTGAGCGTGTCCCTGCTCTTACTCAATGTGGCATCCCCCCACCGCCCCCTCCTCTCTCCTGCCCACCCCTCACTTACTCCAGTCACCTCTGATTAAACTTTCCTTTCATTTTCCAGGAAGAGCGACATGTACAACACACCCTGATTACCCAAGTGAGGCCGCTTTGATGATTCAATCACAATTAGGCACAGTTTACAACAAAGTCAGTCTGGCCTGTTAACCTTTCTAGCTCCACATAAACACACACGCACAAACAGGAAAAAGCGCACACACACAAGAAAAAGCATGCATGCACACACGCACACACAGGCACATGCGCACACACACACACACATTATTTATTATTAATAAATTCTTTATTTAAAACCACGGTTAAAATTTCAACAAAGGGCCCCAGAATTCTTAAAACTCAATAAAAATACTCCATACACGTCAGAGCTTTTGTAAAATTGATTCATTAATAATCGATTGATTAAAGCGGTTATGCGCAAACACACGTCTGTTTGCTGGTGGCTTTAGTAGGATTTAGCAGCCTGCCGCCGCAGCTGAAAGTATCATGTAATGGCGGCCGCTCCATGGAAACGCTGTTGCCACGGACACAGACGGCAGTCTGACCAACCGCCTGACAACTGTTCGTCGGATGAATCCACCCAGAAGACGCACACGAACCAGCTCATTCCCACTGTCTGTTTTCCACTTTTTAAAATGTGTCTTTGGTAAACAGAGCTGGGCCCAATACATACATCAAACACTTAAACTCTTTATATTCTGGCCAAAAACACTCCTGCAGATCCCTGACTATTTTCAAACGAAAAAATTTACAATCATACAACTGAAGAAGTAGAATTCTGTTCTGAATATTGGTGTGAAAATAGATGCTTCCAAGAACAATTCTGCTCTGAATATTGGTGTGAAAACACGTTTCTTTTAGATTACAGTTTCTTTGAAATTAGTCAGAAATCTGCAGGGATTTTACCACAGTCTGAAGGGTTTCGTATTTCACAGGACGTATGTGCGCCAGGTGTGATGGCAGGTGCATGCTGAACGTGAGCTGAGCATTTGAGACGGGACTAAGATGGCGACACTCACCCTGGCGTCAGTGACCTTGAACTCTCTGAGGATGTACTGGGGCATGTTGTACTCTGCCATGGGGTCCACCACGAAATACTGGTACCGGGCGGAGCGCTCCGCAGGCCAATACTGGTGACACTTTTCCTGCAGTCAAATGCACAGACACGCAAGCACACAAACACACACGCATAACATCCACCAACGCACACGCACATCCGCATGTGTTACACGCGTACAAAGAAACACACACACACACACACACACACACACACACACACACACACACACAAAGAAACAAAGCAGGGTTAGGCCGATCCACTGAAGCCTGGCTACATTCAACCTTTATATGAGCAGCTGTGAGACAGATATGGGGGTTCACATGCAGCTCAGCATAATGTCCAGGGTCACACTATGTCCCAGAGCCCCAGAGCAGGGCATTGAGGTTAACGGGGACATGAGACAGCCTGCAGCCCAGGGCAACCACAATGAGAGAGAGAGAGTGAAGGGGGGGGTTAGGGGTAGATATGAGGGGGTTGGGGGGCAGGTACAGAGGGGATTGAGGTTGAAGGAGGGGTAGATAGAGAGGAGTTTGTGTGTGTGTATGCACGTTTGTGGTGGTAGATACAGAGGGGGTTGGGGCTGGTAAAGAGGGAGGTTTCTGGCTGACTCACTCTGCCCATCTCCCTCAGCTTGGTGAGCATCACCACGATGGTGGAGTTGTTCTCCCACAGCATCCTCCAGAAGTCCTCAGTGGTCTCGGCTAGTGGGCCCTGCGTGGCGATGTAGGCCTTCTGCTGCCTGTGGGGACAGATACGTGCCATTAGCCGATCAGGATGAGCGCTGGGGCCCAGGCCCGACTATACGAGCGGATCTACATGGAAAGGCTGTGTGTGTCTGTCTATCCACTATCTAATACATTTGTTAGCAAACACAAATGTGCACGCGCATACACACACACACACACACACACACACACACACACACACAGTCACACATGCTGTGTATATCTATCCAGTGACCAACACATCCACGAGCATAGATTCATGAATCCAGTAACAGTTGGAGCTATTCTAAGCTGACAATCACAAACCAATTCTCTCCACAGCAAAACACAGTGATTGCTTCAAATCTGTGTCATTGATAGCTTATGATTGGTCAATCCATTTTGTGTTTCATGGCACTGTCTTTGTATCCATGTCTTCAGTCTTATGCACACACGTTCTCACTCACACACACACACACACACACACTCGCACGTACAGTGGGAGGAAGGTTACCTGTATCCGTCGATGAAGCTGGCGTTGATGTAGTCGGAGCCCTCCAGGCCGCGGATGGGCTGCAGACACACGCGTGTGGTCTCGTACGGCATGATGTTCACGAGGCGGTTCTTGAACTTGTTGCAGGGCAGGTTGGCACTTATGAACCTCGACGTGTGGGCTTTGGAGTTGGCCAGCCGCTGTCAGAGACAGAGAGAGGGTTTTAGTGCGACGCTAAACGGAAAACTGTGCCAAAAGTAGTTGAGCGTAAAGAATGAGAAAGAGCGCTGATGCCGCTCCACTAGACTACCGAGGGACAGGCAGCGACACCAACAACAACGATATAAACAAAATGAACAACAGCAAGTTTCAGCGTGTAGCTCCCATCAAGCCTTCTGATGAAGGCCATATGCCACAAAGCATCGGTCTTTTACAACAAAACACTGCTTTCTTCCGTTCAACTCAAAGAGTCGCTGCTATTTTTTAACCTCTAAAAAGTGACAGGGGACACAGTCGTAAAGCCTGTTGGATTTTTCTCTTGTCCACAATTTAAAAACAGAAGAACAGAAACTGTTGGAAATACGGTTGGAAAACAGATCAATATATGTCAAATCTTGAGACAGAATTTTTTTGCTGTCATATGGACTGAACCCTGTAAATTTAAAGATCTTGAATCGTGTCCCATAACACAAGCACTTTTTTCATCCTTCGCAACATCCCACACTGGCTTTTGAATGATTTATAAGTTATAACATAAGACTTATAAGACAGGCATATTCAGGAAGGCTTTAGGACAGAATACATGTGCACTGTATGTGACCCAATGATCTGATCTTTTTTAGTATTAGTTATAATCCATACCAACTCCTAACCTGTGCAAATGCTGCTCTAACAATGTAAAGTTGACGGCTTGGCACTTAGCAAGGGAGCGGGAGACTGTTCTCTCCTAAAATTGTGCCTCTAATACCCCCCGCCTCCACCCTCTCACAATGCAACAGGATGAAGGTTCACATTAGAGCCTGTACCCATGCATTAACATCAGCAGGCCTGCGGGCGGGGGCCACTTAGCACTGCTGTATTTAGGTCAGTTGTCTGAGCGACTTGGCGCCTCGCGGAGGCTGCCCTGCTGAAGGAGAGGCTCTCTGAGGTGTGTAATGCTGACTGCGCCGGGCTCACACTGTTTTTTTGGCTCTGGTGTTCGGCGGGACACCAGAGGGGGTAAAATAAAGACTATTTCCCTTACAGAACAGGGTCTGAGAGCTAAAGCACTTTCAAATGAAGTATCTGACCCGGATCTGCTTCTTGCTGAGATATTATAGATATTACAGGTACCATCAGTTGAAAAATGTAAGTTCAAACTGAAGACACACTTCCTTTCACCCAAAAGCTGTAATAATTTTCTGAGTGAACTTATTCGGTTAACAGCAATGCTGACGCCGTTGTCTGACTGTAATTCTCAATGCCATAACTACGGAGTGCATTGTTTTACTCTTATACAGCTTGTTACAAAAGTGTGTTTTATCAAATGGTGATTCTTTTACTACTTTCTGTTTATTTAATATCCTGTTACATGTGAAGCCTGATGAGCTGCTGAATATTATTTGAAAGCTGCTATAAAAGTAAAGTTAGTATTATTATTATTAGCAGTAGCCGTAGTAGTAGTAGTATTATGACACATTACCCAGCATGCCCTGTGGCGGCCATACCCAGGGGCATTTTAGTGGGGTGGGGGCGGGTGGGAGTAGTGGATCTGACTACCCAGGGCCCCAAGGCCTGGGCTAAAAAAGTATGCTTTGGGAATGGGGCCCACAGTGACTGAAATTGATGCGACGTCCCTGGCCGTACCTTAAACTCCAGCTCCATGCCGGTGACGTGCTCGCCGCTCTCCACCTGCGCCAGCTTCTGTATGTAGGAGTAGAGGCTGCGGGCAGCCACCTCCGTGTTCCCGCAGGCCACCGCCTCCAGCAGCGCGTCGTGGATGAAGCTGTACTGGTCCTCCGTCTGCACCATGTAGTTGCGCTGCGAGCGCATCAGCGTCACGTGACCGTAGATGTCCACCGTCTTCTCGTGCTTGATGCGCTCCAGCATGGCGTCGATCACGATGAAGCAGCCGGTGCGGCCCACGCCAGCGCTGAGGAGCAGATCCAACGGCTGAGTTACGTACCACCCTGCTGCCTTATGGGATATGTAGTTAAGCATACCTAATGACATAAAGCTGAGCTCCATTATATTGAGAGGACTGTGCTGCACTGAGAAGCAAAACTAATAGCTCAGTTACACACCCCATGTGCCTTATGGAATATGTAGTTTACATACATAATAACAACACTGGGCTCCATTAAATAGAGTGGATTGTACTGTGCTGTGCTTACAGGCAACTGTGCCTTATGGGGTATGTAGTTAATTGTAAACTACACTACATGCGGTGACCTGCAGTATGCTGCAAGGTGATTGGTTCTGACCTGCAGTGTGCGATGATGGGGCCAGCGTCGGGGGGGTTGCAGGTCTTCACTCTCCGCAGGAAGGCCAGGAATGGAGTGGGGTACTCGGGCACACCGTGGTCAGGCCACGCGGTGAACTGGAACTGGCGAACTTCCCGCTTCTCGCTTGAGCCATTCTGGGTTTGGGGGTAGAAACACAGCCAGGGGTTACCAAAGCAACATCACAGGGGAGATGGGAAGAGAGCAGCGAAACACACATTTAGGCAGTATTACCAAAAGACGCAAGAATATTGATGATGGGGGTTTCTGGGTGGCTCATCCTGTTGAAGTACTGTTCTAGTGCAGCACGGATGGGCCGCACGGCTTGGATGCCGAGCGCGGCTGGCGTCCCCACAGGCTGACTCATAATTGGCGCCTAGGTTTTGGGAGGGTTCATTTGGCTGGGATCCGTGTCAGACCCAAAAGAACCAGGTGGGATGAGCTAACTGTGTAATCAACTGCTTTAACTGGCCAATTACATCCTCTCTAACAATGTAAACCAGCCAACCCTGCGGCTCCTTTAGAACCACGGTTGTAGACACCTCGTCTAGTGCAGGGGTGGGCAAGCAGGGCCGTGCCTGTTTCTGCATTTCATGCCAGCCTCTTAAACCTCTTAATTATTTAATTAGCCCCAATCATTTTGTAATTGATATTTTAGCTACATTTCTTGGTAATTTCATGAAATGACAGCTGAAAACTGTTCCTGTGTCCCAACATGAAACATCTTATTATGGTCTAATCTATGGTTAAACCAGCAAAAGTGCATTCAGCTAATTGGCTAATTTGGCCAGTGTAACTGGTGACAACGTAAACCTGCATACACACACCAGCCCTGTAGGAATATAATTGCCCACCCCTGGTCTAGACAGTATCCAAGACTGCATGAGGCCTGCACTTGAACACCCAGAGGGTCTCTGCCTGTACTAAATGACCTGGCAAAGCTGTCCCGTCCAGTGACAACCCTCTGAGTAAGATAAAGCTAAAATACCAGGAGGGAGACAGGAGGAGTGAAAAGACTGCTGAAGACACTCGGATGGCTCTACCGGACTGTGAAAGCAGGCCTGGGTGAGAATTCAGTTTAATCATCCTCTCCCATAACCTCTGTGTCCTGCGTTTGGCTGGCTGTGGGCTGTTGCGTGTATCCCAAAACAAATCATTGTGTCCACTGCTCTGAAGAGGTGTGTGTGTGTGTCTGTGTGTACGTGTGTCGGGGGTTCGGTGGGTGGGTTCAGGGGTATATAAACAGAACAACATGGACGGGTTTGAAGGCTGCTGCAGAGAAAAGATTTCTCTCTCCACAACAGAACAAAAAATAAATAAATAAAACAAATAAAAAATTCACATTGTCCTGCCCTCTACTTTTCCTTTCTTCCTGGAAGCTCTTTAAAGGGAGATTTTGCATTTCAATGTTGCATTACCGCTTTCCTGACAGTTTTTCCTGAATAAATGCATAAATAAACTATGCAATTAAAAGAAAACTGACCTAGTTTCAGGTTTTTTTTTGGACACTTTGGTCTTCGGCAGTAGATTTGCTTTTCACAGTAAACAGTGTGCGGCTGTTTTTTTTCTTTTCTTCAAATTTTATGTTTTGGATGCCTTTTTCACTGTAGGATGTGTGTGTGTGTGTGCCTGTAAGTTTGCATGCGTGTGCATGTGTGTGTGTGTGCTGAGACAAATTATTTGCATTTCTTCTGAGCCAACTGACTGCTACCTGTAAGCTCAATGGAATCACATGAAATGGCTTCTCTGCTACAGCAGGAGAGCAGAACATTGGAACCTGATGACATCATAGAGCAGATTCCCTTTTGAGGACAGCCAGCCTCAGAGAGAGAGAACAAAAAATGGAGGGCAGAGGGAAAGAGAGATATGAGACATGAGAATGAGAGAGAAAGAGAAGGTACATAGTGTAGCTACAATAGATACAGAACAGATATGTAACAGATAAAAAGATAAAAGCCAGAGGGAGAAAGAGAGAGAGAGAGAGAGAGAGAGAGAGAGTGTACTGTGAGGAAGGGTGGAGAGAGTGGGGGGTAAAATGAAATATATAAAGCTGTGAATCCCACAGTTTTTTGCCTGGTGTCCGTAGAGGGATGGGAGCCATTAGCACCCCTCAGCCAAGCCTGTACCTCAATCGTCTCCCTCTCCCGACCCCCGATTTACTGGGGCCAGCACCACGATGCAAACTGGCATGCTCGAGAGTTCTTTTGATTCTTGCCAGGCCGTCATTGTAAATAAGATTTTGATCTTAATTGCCCTGCCTGGTAAAAAAAAGGTTAAATAAAAATAAATAAGTAAAAATCTCAAAACAGAAAGCCAGCTCCCCCTTTCCCCCGCCCACTGCAGTGCTCACCCTACATCATTTTTGCTTTACCGCAAAGCAAAGCTGGCAATTACACATGCAATGCCCCCCCCTCCACTGTGGTAGCGGAGTGATTTTTGTTGGTGGAAGCACATTAAAAAAACGATGGATTGAGATCGGAGGAAAGACAGGAAGGAGGGGGGTGAAGAAAAAAAAGAGAGAGGAGGGACACCGATGTAATGGCTTCCTTTCCTTGCCTAACCCTCGCACATTTCCTCGTTTGTTGCTGTTGTTGTCAGCTACGTTTGAACGCTACATTTGTGCGCTGCATTCATAATAGGCTCACACAGGGCCTGTGGTCTCCCTGAGGACCGGGGAATGGAAAACGTCTCCCCCTGGAGGTTCTCTAGAGGGATTCCTGCCCCAAGGTGTGAGGCAATGCTGCTAAAATACAAGCACAACATACATCAAGCCCCTCCTCATCTGCCATTGGTTTCCCCAACAAGTCCCTATTCATTTCTGCTGCCCCTGAGTCCTCCACACAGGCAGGGGGTGCCAACCTCTGGCAAGTCAAGAGTTTGTGGATCACATACTTCATTTGAAAAACTGTAACCATTTAGACACCAGTAAAACACCTGCTAAAATGACTGACAATTATTATTAAATAAAAAATATATTTCATCAATATTCAGAAAAACAGAAAAATGCATTTTAAGACTGTTTTTGATCAGTGAAGTGTTTTTTATTTATTCTCAGGAACCTGCAGGTATGCTTGCAAATGTAACCAGCATCTAAAGGGTTAAAGGAGAAGTTTTCAACCTCTTCTAATCCAGGGACCCCCACCCAGGATCAAAAACATCCAGGGGACGCCCACCCAGTATCAAAGGCATCCAGGGGATGCCCACCCAGGATCAAAGGCATCCAGTGGACCCCCATCGTAGGCTAAAAATAGGCACTTTAAGTGCGCATTTGACTCAGGTCTGGACATCAGGTTTCCTGTGTGAATGGAACGAGAGGAGCTTAGCTTCCAGGGGCCGTTGGGCCTGACCTACCTTGTGCAGGGAGAAGGTGCGAACGCAGAAGGTGGCCAACTCTATGGTGTCCAGCAAGGTCACCTGGGTCATCCCATAGGTCTCCGTGCTCCGACTGGGCCAATACTGGTCACACTTAATCTGCAGAAGTAACAGTTGTGCAGACACACACACACACAGACATGAGTGTTGACTTCAGCAAGTCACTCCCTGACACAATACTCAACATACAGTCCCCCTCCCGGCCACTCGAGGGCGCTGTCTCTCCGCCAGCACAGAATAAATCCCATCCGTGGGCTGGACTCCCATTCAACAAATACCTCCAGGAGAACAGAAAGTGCTTCCCCTCATTTCCATTCAAACAGACAGTGGGAAGTGGGGTCATAAAAACCGCTCCCGTCCCTGAGTGAGAACTGTCAGTCAAGCTGGGGGAATGCTCTCCTTCCAGCAGGACAGGGTCCTGAGGAGCCCCAGAAAATGTTGGCTCATTCGATGCGGAGCACCCCCCCCCCCCCCCCCCGATGTGCCCGTGACAGGTATTAGAGCACACAAAAAAAAAACGTGTGCAGGTTTAACGCTTTCCTGTCACTCAGGCGAGTTTTCTGACAGAGCCGAGACGACTGGCTTACGTGCGTGGAGCCCGGCTGGAAAATTCGTCCTGCTTTCTGCTTGTCTCTCTCTCCCTCCCTCTCTCCCGCTCTGCTTTTCTTTACTCTCTCTCTGGTAACAGCCTTTCAGCTGGAATAATGTCTGTTTGTGCGGTGTGTCAACCCCAGTCAGCTTAAGCCGCTTCTTATTTATTTATCAAAGGTTTATTCAACTCCAAGATACAGTTTGTACCGGAGCTCTGCCTCTGAGAAAAAGACTAGAGACTGGGTTAAAAGTGGGCCAAACACAAGTGCTCTCCACACGTACACCACAGAAACATAGTGCAGCAGTGAAGGATATGAGCCAGAGAGCTAAAGCGCAGTGTTCCGAGGCCCTGCAAAACATAAGTATTTACATTTTCTCACATAATACAAGTGTCTTGGGGGACAAAAACACGTTGTGACGAAAACATTTTTTATTGAACATCCATTTTATAGTGCAAGTTTCAGCATAGTAGAATATATGGTTCTTGAGATCAAGACCAGAGGATTAAGACAAAGAGCTCAGGGTCATAGGACTGTCTTTTTTTTGTTTATTCTCACCCGCGATTTCTCCTCCAGTCTGGTCATCATCACCACGGTGGCGGCTCTCTGCTCCCACACCATCCGCCAGAAATCGCCGAAGGTCTCCGGCAGAGGGCCCTGCGTGGCGATGTAGGCATTCTGCTTGCGGTAACCGTCGATGTAGTTGGAGTTGATGTAGTCGCTGCCCGTGATGCCTGGAGAAGACAGTCAGAACCGCTTAGAGGGTTTAGAGGGGGAGAATGAAACATTCAGAACGTGTTAACCCAGCGGTCCCCCCCTCCACTCCCATACACACTCATCCCGTGCGGTGCCTTTCTCCTTCAACCCTCACCGCGCCCCCAAGTTGTCTCTCTGCACCCCCTCCCCCCACTTTGGGAACCATTGTGTTAACCTATGACTCTACTCTACAGAGTGGTGTTACACCCTTGAGAGGTAATAAGAGCGTGATTAGTTCCCTTGGCTGGTGACCGTTGGTCCCACTTGTTTGAAACCCATGGCAGACCTAACCTTGTTCCATAAGATAGGGCCTATAGACCTACAGAACATACAGAGGGAGTCACGCCCACTGCAAATTAATGTAATTGTGAAGATATGCGCGTGCATGCATTGTGTATTTAGATGGGTGTTTGCTAAAAGCAATTATGCAAATGAGCACAGCTGCAAAATATCTGTTGTAAATATTGTCTCTGATATTAAGAGCTCGTCTTGTAAACGTATGGTGAGAACACAAAGCTAACACGGCAACCGATCGCCAGGGCAATTCATTCTGGAACACGGTGCGATGCGCTCGACAGTTCTGAACGTGATTTCGGCTTCAGTGTAGAGAGGCTTCCACACACGCAGTCTGAATCGTACATGCGTGTGTGTGCGCCAGCTTCAGTGTAGAGAAGCTTCCACACAGGCAGTCTGAAACATGTGTGCGTGTTTGACTGTGCATTACGAGGGTCTCAGCATCCCTAGTATTGTGTAAACTGGAAGCCCCTAAGTTTTAATAATGTAGTACTTTCCAGCCCTTGAAGAGAAATGTTTCTGTAGGAAATTGCTCTATTTGAATTTGTAATCTCTGATGCTCATGATGTCTCCTTCTAGCAACAATTACAGCAGCCGTGTGCCTTTGCTCTCGAGCGCGATCCAGAGCTAAAACCTGCTTTCCCCAGGCGCTAACAGAAACGCGCACAATTATCTCTCCTCCCAGCTGCCGGGGGCCTTGATAAATGGCGTGAGGTATTTCATACGCATCCATCTGCATGTCTCTCGTATGATTTATGTAACATAACATGGGGAAACATTGCGGCCGAACCCACAAAATCAGGCTCCCTCTGCTTAATCGGGTTTTGCGTCAGCTAAAGGCAGGATTGCCCAGAGGCATCGCCACACAAACCCGCAAAAGCCAGATAAATCCGGCCCGTGTTTGAGGAACGCGCGGTGCGTATCGATGTGGCGTTCCACTAGCATTTCTCACGAGACGGAGATTCATGCGGATCAGCTAAATATTTATGTCACACGCTACCACAGATTATTTTGTATTCACCACATACTTAGCTCCTGCATTTTTTTTTTTAAACTATGGGAGGTTCCCGACAGTACTAGGAGTGTCTGGTGCTATGATACAGTACTGATTGCTCATCGCTACAGAATCACCCTTTCAGGGGATCAGAATGCTTCTGTTTGAATAGATGGGAAATGGAACTCTCGACATTAACCATGTTAATAAACATGTTAAAGGTTAACATTTGTAAGACCACAAATATGTGACTAGAATGTTCTTAACTGAACATTCCAATGCTGATGTAACAATCACTAAAGCCATGGAGTTCTAGAACACTGACTTAGAGTTTTGTGGAACAAAATAAAACATTCCATAAAACCTACTCTTCAAAGGGTTATGAATGCAGAGCTGAGCGCCCAGTGCGTCGGTAGAACACGACCACTGAAACCACACGGCGGGCAACTGGCCCCAGAAAATCCCCCCTTCAGGAAAAAAGCCTCAGCCCTCTCCTCTTTTTTTCTTTTCTTGTTCCTTTCTCTCCTTCTTGTTTTCTTCGGGCGTCGATGGCGGGAGAAGGGGCCTGATTTAGGGCCCGCCGTGGAGTGCGCTACAAGATGGAATTACCAAGGGCCGGGAGTAAATCAGGAGCAGAGAGCCTGCGAGCAGCCTTCCTCACCGCCATCCTTCTCCTGCAGGACGGTGGCCTGTCAGGGAGGGGGCGCACTAAATCTCCCCTAAAGTAGCCCCAGCGCTACCCAGAGAGGGTGGGGGATGGGGGGTGAGGTGCCAGGCTTGGGGCATGACACAGGCAGTTTGTTGCCTTCGTTTGGAAGCTCGCTCAGTCTGTCACCTCAATCGCCTTCTAAGCAATAGATTACAGATGTATCCAACTTACAATATGAGAGCAAAATTTGAAAACGTGCAGAATATTCAAATAAGTGCACAATTTTCAAATATAAAATATATCATTGGGCACCTTGAATGGTGCATAATAAAATGCATTATTATTATGATATGTTTTACTATTATTGATATAGATCAGGCTAACAGCACTCTTAGACCATAGACAATGTATGCGCAATATCATTGAAGTGCGAACGCAGGTTAACTAAGCCAACTGAGAAAAGTGACAGCCATAAATTCATACAACAATATAAGCGATCCTACCAATACCACAACAATATAAGTGATCCTTCCAATACCACAACAATATAAGTGATCCTTCCAATACCTTAACACTATAAGTGATCCTACCAATACCACAACACTATAAGTGATCCTACCAATACCACAACAATATAAGTGATCCTTCCAATACCACAACACTATAAGTGATCCTACCAATACCATAACACTATAAGTGATCCTACCAATACCACAACAATATAAGTGATCCTACCAATACCACAACAATATAAGTGATCCTACCAATACCACAACACTATAAGTAATCCTACCAATACCACAACAATATAAGTGATCCTACCAATACCACAACAATATAAGTGATCCTACCAATACCACAACAATATAAGTGATCCTACCAATACCACAACACTATAAGTGATCCTACCAATACCACAACAATATAAGTGATCCTACCAATACCACAACAATATAAGTGATCCTACCAATACCACAACAATATAAGTGATCCTACCAATACCATAACACTATAAGTGATCCTACCAATACCACAACAATATAAGTGATCCTACCAATACCACAACACTATAAGTGATCCTACCAATACCACAACAATATAAGTGATCCTACCAATACCACAACAATATAAGTGATCCTACCAATACCACAACAATATAAGTGATCCTACCAATACCACAACAATATAAGTGATCCTACCAATACCACAACTCTATAAGTGATCCTACCAATACCACAACAATATAAGTAATCCTACCAATACCACAACAATATAAGTGATCCTACCAATACCACAACAATATAAGTGATCCTACCAATACCACAACAATATAAGTGATCCTACCAATACCATAACACTATAAGTGATCCTACCAATACCACAACACTATAAGTGATCCTACCAATACCACAACACTATAAGTGATCCTACCAATACCACAACACTATAAGTGATCCTACCAATACCACAACAATATAAGTGATCCTACCAATACCACAACTCTATAAGTGATCCTACCAATACCACAACAATATAAGTAATCCTACCAATACCACAACAATATAAGTGATCCTACCAATACCACAACAATATAAGTGATCCTACCAATACCACAACACTATAAGTGATCCTACCAATACCACAACAATATAAGTGATCCTACCAATACCACAACACTATAAGTGATCCTACCAATACCACAACACTATAAGTGATCCTACCAATACCACAACACTATAAGTGATCCTACCAATACCACAACAATATAAGTGATCCTACCAATACCACAACTCTATAAGTGATCCTACCAATACCACAACAATATAAGTAATCCTACCAATACCACAACAATATAAGTGATCCTACCAATACCACAACAATATAAGTGATCCTACCAATACCACAACACTATAAGTGATCCTACCAATACCACAACAATATAAGTGATCCTACCAATACCACAACAATATAAGTGATCCTACCAATACCACAACAATATAAGTAATCCTACCAATACCACAACAATATAAGTAATCCTACCAATACCACAACAATATAAGTAATCCTACCAATACCACAACAATATAAGTAATCCTACCAATACCACAACAATATAAGTGATCCTACCAATACCACAACAATATAAGTGATCCTACCAATACCACAACACTATAAGTAATCCTACCAATACCACAACAATATAAGTGATCCTACCAATACCACAACAATATAAGTGATCCTACCAATACCACAACAATATAAGTGATCCTACCAATACCACAACAATATAAGTGATCCTACCAATACCACAACAATATAAGTGATCCTACCAATACCACAACAATATAAGTGATCCTACCAATACCACAACACTATAAGTGATCCTACCAATACCACAACAATATAAGTGATCCTACCAATACCACAACAATACCACCACAGTTGGGGGGTATAAAAACAAGAAAAACCCTAGAGGGAAATGTTCTCACAAGAGCAGCATTAAACACAAACTGAGCGTGGGCAGGCCCTGCAAACACTAGACTTCGACGACAGGCACTGTTTTCCACGGCAACCGAACTTAATGAGCACTTACCACCGGTGCGAAACAGCGCTTAAACTACTGCTTTCTTTAACCAACCGAAAGGAAAAACCAAAACACTTTTACCATGTTTATCAGCAGTCTAGACGCTACGGAGAAGTGGAAATTAGGAGTTGGGAGGGGAAGAAGAGATAAAATACAATTAAAATGAATTCCATGTACCGGAAAGCAATTGTGCGATTTTGCCTTTAGTCAGTGCGGCAGTGTAGTATAATGGTTAAGGAGCTGGACTTGTAACCGAAAGGTTGCAGGTTCGATTCCCAGGTAGGACACTGCCGTTGTACCCTTGAGCAAGGTACTTAACCTGAATTGCTTCAGTATATATCCAGCTGTATGAATGGATAAATGTAATAAGAAGTTGTGTAAGTCGCTCTGGATAAGAGCGTCTGCTAAATGCCTATAATGTAATGTAATGTAATGTCATAGTAGCTAAGGGAACGGAGGATGACTATGTACAGGAATTGTTCTGCCGCTCTGACTGGTGGCAAAATCACTGCCCTGTAAAATGAAAAATTGCAGAGTTGATACATTTATGTATTGAAACTGCCTTTGCTCTGGTGTGCTTTCATTGGTTGTCCTGGTAATTTCCTTTGCCTGCTTGACGGGTTCAAATTAAAACGCAAAAAAAAAGAACCCATGAAACAATAAATCAAAGAATAAATATTGTAACAGTTTGTTTGTGACAGTGTGTTCCTCAAGAAAAAAGCACGGAAAGATGTGGAGGGGAATCATCCACCATCTTACTGCATGGTGACTGACACTACATGGTTACTCACACTCATCCTCTCTTACTCTATGGTTACTCACACTCATCCTCTCTTACTCTATGGTTACTCACACTCATCCTCTCTTACTCCATGGTTACTGACACTCATCCTCTCTTACTCTATGGTTACTCACACTCATCCTCTCTTACTCCATGGTTACTGACACTCATCCTCTCTTACTCCATGGTTACTCACACTCATCATCTCTTACTCCATGGTTACTCACACTCATCCTCTCTTACTGCATGGTTACTCACACTCATCATCTCTTACTCCATGGTTACTCACACTCATCCTCTCTTACTCCATGGTTACTCACACTCATCCTCTCTTACTGCATGGTTACTCACACTCATCCTCTCTTACTCCATGGTTACTCACACTCATCCTCTCTTACTCCATGGTTACTCACACTCATCCTCTCTTACTGCATGGTTACTCACACTCATCCTCTCTTACTCCATGGTTACTCACACTCATCCTCTCTTACTGCATGGTTACTCACTCATCCTCACTTACTACATGGTTACTCACACTATCACAGGACGGAACACAACACAATGGAGTATCTGCTATAACTCTTTTACATTACAGCAATAAATGGGCTACTGGAACTAAACCCTCGGCTGAATGTCCACTGATTTAGGTCAAATAATTATTTGAAATAAAATACTTTAACCCTTTAGATACCAGTACAATTCCTGCCAATTTTGAACAATTAAATTCAATGTTTAAAAAAAATTAATATATTTTCACTTCAAAAACACAGTATAGTGAGTTGAGCAGCAGCCATTTTAAGAATAAGAATTATGAAAGAGTTATTTAAAAACAAAATGGCTGCTTTTATTTGTAAGTCAAAGTTAAGGACAGGTGTTGACTGAAGTGATGTGTCTTAAAATTCCTTTGAAAGAACAACTGACTAGCTGGAGCTACATTCCTGTGAGTGTGCTAGTCTGCTCAGATGAGCTCCCTCTTGTGGGCCTCACCTTCGATTGATGAGAGGATGACCCGCGAGTGGTCGTAGGCGATGACGTTGGCGTAGCGGTTCTTTGGCTTGTTCACCTCCAGGTTGGAATGCTCCCAAGTGAACTGCTGGCCGGGGTCAATGGACTGCAGGGAGAGACACACAGGTAAGGGTGTCAGCTGGTCTACCCACACACGCACGTGCATACACACACACTTACATTCTCTCACACACACCCATACACGCAAACACAAACACTCACACTCTCTCACATACAAACACTCACACTCACTCACTCACATACACACACACTCACATTCTCTCACATACACTTACACTCTCACACACATAAACACACAAACACTCACACTCTCACACACACACTCACATTCTCGCACATATACTCTCTCTCTCACACACACACTCACATTCTCGCACATACACTCTCTCTTTCTCACACACACAGTCATTCTTGCACATATACTCTCTCTCTCTCTCACACACACACACACACACACACACACACATATTCTCGCACATACACTCTCTCTCTCTCTCACACACACACACACACTCACATATACTTACGATTTGAATACCCGGAAGGGGTGAGCTGTATAATTAAAAGCTGGTCTCGGCTCCGATATTTAAAATATTTAAGAGGCGCATAGGTTGCACAGAGATCATTAATGTGAGCTGTGATTAATGGAAATAAAAATATTGATAAAGGCAGCAGCTCTATCCTGAGGGTGTGTGTGCGTGTGTGTGTGTGTGTGTGTGTGTGTGAGGGGGGTTAGAGCAGGGGAGGGGGGCAGAGGAGAATAAACCAGGACCCAGTCTGACGCTTGTGTGATAAATGCAGCTGCGCTTGGAATATGAGAATTCTGAATAAATATTGTATTCCCTTGTCAGGGTAATTTAGAATTCCATTATGATTGGGGAGCTCGCTCGCTCTCTCCTGGGGCCTGTGGCTCTCTCTCTCTCTCTCTCTCTCTCTCTCTCTCTCTCTGTCTCTGTCTCTCTCTCTCTCTCTCTCTCTCTCTCTCTCACTCACTCTTACACACACACAAACACACACACACACACACACACACACACACACACACAGGATGTATTTATTTAGTATGCAGAGGGAATTGGTCGGGGAGTGGGGGGGGGGGGGGATTATATAGGACGTAATAAGACGTACCAGCAGTTAGCCTACTATGATTACCCTGAAATTATCTCTTCCTGAATACAGCAGACATTTTATTTATTTATTTTACTTTTTTAAGATTTAGATTTTATACAGGGTCCTTTGGAGATGAGCTTGGCCATGTACAGCCTTTAACAAACATATACTTTATTAATTAATGTATTCATGTGGCACTTGAAACGGTGCAGGCTAAACACGTGCCTTTGCAGCACATCTTTTGTGCTGACAATTTAAGTACGGATCTCCAATCTACAACTCTTTGTTGCTTGCTTGATTGCATCTAATGTGGCTGGATTATTTCCATGTATTTCATTTCGTTAAAAAAAAAAAATTGTATCAAAGAGAACAGGTAACCTCTATACTCATCCTATCGGTCTTCTCGCAGCCTTTACAGTCTTTGAGTTGTAATTAAAACATTCAGAGGACACAAAAGCAAACAAAGTCATTGAATGAAGTCAAAAAGAGAGCTGGCCTCCGTTCGCTGACCCTTTTTCAAATCGACTTGTTAACCACACAAAGCAATGAAAAACAGGGTCAAGACACTTCCTGCTTTCACGCCAGGCTTTCAGACACCCCTGCTCTGAGGCTACGCGCCACCGCCGACGTATTCAGACAATTGGAACGATCACCGTTGCAGTATTCAGACCTTTGGAAATGATTACTGCAGCCGTATGAGAAAAGCCAGCACTTGCAGAGGTCAGAGGGATGTACGACATCGGGGGTGTGTAAGCAAGGTCGATCTGTTTCAGAATTCAAAACTAGCCCTCTCTCAATTATATCGCCAGGCCAATCTTTATTCTGGTCTGAAAACTTCAATAAAACCAATGAGCTACAACTGCAGACTGAGCATCACTCAGCATTCTGGGTGGAAACTGTTTCATTCGCTTTCAGTTTCATGCGCTTTCAGTTTCATACGCTTTCAGTTTCATGCGCTTTCAGTTTCATGCGCTTTCAGTTTCATACGCTTTCAGTTTCATGCGCTTTCAGTTTCATACGCTTTCAGTTTCATACGCTTTCAGTTTCATGCGCTTTCAGTTTCATGCGCTTTCAGTTTCATACGCTTTCAGTTTCATGCGCTTTCAGTTTCATGCGCTTTCAGTTTCATACGCTTTCAGTTTCATACGCTTTCAGTTTCATACGCTTTCAGTTTTATGCGCTTTCAGTTGTACAAATTATTGTCACTTTCGGATAGAAACAAAATCAGAATTTACAATATGCAGTACAGTATATTAAATTTCTGTAAGAGATAAAGTAGTGAAACTGGTGTACAGTTTCCATGTAAATTCAAATAATTGGTTGGAATACACAAACAAACACACACACACACACACACAGCTCTGTACTGTAATGAGGCAGCGTAAAAACCCTGCCCCCTGCTGGTAGGCGTGAGCGCTTGCAGCCACGACAAAGCACCTCTCTTTATGGCACACGCTCCGCTGTGTGCACCCCCCATCCCCCATCCCCCCACAGCTGCTTTTCCGCTGTGGCCCAGCTCACTTTGTAATCCGCCCCCCCCTCCCCAAGTCCTCGCCTCCCCACCAGCCCTGAAAACCAATCACTCAGAGCCTGGAGAGCAGGACCGGGTGAGCGAGAGCCCGGATGAGTGGTGATTCATCAAGAAAATAACAAAATTAAAATGACTTTCTGCTTGTAACGCAGCCTATTTCTTCTCCTGGAGAGAGACAGAGAGAGCGCATGCCGCACAGACACTTTTCTTTTGGTTGGGGGGTGGGGGGGTTTTGGGGGGCGAGGGGGTGGGCCCAAGTAATTAGAAAGTCTGGCTCCGTGCGCGGGTTTGACGGACTACTTCTGTCTCAGAGATGAGCCTCCCGTAGATTTACGCCTCTCTGCTCCCGCCTGTGGCAGAGACCAGCACGGCTATGATGCTGCTTCATGCGCACTGCAACCACGTTATTCCATCTTTAAAACGCACTTACACACATACACAGACAATAAAACACACTTGCACACATACACAGATAATAAAACACACTTACACACATACACAGACAATAAAACACACTTGCACACATACACAGATAATAAAACACACTTACACACATACACAGACAATAAAACACACTTACACACATACACAGACAATAAAACACACTTGCACACATACACAGATAATAAAACACACTTACACATACACAAACAATAAAACACACTTACACACATACACAGACAATAAAACACACTTACACACATACACAGACAATAAAACACACTTACACACATACACAGACAATAAAACACACTTACACACATACACAGACAATAAAACACACTTACACACATACACAGACAATAAAACACACTTACACACATACACAGACAATAAAACACACTTATACACATACACAGACAATAAAACACACTTGCACACATACACAGATAATAAAACACACTTGCACACATACACAGATAATAAAACACACTTACACACATACACAGACAATAAAACACACTTGCACACATACACAGATAATAAAACACACTTACACACATACACAGACAATAAAACACACTTGCACACATACACAGATAATAAAACACACTTGCACACATACACAGACAATAAAACACACTTACACACATACACAGACAATAAAACACACTTGCACACATACACAGATAATAAAACACACTTACACACATACACAGATAATAAAACACACTTACACACATACACAGACAATAAAACACACTTGCACACATACACAGATAATAAAACACACTTACACACATACACAGACAATAAAACACACTTACACACATACACAGACAATAAAACACACTTGCACACATACACAGATAATAAAACACACTTACACACACACACAAACAATAAAACACACTTACACACATACACAGACAATAAAACACACTTACACACATACACAGACAATAAAACACACTTGCACACATACACAGACAATAAAACACACTTACACACATACACAGACAATAAAACACACTTACACACATACACAGACAATAAAACACACTTACACACATACACAGATAATAAAACACACTTACACACATACACAGACAATAAAACACACTTGCACACATACACAGATAATAAAACACACTTACACACACACACAAACAATAAAACACACTTACACACATACACAGACAATAAAACACACTTGCACACATACACAGATAATAAAACACACTTACACACACACAAACAATAAAACACACTTACACACATACACAGACAATAAAACACACTTACACACATACACAGACAATAAAACACACTTATACACATACACAGACAATAAAACACACTTATACACATACACAGACAATAAAACACACTTGCACACATACACAGACAATAAAACACACTTATACACATACACAGACAATAAAACACACTTACACACATACACAGACAATAAAACACACTTACACACATACACAGACAATAAAACACACTTACACACATACACAGACAATAAAACACACTTGCACACATACACAGACAATAAAACACACTTATACACATACACAGACAATAAAACACACTTATACACATACACAGACAATAAAACACACTTGCACACAATAAAACAAACGTACACACTTACACAATAAAACACACTTACACTTACACACACATACACAATAAAAAACACTTACACACACGTGTATACACGTGCACACATACGAATGCACACACGTTCACACATGGTGATGCACACACACACACACACACACACACATAAAACACACACACACACGCATCCAGTGGGGGAATAATCTCCTCATGGTTGCTGTATTTTTTCCCTTCTTTCATTAAAGCGTGATATAAGGGCAGAGGGGTTGGGATATTGCACTATGCAAATGAGGGGCTGATTCAGCAATCTGCAATTTCCAATCAGCCCCCTGGACCATTTATAACCTGCGAGCTCAAAGTTCTGACAGCTCATTGGGTACAGCCGGGTGGAAGGTGGATTTGTGGATTTCTCTAGAAAACTCTTAACCTTCCTCCAAACATCCCTTTTCTGGGCTCATGTCACTCTCATCTAACCCCTAGTCCATGGATATTCAAACCTGGCCCTCAAACCCAAATCCAGGCCTGGCTTTCTTACCCCCAGGTAATTGTGCTACTGATTGAGCAGACTGTATCTGACTCCCAGGTAAAGGGAGGGAGGAAAAGCAGCAGTTTTCTGCCCACGAGGATTGAGGGTAACAGGGCCCTAGTCACAGGAGATTTTGGTGAAAAAGGTGAAGAAGAAAATCGTCTCCTCGTCTCTTTCTCTTCTCTTCCTTTTCTTCTCTCTTCCCCCTCTCTCCACTTCTCTCCCCTCTTACTCTCTCTCTGTGCCCTTCTCTCTCTCTCCGTCCCCCTCTCTCCACCTCTCCTTTCCTCCTTCTCCCACCTCCCTCTCCTCACCTCGTACTCCTGTGAGAGCTTCAGGTTGTCGTTGGCCTTCAGCAGCTCCGTGTGTTCCGGTAACTCCGCTATGGGGATTGGCGGGTGGTTCATCATGCCTGTGTGCCAGACAGAATGAAAAACTGTCAAAAAAAAGAAAGACTGCCAGGGGTGTAAGGCCTGTGAAAACAAACTCAAAGAAAGAAAAGGAAACGGAGTGACAGGAAAAAATCAGGAAGAGGAGGAGGAGGAGGAGGAAGAGGAGGAAGAGGAGGGAGGTGACAGAGCAGGCAGGAGAGTCGGGATAAACAGTGAGCAAGCCTACAATGGTGTAGAAGGCTGGGGAACAGACAGACAGACAGACATCACACGCACAGCTTTCATGAGTGACGCTTGGAAGATGATCTGTGAGCTGGCCAGGGTTCCGCCATCTTGTTCCGAGAACCCCTAGCCCACCCCCCGGCTTTTTCACAACTGCACACGCAAGAGATGAAGCGATGGAATACGCAATAAAAATAAAGAGAAGAAGACCTATTGGTCGACCGTTAAGGTGTGGAAGGGATCCCACACCAATTACCACTCCATTCTTCAGAGAGACCGCAGGTTTTTTAATAGCATTGCAATGGTGACAGGGCAACAACATTACTGTTTTCTGTTGCTTTTTTTATTTTAGAAATAATATAAAAGACAAATACCCCCACAGTCCAGTGTTTTGGAGCAGCAGGATGGGATGTTAACAAAAACTATACTTCACTTCTCATATGCCAGGGTGAATAATAGATTTTTGGTGCTTTTATGAGAGAGGGGGGGGGGGGGGGGGGGGGGGTAAAAATTAGCCCTTTTCTCTAGACGCCATAACGGTAACGGCGCTAATAACAATAGCATAATGGCGTCCGTGGAACATACTTTAACATTTATAGGGGGAAACATTTAATTTGTGAGTTTCATCAGATGCGAAATAACAGTGCTGCATAATGCATTTAGAGGCCCATTCTTTCACTAGGCCAAAAGGGGGACTGACTAACAAGAAAATTTTGTACAATCTATTCCTTTTCGCTGTCTGATTTAAAATAACAAAAAAAAAACGCTAAAGCGTCTGATTCTCAAACCAGCTGATCCAGTGCACAGCCTCCCCTTACATGACCTCTCTACCACCATTTAAAGCTAAAGCGTCTGATTCTCAAACCAGCTGATCCAGTGCACAGCCTCCCCTGACGTGACCTCTCTACCACCATTTAAAGCTGAAAAAGAGGCTAATTTAGCCCCATCTATTTATTTGGTCTGCGTGTAAAGAAAAAGCTTCTAACTTCGGGCTCTCAATCTCCCTCGGCCTGCGCTCTCTCCCCTCACCTGCCCTGTCTACCTTGCTATGATTGTAAATGAAAACTGGGTCTCCTAGTAGAGTGAGGCTTGACTATAGAACCAAACAATTAAATAAATACCACCGTTGATGACAAAAAAAAAACATGTTTATGGCTGAAAAAGAAGCAGCTGGGAGACCCAACGGCACCAGAACACTCATAACATCCCTAGTGAGGGGAGAGGGGGTGTGGAGAGCCCTGGCCTGGGATGGAATGGGGGGGGGGGGGCGAAACAATGTGTCACAATCAGCTTTTGCACTTCAGTCAGCCAAGGCCAAGCAAGCATGACATCATGACATGACATCATCGAGGTTACACTCGTGCCACCTTCCCCACTGCTAGGGTGATAAAATGGGTGTTCCTCCCACTCCCCCCCTAAAACAAATGTATCTTTAAAAAAAAAAATATACTACTACTACGCTTTTGTGAGGTCACTGCTACTGTGGCATGTAGAAATGCAGTCATGTTTGTACTGTGAGAAATTTGGTATTGACTTAGATTTGGAATAGGTATAGATTTAATATAAAAAAAGATTTGGTATAAATATAGATTTGGTATGAATATAAATTTGGTATAGATATACATTTGGTATAGATATAGATTTGGTATAAATATTGATTAGGTATAGATTTACATTTGGTATATAGATTTGGTATAAATATTGATTAGGTATAGATTTTAATTTGGTATAGATGTACATTTGGTATAGATATAGATTTGGTAGAAATATTGATTAGGTATAGATTTAAATATGGTATAGATATAGATGTGGGATAGGCTTAAAACTACTTAAACTAGGAGAAAAAAGCTGGGGAGGTAAAGGAGTATGAACTGAAAGGTGTCAGTTTGGCGGAACTGGGGAAATTCAGAGTAAATAAATCGCGCTTCCCTAGATCTCTTTTTTTTCACCCACGAGCAGCTATTTTCAGAAAGACTGAGAAGCTTGTGCATAAAGAGATCCAAAGCCTCTTCAATTTGATTTCTTTTTTGTAAAAGGGTCAGCGGAGTTAATTGAGCATACAGAATGTGTGTAAACAATATGAGCCTTTGTGTTCTAAGCATTACTCAGCTCTTACACGGTTATTGTTTGCTACTCTCGAGAGGCGCACCCATAACTCACTCAAGAGTATCTTGTCTTTTGTAATTAGGCTCATTTCAATTACCATCAGTACTTCTAAATTAGCGGCAATGTTACACAAATATTTTCACAAACACTACAAACCGGGAAGAATTTGCAAGCACAAACAGATTAATGAAAATGGCACATAGCATACAACTTGAATGAATGGTGCCTTGTTCTTAATTAACCATGCTGAGGCTGACCGGATCGTTTGACTACAGAAATCACAGGTAGCCCAAATGTTGACATCATTGACTCGTCTATGGCGGCATATCAATGCCAAAAATCGCAAGAGAAAATAAAATCTACGCGCGTGGAAATCAAGGAGCCGTGTTCACAGCCGGAAACTCCGTGCATGCAAATTGTTTTGCCGTGTGTTTTTACACAACTCGCGCAGGAGTAAAGTACGTATTTGACTGCAATATTGTGGCCTTTGAGGAGAAATCCAGGCTTTGAGCGCGCGCATAACGTGAACGAGTGCGCAAAACTGTCATCCGAGCACAGCTACTGCTGCAGAGGGGGAAAACAATGCCGCGTCTGTCTGTTCTGAGTAGGGACACATTGTAGATCAAGCTAACTATCGTTGTTATTTTATTATAATGTCAGAAAATTATATTGACAAGTTGTTTCCCAAGGATAGTTTGGCAATGTAATTCTCTGACATTATAATAAAATAAAAACGATAGTTAGCATGATCTACAATGTTTTCCCCCTCGCTGGCCCCGCCCCTCAACTATGACAGAACACCGAAGAATCTATGTTCCCCCCCACCACTGTCAAAAAGAAAAAATAGTTGCGTGAGCAGAAAAGAGAACCGCGAGCAAGAAAGAGAAACGCGAGCGCAAGCAGTAGCTGTGCTTGGATAACAGCTTTGTGCGCTCATTCACGTTATGCGCGCACTCAAAGCCTGGATTTCTCCTCAAAGGCCACAATAATGCACTCAAATACGAACTTTACTCACACGCGAGTTGTGTAAAAGCACACGGCACAACAATTTGGGCTGTGCATACGGCTCCTCGATTTCCACGCGTAGATTTTATTTTCTCTCGCGATTTTTGGCATTGACATGCCGCCATAGACGAGTAAACCCTTTGCTAGGCCTCACACCAACATTTCTTCTAACAGCAAACTTTTAAGTAAAGACATTTTTGTACACTCCAAAAGTAAATATTTCACTACACAGGGCTAGACCTGGCTAAGCTAATGTACACTTGCATAAACGTCCTTTAATACTAAGTAGCTAAACAAAAAGGTTTAAATATAAAAAAATAAGCTGCATTAATTAAATTAATTCAGTATTTTTTCTGAATTGTTCTTTTTATATTGGTTTATGAATGATCTTAGTTTTGGTTTTGTTATTTGGCATACTGGCAATTAGGCCTACTATTGCTTGTTAGAATGGGGGAAAAAATTTCACGTTATTAAAAAAAAAAAGTAACATCTGAAGTGGTATGGCTGGTAAATTCAAAAGACATCAAGCGTGAAAATGTGAAAATAGGCTAAATTATCAGATGAAAGTGTATGTAAAGCTTCCCGTGCTTTTCTTTCTCCGCTCAGTTGAGCTTTGCGCTGGTCTGAGATGAAGAGAAGCTCATATGAAGGCTAACACCGAATCGATGGGATTGAGCTGAGGAGCTGGAGTCAGCTCATGTGGTCAGAATGACACGTCCCGCGGTTCATTTGATCGGAGGGGGTCAAGACGTACGGGCCCGAACCACAGCCGCTGCGTGTTCTCAGCGTGTGGTAGCGAGACTACGCTGGGGATTGTGACCGAGCTCAGATGCGATCTCTCCGTGCTGTTTGTCCAGGGCTCACAAGCTCACAAGGGCTCACAAGCTTCTTCTCATCCTCTCCTGATACGGTCTCCTTGTTCCTATTTGGGGGGCTGTCAAAGGCCCCCACTCCGTCTGAGCGGGTATGATGGCAGTCGCTGATAACCCCTTTCACCACCGCGTCTCGGGGAATACGATGCGTGTATCAAGCGGAACATCAACCGCAAAATACTCCCGTTTGTCGCCAATGTCTCGCTGAGTGTGCTCCTTCCCACCCGCCCTCCCGTGGCAAATTCTGTCCGTCTACCGCCAACCGAAGACGTACAGGATGCACTTAGGCCCGTCTGTCTGTGCATATCCTGTCCTCTGTACGGGGTGCGCAGAAGCGACTTTTCCATTATTGCAAACGGACGCAATTTGTAGCCTATCATTTTGGGCAGTGAGCAGAAAACGCGAGTGGATGACGACGGGTTTGCTTCCTTATCCATGGTCGGATTAACGCACCCCAGCTCTCCATGATTGCGTGGATTTACTCAAAGGATATTCAATATCAAACTCACTTCAGCTTTTGCACAAACCCAATTGCATGGCAAATATGTCCTTTCAAGGACAAATCGCCACCCCCCTCCCCCCTCCCCCAATTCGTGGAAAGCTTTCCCTCCAACATGGAGTTGTTTCTTTTATTTTTTTTAAGACCCCAGCAATCAAGAGCAGATCAATGCGTGCGAGGAAATGGACTACCCTCTAATTACACATTTCCAATCTGATTCACAGTCGATAAACCGGAGGTAGAAAATAAAATAAAATAAAAAACAAAAAATTACTTTTGATGGCTCTGCAACCAAAACGTATTCATTCATGTTTATTTACATATAAAATATGTGTCTGTAAGAAAAAAAAAAAAAAAAACGTTTTTTTTCCCTTTGTTTTCCTTTCACCACAGGCTAGTGATCAAATGTTTGTCATTGTTTGCTTTGGGTTAAATTAATTCTGCTCGTTATCTCTGTCTCCAGAAAGACCCCATCAGTTCAGATTGGAATTAGAGAACATCGAGGGGAGTGGGGGAGGGGAGGAAAACGTCTCCACATTAGCTGTGATTGCAGAGGTTACACAGTGGATTAATGAGCAGCCAACAGCTTGTGAGAACATAGCAACTGAAAAAACATTACAAAGTGCAGGATATTAGTGCTGAATCTGTAAATTACTTCAAAATATGTAAATATTCACAGGGAAATAAATAAAGTGTGAAAAGTGGGGCAGCTCTAAGAAAATAAAAAAATAAATCAATAACAAAATGCAGGAAGACAAACACAAGAACTAAATTCGTTGGAACTAACTTTCATAGTCAAAATCGGCTTCACTTAGAGGGCTGCTCAGACCAGAATCTGTGAAGAATAGCAAACATAAAAAAGAAAGAAAATCTTTACAACGCTGATGATTAAATTATAACCAAAATTTTAAAAAGCTTGACATACATAGCTCTGGAAAAATAAAAAAAATCACACACATCATATTGTTTGCTAGTGTTTGCATTTTGTTTCATAATACGCCATGAATGTAAGAGAGTGCAGCATCACCTACATAGTACGAAACAGCACCCTGCTAGAGACAAACAGTTCAAATATGATGACGACTCTCGTTCATTTATAACGCGTCTAATCACTTTTTAAAGATTCGCCTAAACTCATACAACGTATTAAACTGATGTAGAGCGTGTTAAACTGACTTATAGCACAGGCCACTTTAATGTTTTTTATAAAATTTCTTATCTGTTTAAGTTTTTAAGATTGACCACTTTGTTGACTCTCGATTAACTGAGCTAATGTTAGGACAAAACGTGAGGATGTTAGGATGCTACATGTCTTGTTAGCATCCTACTTAAATGTTTACAAGTAAGGCTTTCTAGCAAGTGGGTACACACTAACAGTAGCTAGTGTGAAACGGATTAAAATTAATAAAAAAATGAAACTTTCCTGATGGTTACACTGAGTATATATATCCATTTTGACAGCTACTGTATGTGTGTCTTCAGTGATCAGAGTGACACATGTACTTTAATGGTGAAAACCACCAGCCCTCCGACCGTGAATTATTCAAGCCTTGCGCGTGTGGTGGGGAAGGGTGTTCTGGTAGTTGGATCTGACACCAGACATTGAGGCGCAGGCGAAAAATAGAGCACACATATCAGCACTCTGACCCCCCTCCACCCGACAGAAAATTCCAATCAGCGCTCCACTCCATTCCCTGTTACCGTGCCAGCGGGCACTGGGCACTTCCACCCCCAATTGAAACCTCTTCCATCAAGCGCCCAGCTTGACAGTTGTAATTGGAAGTGTGGGTCGAGAATTGATTTCGTTTCATGATTCAGGGCTTTCATAAACAGGGGCGAGCGAGGGCTTTACACGTGAAGGGGGGGCAGAGAGGAGGGAGAGAGAGAGAGAGAGGAATGCAGCTAGAATTAATTCAGAAAAACACAAATGAATGCTGGGAAATTCTGTTTTGGAAATGGTTGTCCTGAACGGGAATGATCCTGAACCATTTGGGGTGACCATCTCCTCTCACAGTCTCGTTTTTACATTTTACTGGCATTATAGAGTTTTGCTAATAATGTACATAGACCCAGGTCTGGTGAAGTCTGATTCAGTTTAGTTCAGAGAACGTATAACTGCCGCTGCACAGCCATGTTCAGTTAAAGTAGACAAAGCTGAAGCTATTCGTAATGCCAATCCTGTTAAAAATCCAGATAAACACTCAATTTACTCATCAATCAAGCACTTGGGGGTTTTAAATGCACTGTTACTGTAGGAGTGTTTGTTTATGAAGTCTCGCACGTCAAAAAGTCATGTTAATGAAACAAAACAGGGACAATATTTTCTTATTCTCTTAACAGCATGAATAAATATTTCCCTTGAGACTAGAGAGGAAACATCTGCAGGTGGAGAAAAAGATGGGATTATCTCAATCCAAAAAAAAGTGTTTTGGGGTCTATGTTTATGGTAAAACATTTTCAGTACCCAGGCAGGCATCAGTAACCCAATAGATCCATGTGTACAGTTTGAAGATCCAGAAGGAGCTGCTTCCAGCTAACCCAAAACTACAGAGCAATCTAGATTCACTAACCGATGGCTAACCCAAAACTACAGAGCAATCTAGATTCACTAACCGATGGCTAACCCAAAACTACAGAGCAATCTAGATTCACTAACCGATGGCTAACCCAAAACTACAGAGCAATCTAGATTCACTAACCAATGGCTAACGCAAAACTACAGAGCAATCTAGATTCACTAACCGATGGCTAACCCAAAACTACAGAGCAATCTAGATTCACTAACCGATGGCTAACCCAAAACTACAGAGTAATCTAGATTCACTAACCAATGGCTAACACAAAACTACAGAGCAATCTAGATTCACTAACCGATGGCTAACCCAAAACTACAGAGCAATCTAGATTCACTAACTGATAGCTAACCTGCAGGACAATTTTGCAGTTTTGCAACCGGCTATACATTTTTCCAGTGGATAACCAATAATTTTTCAGATAGTTTTTTCTGCTCCATTTCCTTCTGACCCCCCGACCCCTGAAGAGGAAGTTAGAACTTAATTTCCTCTCGAAACTGAGTCAAGTGTGTGGTCCACTAGTGTCGGGTGGGGGTGGGGGGGGTTATGTCCCTTATTTTGGCTTAATTATTACTGAAAATCACATTGGGCTGTTGGCGCTTGACACACAACATTCAAGTCTAAGAAACAAGAAACCCGTTAATGGCAGTCCAGTGACGAGGAGGCACCTCCTTCCCGCCGTAAATTTCTGGCCCTTCCCAGGAATGTCTCCCTTGATAAAATGGGTTTTAAATTGAGGGGTTGAGTTGAAGGCCGGCTCTTAATGCAGTCAGCGGGACAGGGGGAATCAGATCTGGAACCCAACTAAGATGTTCCTGAAATCTCTCCCCTATTTCGAGGTGGGGGGTCAACAAATCTTCCGCTTAAGGAGGACATTCAATCACCAGGGGAAGGGGACGGTGCTTCTGAGGCCAGGCAGAAAGGGACAACACTTAAAGTGTTCAGACTTAGGCAGACTCTGAAATGTAGCGCCGTTTGCAAGCATTACAGAAAGCAGGACAACAGTTCTGTTTCTGACCATTACAGAAACCAGGACTACAGTTCACACACCCATCCAGGGGCTTGAAGGAAGAAGAAATATCGGAATCAGGGATGAAGAAGGAGGAAGAGGAGGAGGATGACACATGACACATGAAAGAAAGGCCATATGGTGAGGAGATGATTCACTGATCTTTACTGAATTTGCCAGCCACTCCAGCCACAAAGCCAAGGAGCAAGCGGGACCATAACATGCACACACACACACACACACACACACACGTGCATGCATGCACACGCGCACGTATGCACACACGTGCACGCACACGCACACATATACATACACACACAGATACACACACACACACACACACACACACACACGCACACACACACACACACACACACACACACACACACACACTCATAAATTATTAGCATTCCCTGGCATTTTCTCAGTGGTCCTTCATGTGAATTGGGGTATGGTCATTTGAACAATGGCCGCTATTAGGAAATGGAAATGTTGCAAGCGTTCACTGCCCTGCTTAATTGGGCTAAAATGTCTGCTTAAATTAAACTCTCTCAGTGGAAAGATAATGACATCGAGTTCAACGAGGACTAGGGCAGAAAAAGGCAAAAAAGGAACGGGCAGCAATTAATATGTGGGAAGTACATGGCTGTTTTAACGAGGCTCTCTGCTCGGAGGGACATGGGGCGAAATGTACCGAGCGCGAAGGACAAAGAGACAAATAAGACATAATAAATAAGAAGCCGTTAAGACCACAGCACTGTAAACTGTGGAGGTATAGGCAGCTCACCCACTGATTAGCAAATCATATCCCAGCATGCATTGAATCACGTATAATAATGCTGGACAGAGATCACGTGTAATAATGTAGTATTTAATGTAGTTTTTAATGTAGTCTTTATAGCCTGCATGGCTGGAAGCTCACTGACTTTGATAGAGGGGTTTAGCCGCTGGGTGGCTCATTCGGTTAAGGCACCACACTGTGGTACATGAGCCCCAGGGTCACAGATTGAATCCAGACCGTTCCGGTGCTGACTGTGGCCGGGCGCACCAACAGGGCAACGCATAATTGCCGATTGTTTTTCCTGGGATACGGGAGGGTTCAATCGGTTTGAGGTCCGTGATTCATCGCTCTCTAGCGACTCCTGCTGGTCGGTTGGGCGGCCGTGGACTCCATGGCAAAGTTGCTTCTTCCAACCCCACTCTGTGCCATCTTGGCTGTGCGCTGGCAACACCACATGATTTGCAGGAGAAACGGGGATGTCTACACTCTCCCGAATCGGCAGTGGGGTGGGAATTGGACATGTTCAGCCCCGCGTTGGGTGCCAGTATAAGAGGGGGTTATTGTTGGGGAACACTCGTGGGAGCTTCATTGACCGAGACAGCTTAAGTGTTTCACAAAAAAAGGCGTCTCCAGGGATACCGGCAAAGGACACCTGGGGGGCGGAAGCGTGTATCCGGGGATCACAATCTCTACTCAGTAAGGAAAAACAGGTGAGCAGCCAAAGATTTTTTAATGTTGTTTACATTTTCTTAAGCACACTACTTGCACAATCGAGAGGGTGATTAATGACTCCGTCCATGGTGCCCCTGTACGTAATTATTAGTATTATTATTATTATTTATGAAATGCTTTTCATGCATGTTGTTGGCGGACTGTATGTGGTGGAAGTTCCTTGGCTCAGACTGCAGCGACGGGCTGCCTAGCTCTGTCTGGGAGATTAAGGCCTTTGAAACCTGAGCTTTTGATGAAATGTAGACCTGAGGACAGACGGGATGAAAGACACGGGAGGGGGGTGAAGTTAGGGGTATGGGGGTGACCTAACAAAGTCAGTCCCCTGCAGACACACAGACGCCTACGGTGAGGTGAGCTGAGGTGGTGTGGGGGTTATGGATAAATGTCAGGCGGGTTTAGCGGGAAAGGCCGTAGTAAATGAGAGGTTGGAGCAGCTGGCAGAACAGGAGCAGGAGCTTAGCCAACCTAGAGCGCAGCTGGGAACAGGTGAGTGCCTAGCGACCAATTGGGCGGGGGGTGGGGTTACCACGGAAATGCTATTGTTTCAACCCCCCCCTCCGCAACTGCACGGCTCCTTGTGCATGACGGAGATAATCACGGTCCCGATTCCTGCCACAGTTACCCAACACCTCGCCACCCTCCTTCTCCCCGCTCAGACCGGAGGTGAGTGACGGCTGTCGCTTATCAGACGAGCGTAGCGGGACGCATAACGGCGAGCGTACGGATATGAGCAGAGCAGGCCGAGAGGCACGAGGACGGGTCTCTGAAGCCATTCGTGTGCCATCGATTTCTGTTCACTTCAGCTCTGCCTGGCACCTGTGTTAAGCATTTCCACACCAATAGGCACATCACCTCCAGGGGATCAGTCTAGTTTTTAGTGGTGTAATTGAGGTTTCTTTTGGATCAAGACAAGTCAGCGTTACCTTTTTTACTCAAGGTGATGTTATATTGAACTCTATTTTGTTGGGGTTAAGCTCTACAGTATACTGTATTTTTGGGCTAACGCACTTTTCTAGTTACAAGGGTATCAGTTCACCTCTGTTTCTTATCTGATGGCAGTATGGAGGCTTCTGACCTGTCTGTATATACAGCAATGATACATTAATACTCCACACAGCCTGGCTGAGGTACTGCTAGACAGAGAGATATGGACATGAGATATTTTACCAGGGAGTACCATGAGTGTGTGTGTGTGAGTGTGTGTGTACAAATATCTGTGAGTATGTGCGTGTTGTGTAGGTGTGAATAAGTGTATATGTGTGTATGTATGCGTGTGTAAGTGTATCTGTGTGTGTGTGTATGTGTTTTTATGAGTGCATCTGTGTATCTATGTGTGTGTACGTGTGTGTGTAAGTGTGTGTGCATGTGTGTGTGCATGTATGTGTGTATGTGTTTGTGTGAGTGCATCTGTGTATCAATGTGTGTGTGTGTGCGTGTGTGTGTAAGTGGATGTATGTGTGTGTGTGTGTGTATGTGTGTGTGTGTGTGTAAGTGTGTGTGTGCGTGTGTGTGTAAGTGGATGTATGTGTGTGTGTGTGTGTATGTGTGTGTGTGTAAGTGTATGTGAGTGTGTGTGTGTGCATGTGTGTGTGTACATACCCGGGGTCTGGAAGTTAATGCGTCTCATCTCCACAGGATCAGTAGGGTGATGAGGGGTAATCTCAGCGTTGTTCAGAAGGCATTTGGTTCGTGTTTCTGACTCCTTCCTTTTGCTGCTTAATGACGAGAATGTAAAGGCAGAGACAGTCAAAACCCAATGCATCACATAACATAAATATTACAGTACATACATACATACATGCATGCATACAGTACATATATCCATACATGCACGTACATACTGTATATACAAACATAAATACATAGATACGTACATCCATACACTTGTACATCAATGGAATAATGTATTAAACACTCCTATCACTATACAACAACTACAATACACACACACACACACTATACAGTACAAACACACAGACTCAGTCCCCAACTGACACCTTACAGTAAAGACTGAAATTAGTTTGGATGTGAGGAACGTCTCCTGATACATTTTTTCCCCCGCCGTTCCCGTTTTGTGAACTAATTAAAAAACATATTTCACTCTGAGGCTGGATTTTTATACCCCACCCTCTCGCCCCCACACACCACCACCTCTACAGCAATAAAGTCCACCTGAGCCTTACCTGTCAGGTTTGCTGCTTCCAGGGAAAGCACAAGAATAAAATAAATATATAAGGAAAGGGGGGGAGAGGGAACAGCACACAGGAAGGGAAACAGAAATCAATGGAGAGCATTAGAATTCGCAGGGCGGCACTAAAGGCCCAGATAAAGCTTATCTGCATTACGAGCAGCCAGTTCAGGTTGTGAACGAGCCCTCAGGGACACATACTGAATCTGGACCTGCAGACGGGAAAAGTCAAGGCCAAGGGCAGGTCAGGGGGGAGAATACGATCTGAGCCATTGAGAAATTTTAGGGGGGGGGGTGTTCCGGGGGTAGCCAGGAGGCGGTCTCCTTCCATCCCAAGGTCGGCCTCTCCACACACAAGATAGACCAGAGCAGCTCATACGTGTTGTCATGTGAGTTTCCACCATGATGCTCTGTTTCAAAATTGGTTCAATGAAACCATTCCTTTTTCATTTCTCAGTCATGCCAAGGGTGACTGTGTCATTCCAAAAGACACTTCACCCGCTGCTTGGCCAGAGAAAATATAATGTGTGATGTACATGAAAATATGTGGCCTGATCAGAATAATTTATTTTTGGTTTTACTTTCACATTTTTTGTTTACTCCTAGTACAGTAGTTAAAAAAAAAAATTCTCCAATTTTTTCTTATTTTATGTCTACTCCCAACATTATTTTCATTTGGAAAAATAAAAAAACAACAAAAACCACAAATCTCAGTTTTTTTTGTTTGTTGTAGATTTGAGTTGGCCAGTACACTCAAACAAGTAATATAGTGTCTTTCATTTTTTACACCAATGTGTAATTGCCATTTATAATGTGTATTCATTTGTTGACTAGTGTTTATCATTTGAAGGAAAAATGTAATTTTGGGATGAGAGTGTATGGTTTTAAAAATAGTGCTTGATTTTGACAAGAGATATATGAAGTTTTGCAGAAAGAGTTGACCGTGTGGATTTTGAGTTTATAATTTTGAGAAATTTGTTTTAATTTAAAAAAATATGTCTAAACAATTGATAAAAACTGTAATAGTCCCCCTGTATACATGCATTGTATAATCAAAAAGGTCAGGGCGCAGGGTCAGCCACAATACAGAGCCCCCGGAGCAGTTATGGGGTTCACTGCCTTATTTATCTAACTTGTTAGATAAATAAGCAGAGAGAGTGTGTATATGTATGTGTGTTCACTGCACTATCGGCAGAGTTAGTGTGCACCGTAGGCCATGCTGGGGGTCGAACCACCAACCTTCCGGTAGTCAGTCTCCTCTCTACCTCTAAGCCACCCTGCCGCCCCAGTGCCTCTCCATTCAGTGAATGTGGGCTCCGCCCCCATCATCAGGCCCCGCCCCCGTTCCGACCCACCGGGCTCCCCACTCACTTCTTGTAGAGCAGGATGGCGATGACGATGCAGATGATGAAGACCACGGCCAGAACGGGGCCCACCACCCAGATCAGCCCGTCCCCGCCCGTCTCCACGGGCTGAGGGTCCACGTCCGGCGCCATCACCGAGTCTGTGTAGGGGCTGGCCACGAACATCTTCTGCACGCACACAAACACACACCCACACAAACATAGTCAGGCGTGTGTGTGCACACGTGTATGTGTGTTTATCTGTGTGTGTAAATGTTACTGTGTGTGTTTCTGTCTATGTGTGCATATGTATTTGTGTGTGTTTTGTATATGTGTATGTGTGTGTATCTGTGAATTTGTATTTGAGTGTTTTGTATGTGTACGTGTGTGTTTTGTGTGTGTGTGTGTGTGAGAGAGAGAGAGAGAGAGAGAGAGTTTATGTGTGTGTGTGTGTGTTAGAGTGCGGATCGGGCCGCATATTTCTGTCCGAACCCGACCGAGCCCGAGATAGTAGTAACCGAGCCCGACCCGAACCCGACAGGAATTCTGCTTTTTATGTCCGAACCCGACCCGAGCCCGACGCAGTTAATGTAAGGCACTGAAGCGCTGACATAGTGTTTCCCTGTCACGCAGTTGTTGTTACCATGGTTACAGCTTCTCTGTTTAGTGGTCACTGGGCACCTAAATGACCGTCAAAAGGCATTGTTTTATTGGTAGATAACAGATATATACACAATATTCGGTATCATTTTTATTTATTTCACACTATATTTTCACCAAAAACAACTTGAAGCACCATGTGAAGTAAGCTAACCCATCCTAATTAGTACAGTAATACCTTGACATACAAGTTTAATTCGTTCCGTGACCGAGCTCGTAACTCGGTTTACTCGTATATCAAATCAATTTTCCCCATTGAAATTAATTTAAATACCATTAATCCGTTCCAGCCCCCCAAAAAACACCCTAATTTATGTTACGTAGTTATAAAAATGAGAAATGTATTTATAAATAATAAATAATTAATACAAAACATAATACAAAGATAATAAAATAGAATATAAAGAAATAAACTGGTTCTAAACTTAATTGCTACATTATTATTCTTCACTTACACTTAATCTTCATCAGTGACGTTTGCATCTTTTTCATTGATTTTTGGCTTTTTCGTCACGCTTTTCTGACTCTGATCTGCAGGGCGTTTCGATAAAAACCTATCCATGGTGGTTTGTTTCTTCCTTCCCTTCAGAATTTTTCGGAAAATGCTCCGCTTGCTCGGCTCGTAACTCGGGTCTAGGCTCGTAAGGCGAAGCAAGAAATTGTCCGAGCAACGGCTCGTAACTCGGAATAATCGTAAGTTAGTGCACTCGTATGTCAAGGTTTTACTGTAGTTCAAAAGTAAAATAGTTGTTCGGCCGCCGTGACCGAGCCCGACCCGAGCCCGAACGTCATTTTAAAAGTTTAGTCCGAACCCGGCCCGACCCGTCGGGTCCCGTCGGGTCCCGTCGGGTTCGGGTCGGGTATCCACCCTCTAGTGTGTGTGTGTGTGTGTATGTGTGAGATAGTGATTAATCCCGGTTCCCGGGATCCTGGTATTTCCCATCACAATTCCTTCCCGTTCCCACCCGGGAGTGATGTCGGGAAACCGGAAAATTTAACGCAGTATCCACCATTTGGAAAAAACTGACGCCTACTCATGCTTATTGACAAGTGAAAATTCAGTAACTGATTGCACTTTAGAGCATTTGAACGTTGCTAGCGCACGCACAGAAAATAGAAGTTCAATATACCTGCTCCAAACGTAAAGAGCAAAATCATGTCAAGCAACGTGTGGAAGAATTTTGAGAAACTTAATACAAACGAGGCAAAATGTCAGTTTTTTTTAAAGTTGTAAATGAATTTCAGAGAAAAGAATAGGCTACTATAATTTTGACGTCAATTACATAGTTTTGTTATTCCAGGACATCGATTTATGCAGAAATATAGCACTGCTATAATTACAAAACAAGCTGGAATTCTAAGAGCAAGTTGCAAGTATATTAACTACCAACTCTTAAGTTTCTACGGCTAAACGTCCCTCATTTAACAATGGTAGGCTAGCGTATACAGTCAAGCCGGAAAGTCTGAATACCCCTTTCACCTTCTCCACGTTTTATTACATTACAGCCATATTTTACAATAGATTGAGTTCATTTTTTGTCTCAAAATTCTACACAAAATAGCCCATAATGACAAAGTGAAAACATGTTTTTAGAAATTTTTGCAAATGTATTAAAAATTGAAAACTGAAATCTTTAATTTACATAAGTATTTATACCCTTTGCTTTAACATATTTTTAAAGTATCATATTTAATATTTGGTCGCATATCCTTTGCATGCTGTTACGTCCTGAAGTCTGTGACCCATCAACATCAAAAGACTCTCGATATCTTATTTCCAGGTACTGTTACAAGCGATACTATAAGCTCTCTGCATTTGAATGGATCTCTATGGGAATTGGGGGGTGAGACTAGATTCAGCTGTAAATTACACTGGTACAGTATGGAACACATGGCTGGCTAAATGGCTATAAGTCATCAAGGGTCTGAGCTATCGAACGAGCCCCAAACCATCACTCTGTTGCCAGATATGGAGTAGATGTGGATGGATTACATTTATTCCATCATATTAAGTTATTTTATTTATGCCATAAAATTAACTTATATAATGTAGGCCTATTACTCACATTCTCAATTATTGCAGCAAAAACCTAGATTTTTTATTTAGGTTATATTTTTTTATTGGTTTATTATAAACGTGAGACATTTCTGCATAACACACGTTACTTTATTTCCAAATTTCTCAGTTTTGGGCATTCACTGCTGAAACCCTCAACATTGCAAAGAAGAGGGTCAAAATATGTAGGCATTATTTTTTTTTAGGGGGGGTATAGTCCTTTTCCTTAAACAGTGGCCATTTGCCTGTAGACCTAAAGCCTTTTTGTCGTGAACAGTTATAGCCAGCGTTAATACTTCTCACGGTTCAGGTAGGCCTAATAGCCCTTTAGCCTTTGTTTAGTTCCAAAGCAGCCATAATTTTGTACCGAAAATATGTTGCTTTTCTTAATGAAACGTCTTTGAAAAACAGTTTGTTGTTATTGATTTTTAAGAATCTCAGCCAATAGTACGCTAGTGGACAATACCATGGTGCTGAAAGATAGTTTTATAGGGCATATGGATGCTGGTAGCCTGTAAACCAATAAGTAGGGTCGCACATTTGATAATGGCCTACTAGAACGCCCCTGTTTTTTTAGCCGGGATTTCCCAGGAAAGCCGGGAGCGTGGTGTTATAATACCGGGTTTAAAAATATTAAACACTAGTGTGAGAGAGAGAGAGAGAGTGCGTGTGTGTTTTGTGTGTGTCAGATAGCGTGTGTGTGTGTGTGTGTGAGAGAGAGAGAGAGTGTGTGTGTGTGTGTGTTTGAGAGAGAGAGAGTGTGTGTGTGTGTGTTCAAGAGAGAGGGAGAGTGTGTGTGTGTGTGTTTGAGAGAGAGAGAGTGTGTGTGTGTGTGTGTTTGAGAGAGAGAGTGTGTGTGTGTGTGTTTGAGAGAGAGAGTGTGTGTGTGTGTGTGTGTGTGTGTGTGAGAGAGAGAGTATGCGTGTGTGAGAGAGAGAGAGTGTGTGTGTGTGTGTGTGTTTGAGAGAGGGAGAGTGTGTGTGTGTGTGTTTGAGAGAGAGAGAGTGTGTGTGTGTGTGTTTGAGAGAGAGAGAGTGTGTGTGTGTGTGTGTGTGTGTGTGTGTGTGTGTGAGATAGAGAGTGTGTGTGTGTTTGTGTGTGTAAGCAAAGATGGAAAAAGGGGGCAGTACTCACCCCGGTGGTGGTGTTGAGTTCTGCCAGCAGGAAGAAGACGTACTCCTGCCCGGGTTCCAGGGCCCGGTTCTCGTAGCCGTTGTACTTCTTCTGGTTGCCCACGGTGAAGGTCTGGGGCAGGGTTGAGGGTTCGAAACTGGCTGTGATGTAGGGCTTACGCAGGTCCACCTGCCCCAGCTGCCGAGTGGTTCGCGAATGCCGCATCGTACCAATGTCCCGCAACAGCTGAGAAAAAGGGAGGGGGAAGAAGAGATGAAAAGAGACGTGAAGGGATAGCAGACACCGGACTCAATTTTGCCAGTGCTGGGGCCGGTTCAAACAAACAAACTGAAGCAACCACAGTCGCAACTACATTGACATCTGGGGCTGCTTTGAGTTCGACCTCTCAATCAAACTACATCCAAAGTGGAGAGGGCAAACCGCTGGCCACAGGCCCAGACCGAATAAGCTTATTAATTTCACAAATGGCACAAAGGATTCAATTAGAAAAAAAGGGAAAGTAAAAGAACTGGAATCACGCTTAATCGTGATGCAAATGGCTTCTGACTGGATTGCGCTACAAGGTCATCCATACCAGGCCGGCGAGCATCTGACTGTGAACCGCTGGAGAAAGGCACTTCCCCTCACCCTGGGACGGGGGACTGAGGGATGCGCCAACAACCGCCACACAAATCCTTCCCCCGGTGATCCGTCTTACTGAACCGCGCACGGCTGCCACTGTCACGCATGGCGGTATGCACACGCCTTCCGCAGTGTCAGTTTACGCCCCCTTCCATGCCTTCTATCCCCCGCTCTAATGCCCGCTACGGACAGTCCACTGCTGTTTATTGGACTGGGGACTGTGCCATGGTGCTCACCTCCTCCAGGTCCATCTCATCTGGGTTTTTTATGTGTCTGATGGGCCCCTTCTTTTTCCTTAGGGGAACCACCACCACGTAGATGTTCCTGTGAAGAGAACAGGACACGGTAAGTCCCCAAAAACAAACCCCCGGTATAAACACCACCCCAAGACATGTCCCAGAGTTCACACCTGACAAGGGAAAAGAAGTTAATGAAGACAGCTGCTGACTGCAGAAAGCGAGATTTTAACTTTGGAACACAGGCATGCATTTCACATCTGGAATGTGCACACATTTGTTTTTTGTTGAAACTTGTTAGATAAATAAGCAGACAGTGTGTATATGTACGTGTGTGCCTTGCACTAACATTTTATTTGATGAGATTTTTGGTTTGCCCATCTGGTCTGTGTTTGTTTAAGACCTTTTGTTTGTGTGTGTGTAAATGTCTGTGGGCGAGTGCATGTGTCCACGTGTGTATGTTTCATTGTTCATGCACATGTGCAGTGTGCACATGTTTACGTGTCTCACGGGTTCTATGTTCTCCCAGTGTGTTACGGGTTATATGTTCCCCCTGTGTGTTACGGGTTCTGTGTTCCCGCTCTGTTATGGGTTCTGTGTGTTACGGGTTCTATGTTTCCCCTGTATGTTACAGATTATGTGTGTTACGGGGGCTACTGTCTATTCCCCCTGTGTGTTACGGGGGCTACTGTATATACCCCCTGTGTGTTACAGGTTCTGTGTGTTACAGGTTATATGTTGCCCTGTGTGTTATGGGTTCTATGCTCCCCCTGTGTGTGTTACGGGTTCTGTGTTCCCCTCTCACTTCATCATTTCTCTGGTCTCCAGTGCAGGAAAGGTTATGGTCAGGGTGCTGTCCGGCTCGCGGTTCAGCTCCAGTTCGGGCTTCTTGACCAGGATGGGAGGAGCGGTCCTGGCGACCACGCGGTGACGCAGCCCCCCCACAGCGTCGTCCTGGCAGGTGATCCTGAAGTCGTAGGTGGTGTTGGATCTCAGGTTGGTGATCAAGGCCTTGGTCGCCCTCGCGTCCACGTCCACCTTCTGACGGTTGTACTCGATCTGCGCGGAGCGGAACGGGGACAGACACACGGAAACCAGCGGTGATGCGCTGAGGTAATGGAGGGGGCGGTGACCATGGGTCGCTGTTGCTTTGCACGCTACCCTGCTGTTTTCACGACGCCACTCCCCATGTTGCCGCCTTTATTACAGTAGTAAATCAAGCTCATAATTTGTTACCTAATTGTAATTAACACATTGCAATTGTGTGTCAGGAGCTGTCATATAAATAAAAGTTCAGTCAGGTATTTAAAAGGCTCACAGCACATAAACTTGTCTGGGTTTTAAGGTTTGTGGGAGGGGTGGGAGGATGTGTGATGTTGGTGGGGGGGTCTTTGGTGGGCAGTAGGGACAGCGATGTTGGTACACACTCACCGTGCACCTAAAGGGCAAGTGGCTTTCCAGAAACTTCCATGTCAGCAGCACCGTTGTCTTGGTGACCAGCTTCACCGTGAAGTTCTTGGGGACGTCTGTTTGGAGGGGACGGGGAAAAAAATGGAAATGTCAAAAACCAACAAAAACGAGAAGAGAGCAGCAAGTTTTAGTTCTGAGGGGAGATGAGGAGAGAGAGAAAGAGAGAGTGTGAGAGAGCGAGAGAGGTGAATAGAAGGCATCTGGATTATTCTCTTTCCTTGGAGTGAACGGTGAGGAGTGACCGCTGTGAAGGGGGAGGGAACCACAACAGGTTAGACGAGCAGAATGTGACTCGTGAACATAGACCCATGGAGAACAGAGCCACGCCCCGCCATGTCCCAGTGGGACCACCGGCTCCATTTCACCCCCCAAAAATTCACCCTCTCCGCACCCCCAAAAGCCCTCCCACCCTCTCCAGCTTCATCCATCCTGGGCTGAAGCTTTTATGGCAGAGACTAGGGCTCGAACCCCGACAAAAAGTACCCACACGGACGCCACGAGGACAAGGGACAAGGACAGACCAGAGCAGAGCATGCCGACAGTCGCTAGCGGTGCATCATGGGATACCATGCCACCCACCATTTTGTGGTGGGGGGGATAGGGGGAGGGGGCTTAAAATAAATTGAAAATGAAATTAAATAAATAATACTAAAATTCAATAATAATAATAATAAACAAAATGATAAATAAACTCTGAAGTGAGAAAATCAGAAGGCCTACCTTTGAATACTGTGGGGGGGTGTTTGTGAGGCAGCATTTTACAGAGTGCTGGTAGGGGCTGCAGGAGAAGGCGTGACTGACTGACTGATTGCTACTCAGCACTTACCTTTGACGTCAAGGGGAGGGGCTTACAGACTTTCTTTCCCCCCTCTCTTTTTTTTTTTTACCTGCAGGCGAGTTTTCCCCTGCAAATATATATTTTTCTTTTTTCTCATTGGTGGTGGTGCAGGTGGGGTTGCTTTTAGTTTTTTGCTGTGTTTTTTTTATTAGTTTTTTTTCTCCCCCAATAGGAAAGAAGCAGGCGTGCCCTACCTGTCTGAAAAGGGACCGTCCGATACTGCACTGGAGGGCTGTACGGCCCGGGACCTATGCTGGTGTGAGCACGGATTTTCACATCGTACAGCGTGTCGGGGCGGAGGCTGTTGAGCGTGTAGCTGCGATCGTTGGCGGGGAGCGAGAGTTCTCGGAGGCCGGCAGGGTTTCCCGCCTCTTTGAAAGCCACCATGTATTTCGTGATCGCCCCGTTCCTCTCCGCCAACACGGGGGGCAGCCAGGAGAACTGCACCGAGCAGCAGGTCACGTTGGAGCCCTCCGATATATGGGGGTACCCCTTCGGCACCTCCTCAGGGAGCGCCAGCTCTCGGATGGCCTCCTCTCCAAAACCAGAACGGCTCTTGGCAGAGAGCCTGAAGAGGTAGGTGGCCCCCCGGTGCACGCCGTTGACCGTGTACCCCCGTTCCTGGGCCGTGAACTCCAGGGTGGCCAGGGGGCTCACGTCCTTGCGCCCCAACTGTAGCCTGTACCCCTCTACCTTCTGCCCTGGTGGCAGCACCTCCGGAGGCTGCCACTGCACCACAGCGGAGGTGTCCGTCTCCTGCAGGACCAATAGGAGAGGCGGGCCGGGCACTGTGGACGGAAACAAGAGAGTAGCTCAGCAATTGCTTAAAATGCTCTTCATATTTACTGCCCATACACAAACCTAAAAAAGTAGAACAATAAAACGATAAACGCATGCACACACAAGTTTTAAAAAAATAATTTTTTTTTTTTACTGTCGGTTGGTGTGCATTTTGGGAAATTCTGCCCTCATCGGCCTTACATATTTTATTTGTATTGACCTGTACTTTCAATACCTTGAGACTTTTTATTCTTTGTAATTTTTCAGAGATGAGCATGCTAATCAGGCGAACCAGTTAGACCACAATTCCCACAATCCTTCACTTTAAATGGATCACTGAAATGGATTAGCTAGCTAGCTACTTTTTTTGTGGATTACTTGTGGATTCATTTACTTAATCCACAAGTACAGGCTGTCTATAAATAAAAATATTTTCAACATGTATACAAAGTGTAACTATATATAATAAGAAGAAAACAACCGCGGCTACACATTTATCCTGGTGATATTATGATACAAAAATTCTAAGCGTGTTTTACCGCCAAATGAAAATGACTCTCCTATCAATTTCCATATTAGACATTTCAGAAATGCAATTCAGTGACGTCATTGTTCACATCGGTCCATGCTCATAACAGCTATCACAACAGAGAAAAAGCTTGGAAAATTGCTGAACCTTTTCAGAGATTCTAAAATATTAGCCTAAAAGTTAATTAGAGTGGACTACCTCTTTAAATACAAACAATTCACATTTTATTTAAATCAATCTTGGGCAGGCTTGAATTGGCTAGCCTCAGCTGCCATCACATGGACGGGTCCAAACCCATCCAATTTCACTGCCTGGCCTCTTTCGCCTTTTAATGGCCGTTTTCAGAGCGAGTCGGGAAATGAAAAAGGAGGCCATTTTAAATGGGGCTCTCAGTCTCTCAAATTGTTCAGAGAGATGAATGTGTCATTAGTCCCGCTAAATTACAGAACCGGTCCCTACTATAACCACTATAACCGCCTCTTTAAGCGTCCTCTCTAAGAACGAGCTTTAAGCAAAATGAAGGGTGAGGTCACAATGGGACATTGTCCCCCACGATGAAAGAACCACTGGCGTAACCGAACACTGTTGTCAGTATATTCAATATGAACTCCATGTTTTTTGTCACTCCACGCCACTGGGGGTGCAGAATGATTACGAGGCAGTTATTACCATAGCCGGCTATTATGTATGGGGACAACCCAAGCTCGCAAACACCAGTGGTCACCGGAGGTATTGCAGCCCCTGATGCCACAATTTCCCCATTGAAGTCCATTAAAAACTACGAAATTACCCAGGCTTTTAAATTCTAAAATTTCTTCACAACGAACGAATTACTCTCCAGGGACTGATTTTTTTTCTGAACCCCACAGAATAATTTTTTTTATTACAATTGGGTCCGCATGTTTAGGTACCCAGTGCGCATGCTCCTCTGGTTCCTAAAGCCATGTTAAGTACCCAGTGCATATGCTCTGGTTCCTAAAAGGCCCATAGTCTAACATGGCGTCTCCATGAATTGGCTTCAAGCGCCAATGAGCAGCTCTCATAGGAATCCATGGAACCGGTAAGCGGAAGCTGTCTGCAGTTCTTATATATCTCGATGGGACTACCCTACACCAAAACACAGAACAAGACCAACCATGTGATATATGGACAAACTGCACACAGGGTGAGGTCTAAAAACTGGTGGGTTGTTTGCGAACTGTTCGCCCCGTGTGAGCCACACACCACAACCTACAAACTCAAAACACCATGTCTTTTTGTTCCTTTCTTTTTGGAAACATGTTGTCTTGCTCTACAAGTTCGGTTTCATTTTTAGAATACTGTCCCCTTAAGACCGACTGAGGCGAAACACGGGCACTGGACAAGGAGAGGCAGAGAGCTAATCTGGAATCAGGTTTCCTCTGTCCAGATTATAACCTCACCCTTTATGTGATAAAATACAAAACCGATCCTAGATCACTGCTCCTGCTCTGAGATAGAGGTCCTGTTCTGCAAAAACCAAAATATAAGTCAATCTTAACTTGTATTTTAGTCTTATATTTAGACTTAAAAATCTTATTTCTATAACCATTTTTGCTAAATACAACAAAAAGATTGCCAATGAGGTAAAGCAATTTCACTTGTCAAGCAAAAAGTAACTTAAAACAAGCTAATAATTCAGAGAATAATAAAAATAAGATTTTAAGTCTCATTCACATGACTAAAACACTTAAGACAGACTTTCCTTGCAGTGTAATCTAGGATCAGTTTTGCCTCTTAGCTCATAACTGATAAGCTGACCCTGGATCAGCAGTTGTACTCTGAGACACATCATGAATACAGGGCCCAGGTTGTTAATGAAAGGGGGGGGATTTGCGCCGGTCCCTGAGAGAGAGAGAGAGAGTGGGGTGGGGGGTTCATCAAATGAAGGTGACAGCGGACGCAGCGCAATCAACTCCCCCCCACTCCCATTCCCAAAGAGCCTCCCACAGTCCCACAATCCCTCACCTTGGGGACATGAGCACGTTTCCCATCAGCCCGGGCTTTAATAGCCACTGTTGACACACACCGCTCCTGATTGAGAAGGGATTGAGTTTCTCACTCATTTCCTCTCTCTTGTTCTCACACACACTCACGCTCTCTCGCTCTGTCTCTTGCTCTCTCTCACTCATGTACACACATACACGCTCACACTCTCTCGCTCTGTTTCTCTCTCTCAGACACACACACTCTCTCTGTCTGGCTCCTAATTCTCTACTGTTCTGTCTGCCATTCTTGTCTCAAACTAGGGATGGGGGAGCAGAGAGAGATAGAGAGAGAGGGACTGAGAAATAGGGAGAGAAAGATGAGAGGGACAGAGAAAGAAAAGAGAAAGGGACAGAAAGAGAGAGAGAGAAAGAGAGAGGCAGAGGTGCTGTGCTTGACGTGGGTAGAGAAATAACCTTGAGCTACATGGTGATTAAGCTGCAGCTGCAGCTCATATTGGGGCGTTTGAGGGGCGTAAAGCTCTCCGCGCCTCCCTGGGAGCCGGCCCCTTCGCCCGCGTGAAAAACCGCTCTGCAGCACTTTACTCTGAATTAATACCCGCAGAGCGGGGGCAGAACCCGCCAGCGTCGGAAGGGCAAATCTGATTGAAAATGCTTTCTGCGCACCCAATTTAGCAGTCTGAGGTCAAACCACCACCCCCCCCCCCCCCCCGCATACTGGGAGGGAGACATTTAGCATTTGACAACCAAAGTCTTACACCACAGTTGTGAAACCCATCAACCCCCCTGCCCCCTGCCCCCCTCCCCCCGCCCCAAACCTCACTCCCACCCGACATAACTAAAAATGTGATTTTCACATGATTGCATAAATCCATTCAGGAGACGTGCCCATGGTAGGAGACCATGCACCGTAACTGTGCCCGTTATCAAACGATGCCCTTGTTTAAAGAAAAGAAAAAAAGAAAAAAGGAAAAAACTTTAATTATCCTGTACCCTTGCTTTCTGAAATCACTGACCCTGCCAGGGGGTCTACAAAGTACTATACAACCCAATTTACAAAGTCACCTGCCGCAAGGTACTGGGGGCTCAAATCCTTATCGGGAAGTCTTATCGGGACCGAATATTCCCAATGAGACCCCAGACCCCAGATACGTAAGGTATCTAGGCAACCACAAATGATAAAAAAATTGCTTAAAAAATTGCTTAAAAAATTCCAACAGTGGAGGGATCAATAAAATACTATAATATGTATAATAGACGAGTTTCCTGTTTACAAATAATGGAGTGTGCACACAGCTGGGGGCAGAAACAATTTAATTCTGAATTTCTTTACCATCAATAAAAGTGCAATAAAATATTTGTATAAAGCCAGAGTTGTGTTTTTCTTGAAGGGAGATAAAACCAAAGGTATGACACATTCAAATTATGAATATGAATGCAGCTATGGAAGACATTTTGTAACAGATGAAATAGCTATATATAATCTAAATAATAATTTCAGGATCATTTCCGAAGGTAGTGTAGTCTAAGCTAAAGCACTCTGGATATTTCTGTATAGTCTTGTAAACTGACCATAACTTTATGAACATTTTTCATCACACTACGTTTGTGCATGTTAGCTAGCTGTCTATCCATTTATTTCACATGTTCCATTCCCCATGTTCCAATAACAAAAAATCATGGATCCAGTCTTAAAATTTTTATCTCAAATTTATACATTCAGCTGTTGAAATTAACAAAGTTAATTTCTTCCGGACCCCCTAGACAGTTCAGGGTCCACCCACCAGTTTCAGAAAATCCTGTGAGAAACACTAAAGGGTGTAGTTTCCCATTTAAGGGGTGTGGCCAAATACAATACTTTTGGCAATTGGATGCTGCCGACTGTGTGATGATGGAAACTTCTCTTACAATCAATAAAGCAATCAAATTTACCAACCGGGATCACCTACAGTTAAGCAGAGAGGACAAGAAGGAATGCAGCAGCAGACTATCAGGTGAATCTACAGAATGTGTGGTGCTGTACAAACCACGTCAAGGCTACACACAGTGTAGACAGGAAGTGGACGAACCTAAAGCGTTCGCCCTCTTTGCTCATCGCCTGCAGCCTGTTCCACTCGGCAGAGAGGGCCCCTGCTCACGTGTAGCTGCCGTTGTGTACAATATTACAAGGCATCAGCTTAACTTGTCTGACAGCACTATGTCTCCAGAAATGGAGCGTGAAGATGACTGATTACCGAAGACCCCGTGGCCAAGTGTATAAAACCACTGTCACATGAAGGGCCGTGGACTTCTTTACCCAGGCAGGGCTAAGTCACTTTCTCTGTCCTTATTTATTTATTTCCCAAGGGGAGCTAAAGCCCCCCCCCCAACAGTTTAAATGGAGAGAGGGAGGGTCTCTTTGAGGTGCGCAGTTGAAGGCCTGGACTCCCATCAGTCGGGTTCAGCTGCGAGGAGAATGACGGCTCTCCTCTCGGCATTGTCAGACTCTGACACCTGAGATAGGCACACCTGTCTGGCTATCACCCCCCTGTCACGAGGGGGGGGGGGGGGGTGCTTTTAAGGCTGACACAGCGAGACCAAACAGCCTTGCGTTATATGCTCCGCAACTTATAAAGAGGCTTCATGGTCTGTGTCTCCCATCCCCGGAATGTTCACACCGGCCGCGGCTGGCTGGAAAAGCCAACCATCAGCTTAATGCTGAAGTCTTGGAATCTATGGAGGCAGTGGAGCATAATGGTGAGTAACAGAGAGTTTGCAGGTTCCTTTCCCACGTGGGGCACTGCCTTTGTGATGTACTTATCCAGCTGTAGAAACGGAGCTGTATGTAAAACCATAAGCTGCGAGTGATAAGTGTTGATAAGTGTCTGCTACATGCAAAAAAAGTGAGAAGCTTCACGGTCTGTGTCTCCCCCCCTCTCCCCCCCCGGAATGTTCACACCAACCATCAGTGGTTCCTACTAAAGCCAGGCTTTCCCACAGGAAGACAATCCCTTTATCCTGAAGGATTCACCATGGTCACTTTTTTTTTTTTTTGTCACAACGACTTTTTGGATCGCTGCCCTCAATCTCAAGCCACCCACATAATAGTTATTTGTTTACTGCAATCGCTAAAGCTAGTTCTGCAGCTAGCAGCTGATACTTGCTTCTGCATACGTAGCTGTACAGCCAGTGGCCACCAAACCCGGTATAAAATACTTTAACCCAAGCTTTACACTAAAAACTTCAGAAACACTAGAAACACTTCAGATTACTGACAATTTTCTGGTTGAAGATCTATTTTCTTTAATAATTATAGAAAAATGTAAAGTTGTAAATTTTTACTAGTCTTGGCCTAACATGTTCATTTGAAAACTCTGAGAGATCTATAGGGGATCTGCTTTCAAATTTCCTCAGGGACCCATAAGTTACAGTATCAGTATTCAAATATGTATTTTACACAGGTCTGTGCAGCACTGGATCATGAACATCATGAAAACCTATCAAATCTGCCTCAATGTTTTTGTTAAGCTGAAGTCCAGCCCCAGAGCTGGGAAGTTAAGATGGACCATTTCTATTCCGAAGCTACTCATCGATGCTTACATGTTTGTACCTGATCCGTATACACTACATTGATCCCTTCCTCTGTGCTTGTGTAATTGTCCAGAACCAAACTGAATTGAACAAGCTTTATTAGTCGCCGCAGAGGAAATGAATACTGTCATCTGCCCCACATAAACAGGCACACAGGCATACAGGCAGGACACTGGCCCGCCCCAGACATTGGACATCATCATCACACCCTCCAGCTACAGTGCAGCAGGACTGCAGCCCTCTTGTTACTGCGTCTCATTCTTCCTTTAATAAGACTGGGAATACCTGCGGGGTTTACCTGCACGGAATGCTAATGAACACCCATGCCGTGCTCCCAGGGCTAAAAATACTGATGATGTCATTAGTACTCACCTGCTCCCTTCGTGACCACCAGTTTGGGCTTGCTCCGGGCGCCGTCTCCCTTAGTGGTGTAAGCCGCCACAGTGATGGAGTAGGTTGTGTCAGGCTGCAAGCCCCCTATGGTCATCTCCTGTAGTGACACACACACACCCACGCACGCACACATGCACACACACACACACACACACACGCACAAGAGTAGAGCAATCAGACGCCATGCTACACCCCACGGCCCAGCTCTTCCTGTTCGCCTGTACGGTCATGTCGTTTATTTAATCCCTTTGTATCATAACTCTTTGGAATATAGTCCATTCATACATCTGACTGTAGATGTACATTATCTCAGTGGCTCAACTCAATTGTAAGTTGTACATGGCCCCTGTTAAATACAATTAAGTCAACAAATAAATTAAATTTAAAAAAATAAAAAATGGGGAACTTATTATTTACATACATTTTTGAGTATTTGAATGTTGGTCCTATTCCCCGTTTGTCATCATTATCATTTTTAAAAACATGAGTGCACATTAATGAAGGCTTGAACAGTCTTCACAAATTAGTCAACAGACCAAATAATTAGCATTCACTACAAATTTATGAGTGCACATTTTTGTAGTGCTTTATCATTAACTCCGATCAAGTGATAGCAGAGCTCAGAAGAGGTAAGCAAACACATGACACTACAGGCTAAGTAGTTCTCAGAAGAGATGGGGTCACATACGTAGAAATATCCGGGGGGGTCCACACGAGGGTTGTGATGAATTACATTTCAGTTACAATCACTTCAGGCACTGACATTTAGTTACTGAGTTGGATAAAAAATGCCAGCGATGTTTTCATGAGAATTTTTCAGTTTTGATGAAACTCACAATTTCCTGAATTGACTGAATTGAAATGGAACTAACCCCCCCAAAAAATCTGGCTCATGCTGAAAACGCTCTCCGTGTGTCCTTCACCCTGATGCATGTGTGAGTGCATAACAACAACAACAACAATAATATATTACATAAACTAATGAAACTGGGAGGAAGCAAGCCTACACTATTTCCACCACTGTGACTTGTATTTGTGGGAAACGGTAATACATCAAAATGCAGTGATGATGTTAATAATAATAATAATAATAATAATAATTCTCAAGAGTCATGCTTGTTGTGCTTGGAGATTTCTTTCGTGAAGGTCCCACTACACACTGGCACACGACACACGGCAGTTTAGACACACTCCACGGCAGGTATTGCATCACCTTTATTTCTGCCTTCTCCTCAACCGTGTTCGCTGTCTGCTGTCGCGCACGCAGCGAGCAACTTGAGAAAGGATGGCTTAGTTTGAACATCGCTAACGTGCTATCAGGAGGCTCCACGTGTTTATTTGAATTCAGGAATTCATTACCCGCACACCGTTTAAAAATCAAAGACAGGGCATAAGCTATGTATAAACTATGCTGTGTGAGGCCGCTAAAATTTGTCAAGAAATAAATATTAAGATGGGGTAATGAGCAGGATTGCTGTTTGGTTGATAATCCCAGGGAAGTGGCACGTTTGTAGAACTGGAGCGAAAAAAACGGGATGATGCAATAGCTGTCGTGCGTGATGTCACGGCTGCACTGAGCGCGCTCCATACTCACATATTCGGCCGTATCGTCCATTTCCCACTGAACCCCGTGAGGGTGTGCAGGGGAGCGATAGAGGAGAAGGAAAGGGAGGAAGAGAGTGAGAAATGAGAGAGACTCAAGACATGTGAAGGAGGGGCGGGGCGCTAAAAGAAAAGGACCTAGGCTGTGTCCGAATCAGAGCCCTATCTACTGCGCCCTGTCTCCTGCGTACAGTGCACTGTGTCCGAATCAGAGCCCTATCTACTGCGCCCTGTCTCCTGCGTACAGTGCACTGTGTCCGAATCAGAGCCCTATCTACTGCGCCCTGTCTCCTGCGTACAGTGCACTGTGTCTACAGTGCACTGTGTCCGAATCAGAGCCCTATCTACTGCGCCCTGTCTCCTGCGTACAGTGCACTGTGTCCGAATCAGAGCCCTATCTACTGCGCCCTGTCTCCTGCGTACAGTGCACTGTGTCCAAATGAGAGCCCTATCTACGGCGCCTTGTCTCCTGCGTACAGTGCACTGGCAGAAGTGTGCTGTTCAATGTGCACTGTTTAGCAGTCTGCAAAAAAAATCTGCCATACTATTTTCCAACTGTACTGTGGAAGTGTCGTAAGCAGTCCTCCAGTGTTGCCATGTCTGCGGTTTTACAGCTAAATTGGGATACTTTCAAAGTGCAGTCACGGGTAAAAATGAAAGGTCGCAAAGCACGCACTTATTTTAAAAAGTAAAAATTTAAAATACGTTGGTTTTTAAAAATATATTTTGGGCTAGTTTTGAGTCGCCATTTGGCTGGAAAGTCTTGCAAGATCTGTCAACCCCAAAACTCTTGCTCTGCCATGTCACGTGTTGTTTTTGTTGTATTTGAAGAAAAACGTCAGCGAAGCTGTGCCTCATTTTTTATAAACGAAGCTTCACGTCATATTTATGCGACCAAAATGTTTGTGTACTTCACAAAACGGGGCTGTGTCAGAATATGACCCCTGTTCCCTGTCCACTCAGACCCCTGTCTACTATGCCCTGTCCCCTCACTTTGCAAACAGTGTGTGAAATAAATCCAGCAAAACTCTTTCCAAACTAGTGAGGAAGTAGTTAGTAATATTTATTTTTTTATTTAAGTTTTTTAATTGGGAATATCAATCAGTTAACATATGACGATTGTTACAAAGTGTAGATTATAAATTAAAATAGAATTAACAAAAATAAAAAAGAGTAGTTTGTAATATGAACCTATCTTGTACCATAGATATGCATGTACGCTCTGTCTTTTATGTTTTTACTTCCGGATTACTGAAATTGTCGGATGAGTGCACCGTTCTGCAGATTCCCTCAACAAAACCCTGGAAACAAGGGGTTAATCCTGGTATTTTAAGTGCCCCCATTTGTGAGAAAAAGTTGCTCACTCAAAAGCTTTTTGACGAAGTGGACTCAAATATGGGTGTAGGGGTCGTATTCGGACACGGCCATAGAGTTCAGTGGTGTACTTCTTGAAAAGTGTGCTCCCGAATGTACTGAATGAAATCCCAGAAGTAAGTGTGTCATCTGAGTGTTTCAAGTATACTGCAATTAGAACAATTTTCACCTACTCAACGACTTTCACATCCTATCTACTCACCAAGGCTACTCAATAGTGTGAAAGAGTGCTGATTCGTACACGGCCTTAGAGAAGGTCAGTGAGTTACAGGAAGTGAAAAAAGAGGGACGGTTGTTATTGGTGAGTGGCCTGCACAGGGACATCCCATTGAACATGTGTGAGGTCTCTGTGGGTTGTCATGTTGGATTATGTGCTTACTGCGATTATTCCCCTTTACTATTCCTGTACTGCATTCATGCTAATCGTCAGTCATATCCAGTGAAAATCACCATAAACGCACACAATTTATGCCTACACCAGGCAGCCTGGGTCTATTGATGGCACTATTGTAAATAACAAAATCGTCTTTCAGGAACGAAGGGTGAAATTGCATGCATATGCGAACCCCTCATAAATTAACAAACGTGTAAGCGAAATTCTTCCGTCTTTTCCGTCATTCTCCATTAGGTTCAAGGCCACGAGATACGAGTGTGACACTTCCACAATCTCGCGTGAAAAAAAGGCTGTATTTTGCCGTCTTTACCCGCCCCCCGCCCCCCCCCCCCCCTCTCTTGTTTCGGTGAAAAAACATCTGTAATTCAGCCATTGCGGTAAAAAACATCTGTAATTCAGCCATTGCGGTAGAAAACATCTGTAATTCAGCCATTGCGGTAAAAAACATCTGTAATTCAGCCATTGCGGTAAAAAACATCTGTAATTCAGCCATTGCGGTAGCTCCATTTGTACGCCTCGGATCACTCAGAAAGGTGTTACAGGGAAATACGTTCATATCAATTTAGTATTACATTTTTTTCCTCTGCGGGAAGTCACTCCAGTGCTTCGCTTCATGCTGTTTTCTGATACAGGCATTTTCATCAACCTTTGCCAGAGTTATCAAGAACGGGTCTTCCATGGTCTCCATATTTCAGTGTATTCGGCAATGGTAGAAGGCAGTAAGAAGCAGGGGCAAGGAACTTATATTTAGTATTTGAAGAGCAAATAAACAGCCGAGAAATTTGGTAATAATGCTTTGGCTGTGTGTTTGATGTTTTTTAATAAGCCCCCGCTGAGGATAATCGCATTCGTAACGCAAGATTCAGCACTTTTGCAGGGCTGCCCAGTTGAACGCCAGCTTCACCCAAACACACTAATTTAATTGTTTCCATCTGTCCGCAATATATGCGTGACAATACATGTTTTTGTGGCAGCCCAGATCTTAGGAATTAAGTATGTTTCCCAACAAATTCTGTCATTTCGGAGAACTGCTTTTGCATTCTATTTTATGAATTTGTATTCAGTTAGCTGCAATGTGGAAATCCTTGGAGAGACCTTAAACTCCAGCCCTGGAGAGCCAGTGGCTGTGTCCCAAATCGCATACTTCTATGCTCCGAGCACGCGCATCCATGTGAGTCCATAGCGAAGTACGGTAGTGCGGAACATGGGAGTATGCGATTTGGGACACAGCGGGTGTCTGCAGGGTTTTGTGGTTTTTTTCGATCAGCAGCCAATTGGAAACAAGGTATGTGTACTCCTTAGCAAATCAGTGACTGAAATGAAGCACTCTGACGATAAAGCCCCACAGAAAGCGGTGAAATCGCATGCCATTGCTCTCGCCTCCAACAATCTTTAATCTGATTGGATAGTGTGCCACATTCCCCGTCTTGTCTGGACGCCTCGCAAGCAAACCCAACATGCTTTGTAGACATGAGGAATCGCCTCTCATTTAAAATAAATGGAGGCGGTGTAATTGCACAAGAAATCCGCTCCACACCGCTTTCTGTGTGGCTTTACCATGAGTGCTGAATTAAACCAAAGACCAGAAGACTATGTGAATTTGAGAACCCTGCATTAAGGTGTGGCAGGTGAAGAAGAAGAGGGCGGGGCTCACCTGGGCGTCGGCGAGCATCACGTCCTTTATGAGGGGCATACCGCGCGACTCGCCGTTCTCCACGCGCACATAGTGCACCTGGTAGCCGCGGATCTGGCCGTGCTGTCGCCCCGGTAACAGGGAGCGCCACACGACCTTGAGGGCTGTGGAGTTTAGAACCTCCACTTCCACCCTGCGGGGAGGGGCCCCAGGCACTGTGGACAGGAAGAAGCCTTTATGCAGGTGTGTGCATACCCACATGCATTCCACTCTCTCTCACACATGCATGCACGGACGCACGCGCACACACACACATACATCCCTGAAAGTTAGGTTGATTTATCATCTTGGAATCGACTGTCAACCTGGTCTGGCTCTTAGAAATGTAGGGCTATGGTCCTGAGCCTGACAGGTGAGGAGACACAGACAGCGACCACCCACTCTGAGATGAATAAAGTAGTGCTTTCCGGTCCTGGGGGGTATGCTATGAAGCAGGATTACTGAGTTCGCTGGATAACTGCTCTGAGCAAAACCCAGTCCATGTCCCAGATTTATGAGGGTTTCTGGTTCTACTTGTCTTTCTTTATTGTGTTATTTTACTGCTGTAAAGCACTTTGTGCTGAATGCTTGAAAGGTGCTATACAAGTAAAGTTAGTATTATTATTACTCTGTGCAGTTATCCAGCTAACTCAGTAATCCTGCTTCGCAGTATACCCCCCAGGACCAGAAAGCACTACTTTATTAATCTCAGAGTATACCCCCTGGTCCAGGAGAACATTGTATAAGCTGGTCTTTGTTACGTCTGTTCGAAAAGAATCAGGCATGATCGAGCCAGATTTGGACTGTTTGACAAACACCTGACAGCTGTCTGCTGCCAACCCATGAAATAAAAAATACTGTCATTCTCTCTCGTTATCAGTCCCATTTTAATTAATATCAAGCCCAGTAAATTGCATCGTGATTTATGTATTTAAATGACCAGAAATAAACGGAGTTACTCTTATCTAACAGAAACACAATTAATTAAAGTTCAATTAAAGTTAAATAACCAGCATATACAAGTGTGCCACCTCTCAAACAACACACACACACACACACACACACACACACAATAATTATGAACATAAATACACCCTCCAAGCCATCCCAAACACTTTTACACAGAACACAATTCTTATTTGTCAATTTCTGGCTTATCGGTCTCTCTCTTTTCTGGTAATTTCAATTTAATGTCTAGTTTAATGTCTTCTTTCTTTTCATAAATTATAAGCAGTCAGCCTACGTTCATTAATAAATGTATGATTCCAATGCATTATTCTCATTGATGGTTTTTCCTGTAGTAAAATTATTTAATCTTAAAACCTGATTTAGACTTTGTTTTGACTTGTTGGTTGATCCACCAGGTTACTGTTCAACTGATCTATCAACAAATTTGGCGATTTAATTGATGATTGTCATTTTAAGTAATAACTCTTAAATGAAATCCATTAAATATAATTAAATGTAGGTTGAGTGAGGGGTTTTAGCACGCGATACCGCTTGAGTCCAGTATTCAGAAACATTTTAACAAGGGCATTGAGTGCTGGAACTGCTGGATTCAGGAATATAAACACATTTTTACTAGATCCTCGCTTCCCCGACACTGTCAATCACTGACTTGTGAGCACTAATTAAAAGATTCTGCCCAGTGAAACACATTGATTGGTTCAATGTTGATTGGTAATGCTGCTTGGCTTCTCATTGCACCATCAGTAAGCATGTGTGCGCTGTGTGTGTGTGTGTGTGTGTGTGTGTGTGCGCTGTGTGTGCGCTGTGTGTGTGTGTGTGTGTGTGTGAAATCAGTGGGGGTAGGGGGGTGACTGTTACCCCCCACCCCACGCCTACCCCCACCCCCGATGTGCCGTGGCAGGTGTGCCCAATCTTATCTGAGAAAGGGCCCGTGTGGATCTGAGCTTTTCCTTTCGCCAGCACTAAAGCACTAGATTCAGCTAATCAACTAATCATGGTCTTCCATCAAGGCCTTGATTAGCTGAGTTAGCGGAGTTTTAGCGCTGGGAACAAAAGCCAGGTGGAACAAAAGACAGAGCCTACAACGGCCCTTCCATCGTCCCCCACCCTTATCCACCCCCTCTATCTTTATTCTCCACCCTCCCCCCGCCCCCCCCCCCCCCCCCCCTTCATAAAACCCTTCCTTCTTTTCACTGGGTGCCTACTGAGTGCGCTATGGGAAGAGCGGTTTGGTTCGGTGTGTTCCTGATTCTCCTCGTCTGTTTGACCCACACCTCTATCGCTCCGACAGCCTGTTTGAGCGAGAGCTGTCAGCCGGGCCCGCTCCACCGCACTCGACCACGCTCCAGCAGACAGGTAGGCTCGCCCTTGATGGACTGATGCCTACAGGTGCACGGATGTTCTACGGTCAGGACTGAAGGTGCCTTTGATCAGGGTTAAAAAAAAATTTGCAGCCTCCCTTCAACATCCTGACCTGTCAATTTTGGGGCCACACTGCATCACTGCATCCTGTTTCTCAGAGAGGCCTGTTGGAGCCTTTGTGTGTGTGTGTGTGTCAGTGTGTGCGTGCGCGCGCGTTTCCCTCTTTAGATACGTATGTGCATGTGTGTGCGCACCAGAGGGGTTGAGGCAAGGGGGCAATTTGCATTTCAATTCAATCAAATTCATTCAGGAAAAGAAACCTTAAATTAGAAAATGTCCTTGATGATTAGAGTACAAAAAAAATCCCCCATACTGCGGGGAACATTTCTAAGAGAATTATTATTTTTTTTACTATTCAATTCCACCTGTAATTTTCCATTCCATTTCCTCAATTGAAATTGATTGGATCCCCTGCCCATCCAATCCCCTAAACTTCTCGCCCTGTCACATTGGACGTTATGCTGTAAGGTACTTCAAACCCTTTAGTGTACGTTTACAAATATGTAAGAATGTTCTTAAATGAAGGTTAAAAAAAGTGCTAAGTACCATCCTCATCAGTTCGGCACAGCAGGGGCTGGCTTTCCGGACCCGTCCCTTCGCTAGTGAAGGCCGCCACGCCGACCTGGTACTGGGTCCACTTCTCCAGCCCCTGCAGTAGAAGGGCACCAGTGGAGGGGGACACGGCAGGCTCCTCCATGGGCTCAGCGCTGGCCGGAGCTCCCTCCACCCGGTAGCGCACTACGTACCCCGCCAGGGCGCCATTCATGCTCTCCACAGGCGGGGGGCGCCAACTTACCAGCAAGGTGGTGGAGCTGGAGCTGCTGCACTTAATTTCTTGAGGGGGGGCGGAAGGCTCTGGTCAGGCAAGGGAGGGGGGGGGGGGGAGTTGGAGGGGAAGGGGGAGGGGGGAGGAAGGGAGAAAGGGGTGAAAAACAAACAAAAAAGATGGGAGAGATAAAGAAAATGAAAGGGAAAATGAAACTAAAAAGGAAAATTTAAACAAAGTAAAGAAGAGGAAAGCAAATAACAGCTAAATAAAATCTGACTCACGAGGACAAATGCAAATTAAAAGTGAAAGGGGAACGGTGAATCTCAGAAGGTAATTAAAAGTGAAATGCAGAAAACCACAACGAAGCAAATGGGGCCTTTTTGCCTAAATCACAGGTACTGAGCGTGTCAGTGCATTTTATTTATATTAGCGGGAGAAGTGACGTTTGACCCCAGAGAAAAGAGTCTAATTAAAGACAAGCGCATAATGTGAATTAAATATGAGGGTTTTGGCTTATGCCCCAACAAGCTTGCTTGCCACAGTCCAATTATCGATTTAGGGCCAAAAGCCCAGAGCAAACAAAAAGTCTTTGATAGCAGAATTTCTTGCCCCCCCCCCTTCAGTAGAAAGGGGGAAAATTTACACAACTTTATTTCTAATTGTTTAAAAGCCACTCGACACTGTGGCGCTCTTCCATGACATATTAAGACCTACACATCTGTGAACTCCTGAATCAATATGAAAGTCTAATTTAAACTCTGCGCGGTGCAGTGTGCTGAGTGTTTTCACAAATGGCTGTGCACAGGGCGATAAAACATTTGACTTCCCTCCCTGAATTTTGCATTAAAAAAAGGCTAAGTGCACATAAACGTGACTCCTTTCTTAATTGAAATATAAAGCAGCTCTTTCTCTTTGTGCAGATTTTCATGTGTGTCGCTAATTATTGGAGTCACATTTGTTTAAACGGCTATTTCCACATAAGTTCATCTCACACTTTTTAATTTGCCCTTGTTCATTATTATTAATACTATTATTACTACTATTATTCATGAGAAAATGGTCAAATTAACCAAACAAGCGACAAAAAAAGCATTCAATGGAGGCGAATCAAGGACAAAATGTTATTTAAAACAACCTGCAACAACAAATTTGATGAGCTTTCATTCCAAAAACAAGAGTGTGGAGGTATAAGAAAACTGAAAGGGGGTACGGATCGTAAACTTCATGGCGACTGAATTGAAAGTGAAAGAAAGAAAAATGTTAGGTAAAAATAACTCATAACTTATAACGCAAACAACTGGGCTACCAATAAGAACATAAAAAAATGAAGAAGAACAATAACATAAAAAAAACATTCATAGGCACCTTCATTTATACGTACCTGGCATTCTAACTGTGAAAGACTTTCTTACCACCAGCACCCGAACACAGGGGGATCGCCCTCCCTGGATCGGTGGGTTCGAACCCTCTCCTCCTCTCCCTGTAGCACTCCAAATTGGACTACACCCGCCAGCCGAATCCAAAATTGGGTTCCCTCCATTCACTTCCCCTCTTGAGGGCAGTGGTGTTTAAAAAAAATGGCCGCTTTTGGGATGTGGCTCTTGCCCAGGAGTAAGGGCAGTGGTGTTAAAGAAAATGGCTGCTTTTGGGACGCGGCTCTTGCTCTTGGGAAGAGAGGGTTGACCCGGTGCTTAAATTCAGACTGCGTTCTACAGGTGCCCCTCGGGCCTGAGTGTCCACTGGTCTGAGAAAGAGGGAACCATTTCGGAAAGCCCCGCCCCTTTGCCTGGTTTCCTGCGCACCTCAACGTGGGATGTATCCGGGAGCCAGTTTTTGATGAAGAATCCCAGTTCATATTTTAACATTTAAGCATTTCAGCAGACGGTCTTAACCAGAGTGACTTTCGCAGTTTACTCCCCCCTCCCCCCTTTACATACAATCCATTTATACTAGATATTCTACTGAAACAATTCACGTTCAGCACATTTGCTCAGGGCTGCGCCACACCTGGGAATTGAACTCGCAACCTATGAGTTACAAGCCATTTTCCATAATTACACCACACTGCCGGGGGAGAGGCGTGTAATTGCAGATTGTGGCGCACGGACGCTTTGTGGTGAAATTAGTCTGTTCAGGCGGGCCGGCTCCTCCTGACTGCCAGTGAGGCTGGAGGGGAGCATTGGGGCGTTTATTAAGACAAAGGGCGACGATCCAGCCAGAGCCTCACTGAAAACATGGTCCGATTTCCTTAATCAGTGGCGGGCTATTAAAACAGGCCCCATCGCTGCATTGCATGCATGCTGGCGTTCACACGCTACACGGAGGCGGAGCCGACCTATCGGCTCGCATTATTTACTCCCCTTTTTACTTCATACTTGTTTTCATTTCATTTCATGTAATCCATTTCCAGAAGATTATTATGCTTTTTTTTTTCAAAATCTTATTGCCGTGATCGATTTTCCACATCTTCCAGGCACAGAGAAGTGTGAGATCTGACAGTGATCGGACTCTCTCAAGATGCTCCTCAATCCATGACACCCCTTCCCTTTCAGTAATCCTCACCTCTCAATAACAGCCACTTCAAGCGTTAAAGATTTCAGGCGCGGAAAACGACGACGGATTAAAAGCGTTTCCTCTGATGGCCTCTGCCGCCAATCGGATGAAAGAGAAGCTTGGGAAGGAATGTTATTGGTTCATCGATCCATTAGTTATTTGGTGTTCGTCTGGCTTGACTCAATCGACATATACCTGTGTCAAATTTTGTGTACTTTTTTTTTTTTTAGGATGTGTACAGATGTTTATTTTAATTTCTGATGCTGGCAGGCCAGGCCACTTGGATTTCCAAGATTAAGGAATTACCAAACCCTGCCAAATTACTCCAGTAATACAAATATTTCAGTGTATCTACAAACCTACAGCAATTATACTAAGTAGAGGGCTAAACGGCTTGTTTGGCTAAACGCAGGGGATTTGGAATCTGCCACTTTAATTTGAGAGATAACACTCCACTGGTTGCTGGCAGCTTCCAGGTATAATCTAAATGTGTAACAAAGCTTGACGACAGAGAGCTCTCCGCACCGCTCACCGGCAAAGCGTGAAATGAATTAAATACTATGAAATAGGATTCTTAACTGTGGCTTCCCACCACCCCTTCCCCAATGCCCCTACTCCTTGGCCCCCCCTGCCCATGCTGGACCCTGACCTACCCGGCTCTCCTGGGAGCCCCACCCACTGGTGAGGGCTCCAGGTCCTGGCTCTCTCAGCACGTGGACTCTCAGGCCCCTGTACATCCGTACGTCTGTACGAGGGCGCTCGGACTGTCTCAACCTTCGTCTCACTGGGCGGGCCCGCTTGCCCAGAAGGCCCCCCGCTGCCACGGGGAGACGCCCCTTGCCCACCCCGGACCAGAGTGGGAGTGTCTATCTCTCCTTCCCGCCAATTTCCACCCGCTACTGTGGGGCCGCACTTAGCGGTAGTTTTCCACAGCCTGCCGCTGTGAAGAGCAGGAAGCAAAAATGCTTCAGCTGCTCAACCGGGGTGTTTTCAGGGTGAGCTGCTGTTAACACCCAGCATTCAGTTTGGTGTAGAAGGGGCGTGAGGTAAAGCTATAGTACTGAGGTCACGGGTGAATACAGGGGATGTGTGTTTGCAGGGGTTTATGGGGGAAGAAGAGTACTCCACTGTACACACAGCACTGCTCTGCTGTGATTGGCTCTGGTCTTCAGTGGGCGGAGATTCCCCATGACAACGGCCCTTAAGTAAGGCCGTACTGATTTGCACAAAAAAAAAAAAATCACTGGGTCAACAGCCTGAGGGATACTTATACCAGAAATAATATTACTAAGAAGAGAGAAAAACAAACAAAACAAATATAAATCATGTTTAGTTTCCTCATATTTTCGCAATGAAGTCCAGACTGCCAAGCAAGGTCAGGAATTTGGTTTACAGTCTCACGCTCCATCTACGGTGATTACAATGCGCTCTCTCTCCTGAGTGGGTTTTTAATGGGTCTTTTAACACTCGCCCCATTCGTGTTTCGAGTCCACTCCGAGTGTCTAGGGAAAACGCGCGGTCAGGCATGCGGGTAAACACAACCTCCCTCATTAATGGGTGGCGCTTGTCCCCGTGAGGCAGCTGGCAATCCCACAATGCCCCAGCGAGGTGTGTGTTTCTAATGAAGGTCGCTGGCGGCACTGGGAGGAGAGTAATTGGAATCGTGAGCTACGTGAGAAGGTACAGGACGGCCAGCCTTATGTCTTTACAAGACGGCGTACCGTGGTGGCAAGCTTGTGTGTGGTTTTTTAAATAATTTTTTTTTGGTTGGTTGGTTTGTTTGTTGTTTTTTTGGATCGGGCTGCTGGATTTCAGGCTGTGTCCCCCGATTTCCCTCCAGCTAGGCTGCATTACTGTCAAACCAGGATGACTCTGTCTCCCTGCTAGCAGGTGCTTTGTGAGAAAAAATATGCTTGCGCTACACGTCGCGCGCTCTGAGAAAGTGGCGCTCTGCTGTCGCGAGCCCAGTTCAATCCCAGCTGTGAGGCACGAACACGGGCGGCTGTCTACGGCGGGTAAAATTTTAATGAGCCCCTGCTGTCTACGGGGCCTCTTTGCTGTCGCAGACCTGAGAGAAGTTTCCGTTGACGCAAACAACAAAGTTTTTGGGGGGCGCACCATGTTCTTTTTTGCGTCACGAGGACTCGGAGATGGAATTATGGGATAGACACAGGAGAGGCAGCTAAGCAGACGCAGGAATGTGATTATCCCTTCCTCCCCTTAATTAATCAGCAAATACGGATTTTGTTTCACTCTAAATGTGTCTCCTAGAGGACTTGGGTGTGTCATAAGCACACACATCATTTGACTCGCTGACAGCAGGACAGAATGTTCAGCCAAAATGTTAAGCCGGATATTAGTGGCCCCAGTGCCTGAAAGAGAGTACTATCTCGGAGACAGTTTAGGGCTTTTTCAGCTTTATTGGACAGCAGAATGGAGAGAGAGGGAGAGACATGCGACACAAGCTTGGCGGCCGGATCCGGGCCGCCGACGTTGCAGCTCGCGATGAGCATATGGACGGTGCTCTACAGGCTACGCCAACGAGACACCCCATCTCTGAGACTGTTTTAGGGGGCCATATCAGAGTGACCAGGTAAAAGGGTGGGTGGGTGCTTCAGGCAGACTGGACTTCCTGTGCGAATCCGCTCGAGGGCCATCGGACACTTACTTACCTCCCAGCGAATCCACAAGCTAATATCTGTTTCAGCGCCGTGTGGTGTGACACATTGTTTTAACCGACTCTTTTCTGACTGTCCCGAGCCTGAATGACTTTCCTGGCCTCCACGAGGAAATCCATTTCTGTTATAACCCCTGCTTGAGGAGGGACTTGACCCCGCCCCAGAGTGAAGGCGAAATTCCCACAAATCAGTGAGGCAGAAAATAAAGAACCTGGAGTCCCTCGAATCAATCAGAGGGCTAAAACAGCTTCCTGGAGATACTTACTTTTACCGATAGTTTAATGGATTTAATGTGGATATATATATTTATTAATTTTTTTGGATAAGTGCTGTTCATTTGCTGCCGATGGACTGTCACTTTAGAAACAACAGCCAGAAAAACAGCAAAAACAAGCTGCTTTCCTCATGTGGTGTGAGCCGTATGCATTTACAAGAAAAAAACTAAAATTCAAAAACAACAACAAAAAAAAATAAATTAACTTGAAATATAAGATTAAAAAAAAAAAGAAAAAGCCAAGTGACATCAAGCCATTCCAAAGAAAGTCATATTTTGTTTCATTTCAGAGGGAGAAAGGTGAAGAGGAAGACACAGACACGGACGAATAGACAGACAAAGAAATATAGAAGTAGAAAGAGAGGTATCCCCGTTCCATTCCACTTTGCAGTTATTACCATTGGGAGGAGACAGAGGTAAGAGAGAGAGAGAGAATAGAGGCACACATTCGGCGCGCACGGGAATGCTCGGACTCACAGATAGCCGGACAGACAGACGCGATGGACGGGCGGTGGATGGATGAACACACGCAGGTGGGTCATGCCTGGTCTGGCAGTGATCAGGGATGCGGTGACAGCCCCTCCCATCCCCACCCCCACCCTATCCCACCCCACCCCACCAACACAACCCCTCCCCAACCCCCCATCTCCTGAACTCCCGGTAGACTTGGGACTGAGTGGCACATGCATCAGCTATCACAGACCTCTCTCTCTCGCTTTCTTGTTCTCTCTTTTTTCTTTCTTTTTTTTACTGTTACAAGTAAGAGAAAAACAAGGAGGAGCTTAGTGAATGTTCCCTCCCCACTGGTTACAGCAACAAGCTGCACTGGTAGAAACAGAGCCCTCCACCTGCCATGACTTTCCAAAGCTCCGCCCCTTTCAACAAAGATCTGCCCCTTTCAGCAAAGCTCCACCCCCGAGGAAAAAAAATAAAAAGACAACAACCGCATAATCTGTAGGACAGAGGACAACACTTACACCTCCTCCATTAGAAAGCAGGAAATGTAGTCTTATCCTGCCATCCTTAACTGCCAGTAATTTATTATTTTATTTAATTATTTCCTAAATAAATAACAGATTCAGTGATAATTCACCCACATATTGATAATCACTTACTATTAATGTGGCACTTGTAAATGTCTATTTGGTGATACAGATCAAAATATTTAACTTCTCAATTAATTCATCATCTTCCTGAAGTGCAAACTGAGAACACATCTCATAAATTTGTTTCCATATACGCCAATTCAAAATAAGAGTCTTTGAAAAGTTTTTGAAAAAGTGGGAAAGCCACAGTTCTAACGACATGGCAGCCAAGGCGGTGTTCAGCTAACTTTCAATGAACGCCAGGGGGCAAAGTTTAAAATGGAGACTGAAACGGGAAACAGATATTTGCATATGGCTTTCATAAGAGTTGTGTATAAAATGAAGTAAAAACTTGAGAGACTGGACTATTTTTATGCAGGCAGCTTGAGGGTGCTCAACAGACATCACATATCTAATCTAATCATATCTACGCATTCCAAATCAAAACGTCATTTTTTTGTAACATTAATTTAGACAGCATGATATGAAAACTCTGTAGTTGAATTCTCTGTACAGATTTAGGAAATAGGCCTTTGGGGTTCAGTGATTACTGATTAAGTAGCTGCACTAAGCCTTGACCCCGTGACCCCTCGCCCTCTCCACTACCCACAATCCTCCTGGGGTCTGGAGGCAACGGAAAGCCATGGCAGTCATCGAGGCAATAACATTGTGTGTGTCTCACACAGTGTCACAAGGGAAAAGAGTGCACTTGCTGTTGACAAAAAAATAAAATGTAAAAAATGAAGATAAATTAAATATAAAACAAAAATTAAAAATAAATTAAAAATAAACAAATAAATTTGCTGCTCTCATCTGGAAACAGCCTCTCAGCCTTTGTTTTCTTGTTATATAATCTGTAATGTTATTGCACACTTGTGTCACAGAAACCAAGAGGGAACACAAACAAAAAGAAAGGTAAGAGAGTATGCGCCTTCCCCTTACACACAGGTGCACTGGTTTGAATTCATTGAACTACGCACATGAACGCCACACCTTCACCTTCTCAACTTAAAACCACCCCCCCTCCCCCTCCTCCCAGAGACATAACACACGCTGTCAGCTGTCAGAAATGAAAAAAAAAATCAATTTTATTTGCAACATTACTCTTGTCATTTCAGGTTAGTTAATCAGCAATCTGTGAACAGAAGCATGTCACTGATTTAAATCAACACGTCGTTCACATCTCCAGGGGAGGAGGTGTCAGGATGTGCACGTTTTTATTTTTTGCAGATTGCTGGGTATCTAATTGTTTTCAATTCAAATCCCTCTTTCAACAGGGAATGCCATCTCTTTCGATTTTTTTTTTCCGGAAACAGGATTGATGTTTCCATTGAGTTGGGAAGAATAGGAGAGGCAGATATCTGATCAAAAAACAAAGCTCTTCTTGCAAACTCAAATCCCCATTGACACCACACACAGTTTAAAAAAAAAAGACAAAAAAAAACAAAAACCTCAGAACAGTTCATCAGTTCATTGTCCAATGGCATGCTATTAGCTTCTGTGCTAGAGGGTGGGCTAACAGAGTGCTAACATTTAACAGCAGTTGTTACATTTGCCATTTCCTGACTGTGGGCAGGAATAATACAGTAGAGATGAGACAGATCTGACATCCTCTTACCCGGCAGCCAACTCAGGACGTAAGTATCCACCAATCAACGTCAGCTTTGTTCTATTTGTTGTTACCAATGTACCTCATGATTGGTGGAGCTTCTCTCTATTGTTTTTATGGCGACGACACCAACGTTCCAATCCCTACTGTCCCGGACTGTGGGAACATTCAGCCATGTTCAACCCTGTGTGTACAAGTTGGTCTCGGGAGTCACAAAGAGGTAGGGGGGGGGGGGGCAAGAAAGTAGCTGTAGTTTTCTGACCAGATCTCACACCTTTGATGGGGGGGGGGGGATGGGGGGGTGCATAACCCAACACCTCCTTTCCTCCTGACAACCATAACTCCCACTCACCCCTCAAAAAAACCACTGGCCATCCTCATGACCCAACCATAAGAACAAGAAAGTAATTCATTAAAGAGAGACATACTGGCTTGCGCGGTGGTTTGTTGAATTTCGTTGGTGAAGGCTCCCAAACCCTTCTTGGAAACGGCCGCCAGAGAGAAGTGGTACTCCGTGTTCGCTTTTAGGCCCTCCACCACATAGACAGACGAAGGGGGGAAGGTTTTGGACACCTGTTCAGGGAGGGTAAGCAGCGAGGTCACAAACAGTCCACATTCCTCTTACGTGTAAAAGGCCGGATCGGACCAAATATGAAGGTAGGCAGCTGAAAGTTTACAGAAGTAATTCCGTGCTGGTTTATAGACGTTTGCTGAAGACTGTTGTACTCTCCCAGATTCAACAAGGTAAACCTCACATGCCGAGTCACATCTGCTCATCTGATTTGTAAGTTTTAATGGGAAAAGTAATATCATTCGTTGACTGTCATTTTGATATGGACTCTTTAGCTTTTACTCAATAAAATTCTTAAAGTACCCCTCCACACATATTTTAAAACACTTAAAAAATATTCTACATTGAATAATAATTTGTTTAATATGTTTTTTCCACCAAAAAACTTAACTACTGTTAAAGTTAACTACCAATAAACTACTGAAAATGGCTTAGTAGAATCTCTACACCTTTACCCTCATTGAGAATGCCAGAAACTATGAATATGCAAATTGACAACGCCCCCATGCCCTCACGGCCTCCACCCCCACCCCTTCCCCAAGTAAACCGTAACGGCATGGAGATGTGTGCTGGTGATAGTAAGACGTAGTAAGCTGCTGGAAGGAGGCACGGAGATGAGAGTATGCTGGATGGTAAAGACAGTAAGTAAGCTGGCACAGATAGAGAAGCAGAGAGAGAGAGTATGCTGATGTAAAGACGCAGTAGTAAGCTGGCACAGATAAAGGGCACAGAGAGTGAGTAATGCTGATGGTAAAGATGCAGCAGTAAGCTGGCACAGATAAGAGTGCACAGAGATGAGTATGCTGATGGTAAAGACGCAGCAGTAAGCTGGCACAGATAAGGGTGCACGGAGATGAGTATGCTGATGGTAAAGACGCAGTAGTAAGCTGGCACAGATAAGGGTGCACAGAGATGAGTATGCTGATGGTAAAGACGCAGTAGTAAGCTGGCACAGATAAGGGCGCACAGAGATGAGTATGCTGATGGTAAAGACGCAGTAGTAAGCTGGCACAGATAAGGGTGCACAGAGATGAGTATGCTGATGGTAAAGACGCAGTAGTAAGCTGGCACAGATAAGGGTGCACAGAGATGAGTATGCTGATGGTAAAGACGCAGTAGTAAGCTGGCACAGATAAGGGTGCACAGAGATGAGTATGCTGATGGTAAAGACGCAGTAGTAAGCTGGCACAGATAAGAGCGCAGATAGATGAGTATGCTGATGGTAAAGATGCAGCAGTAAGCTGGCACAGATAAGGGTGCACAGAGATGAGTATGCTGATGGTAAAGACGCAGTAGTAAGCTGGCACAGATAAGGGTGCACAGAGATGAGTATGCTGATGGTAAAGACGCAGCAGTAAGCTGGCACAGATAAGAGTGCACGGAGATGAGTATGCTGATGGTAAAGACGCAGTAGTAAGCTGGCACAGATAAGAGTGCACGGAGATGAGTATGCTGATGGTAAAGACGCAGTAGTAAGCTGGCACAGATAAGGGTGCACAGAGATGAGTACGCTGATGGTAAAGATGCAGCAGTAAGCTGGCACAGATAAGGGCGCACAGAGATGAGTATGCTGATGGTAAAGACGCAGTAGTAAGCTGGCACAGATAAGGGTGCACAGAGATGAGTATGCTGATGGTAAAGACGCAGTAGTAAGCTGGCACAGATAAGGGTGCACGGAGATGAGTAAGCTGATGGTAAAGACGCAGCAGTAAGCTGGCACAGATAAGGGTGCACAGAGATGAGTATGCTGATGGTAAAGACGCAGTAGTAAGCTGGCACAGATAAGGGTGCACAGAGATGAGTATGCTGATGGTAAAGATGCAGTAGTAAGCTGGCACAGATAAGGGTGCACAGAGATGAGTATGCTGATGGTAAAGACGCAGCAGTAAGCTGGCACAGATAAGGGTGCACAGAGATGAGTACGCTGATGGTAAAGATGCAGTTGTGAGCTGGCACAGATAAGGGTGCACAGAGATGAGTATGCTGATGGTAAAGACGCAGTAGTAAGCTGGCACAGATAAGGGTGCACAGAGATGAGTATGCTGATGGTAAAGACGCAGTAGTAAGCTGGCACAGATAAGAGCGCAGATAGATGAGTATGCTGATGGTAAAGATGCAGCAGTAAGCTGGCACAGATAAGGGTGCACAGAGATGAGTATGCTGATGGTAAAGACGCAGCAGTAAGCTGGCACAGATAAGGGTGCACAGAGATGAGTATGCTGATGGTAAAGACGCAGTAGTAAGCTGGCACAGATAAGGGCGCACAGAGATGAGTATGCTGATGGTAAAGATGCAGCAGTAAGCTGGCACAGATAAGGGTGCACAGAGATGAGTATGCTGATGGTAAAGACGCAGTAGTAAGCTGGCACAGATAAGGGTGCACAGAGATGAGTATGCTGATGGTAAAGACGCAGTAGTAAGCTGCAGCTGTTCACAGATGTAGTTGAAGGTGTGCTTTCGGATACGGAAATGAAGAACCCACTCAAATCTGGCCTGATGTGATCTGATGTTGGAATTCCGATTCCAAAAGTAGCAGGAAGTAACTAGTGTAACTGATTACATTTGCCAAGTTCTAACATCGTTATAGATCTCTGTAACCTACTATTGTAAATACACAATGACCGATTTAACCAGCCAACAACAACAACTTTTTTAGCAACGAGCTACAATAGAAAGGCTACCTATGAAAAGTGTAGAAGGTTGCTGACTTTAAGATTTCTTAATGAAAACTCTTAACAAATTATTGACACGTCTGCGGTTTAAGTTTTGATCTGAACTGGGTTTAATGCTACCTGGAGAATGCTTCAAGAAGATTTGAATCCGCACTTTCACACCTGATGTTCAAAATACTGAAAGCAAGCTTCGTGAAATGTAAAAGCACCCTGAGCGTTTAATAAATATTCACCATTTTAAAGTTAAGTTTGCAGTTTTTTCCTTCTTTTTATAATTACTGTGACGCTGCTTGCTTTGCTCTCATTCAGTTCCAATATCACAATCAGTGAAATAATTTTTTTGTAAAACAAGTAAAAAAAACATCTATTTTCATCAACAATCAAAACAAAATACTTACATATGACTGCACACTTCAGATAGTAACATGCTTCACTGAATATTCTACAGAGGTAAGGTATTTCAAATATGTATTTCACCAAAGTCTGGTTACCGCCAGCAAGCTAAATCCGAAACAAAGACAGGCATTTTATTTCTTAGCTGAGGTCTGCATTTGGAGCTGCTTTTAACATGAATGCTTTAAGCCTAAAGGCCATGTGTACAGTCAAGGTATAATGCCTTTCAAGATGGCAGTACACTGCATCTGGGAGATTGAGGCAGGAGTGGTGCTTACCGGGTTGCCCAGTTTGCTTTCTCGATAGCGCAGGTCATAGCTAACGATGCTTTTGTCGTGATCGGCCTCCCAGGTTAGCTCGATGCTAGTGTCCGACACCGCGCCCACCTGGAACTTGGCCGGCTGTGTGGGGACTAATGCAAATCACAGACGAGGTTCAATCAGCAATCCCCCTCAAAAATAAAAGGTTTAGCTTTCAGACTATCTCCCTATAGCAATTTTAAAAAATGGTAAAATTCCTTTCCTTTCCCAGACAGTCTGTTCTTTCACTTTTCACACAGTTAAAGTCTTTTGTGTCTCTAAGCCAGAAGTGCACGGAAATTGCGGTTCTATTTCTGGAACATTTATTCGATCTGTCTTTTTTAAGCGCTCGTCTCTGTCACAGCCGATGTGTCTCTGATATTTTATACTAAAATCATCAGCCGAAGACTGCTAATACCCTTGGTGAAAATGTTTCCCTGTGGGCCAAAATGGGAGCAAACCAGCATGGTTTTACACAGCCATTTTGAAAATGGCTGGGCTGGTGTATTTGGAACAAAAACCAGCATACATACTGGCCTTTCAGGAACGGTACACCCCTGTGTTATAACTTAGTTTGACACTTACGACCCTGAACCTTGACTGATAATAAGTAAGAACATTTGAAGAAAACTAAATATAGATATAAATATTAATGTGAAGAAAACTGAGGGAGAGGGTTTAAAAATCCCAGAAAATGTTTGTGTATGAATCTCACCTTAAGCAATCGAACTTAAGTAAATAACTTAAGTGACTTAGGTTTTTAACAGAAAAGTCAAATTCTAAAATTAAACGCTGTTAAAGCGGGTTCTGGTGGCTCTTGCTGCGGGGATGAGGCGTGCACACGTACCGTCCTGCATCACCTTCACCTGGATGGGGTCAGAGAACGGCCCGTCGCCCACTGAGGTAAAGGCGAGCACCCTGAGTGTGTAGGTCTCCGAGGTGGTAAGGCTGCCGATGGTGGTGAGCAAGCTGTCCTGGACGTTGTGCACTTGCCACTGACCCATGGGCTGGTTAGGGTCCATGGTGTAGTAGATCCGGTAGCCCTTCACTTGGCCATTGGGCTCTTCCGGTTCGGACCATCGCACCACCATGGTGTTCTGGGAGATTATGCGGGTGTTGATGTTTCGAGGTGGGCTGGCGGGAGCCTGCTCCCCGGTCCGGGCCACCACGGGCTCGCTCGGCGGACCCTGGCCGATGGTGTTGAAGGCGGAGACGCGGATTTCGTACTCCGTGTTGGGGTACAGTCCGCCGATGCTGTAGCGGGTGGTGGTGATACTGTCCCTGGTCTCAAACTTGCTGAACGGGGTGGTGGCTCTGTACTGGATTATGTAGTAGGTCACCGGGTCGGGGTTGCCCGAGTCCCAGGTGATGGTCACGCTTGTCGGGGTTGTCTCTGTCAGCACTGGTGTCCCTGGAGGTCTGGGCAGGGCTGAGGAAGAGGAGGAAGAGCAATAGTGGGGGGGAGAGGAAATGAGTACAAAATAAAACAACGCACAGCTGGAGCTGCAGGATGGCCATGGGTCACATGGGTCATATCAGCCAGGCATCATCCTTAATAGACGCAAAATGTTACCATCACCAAAACAAATGGGATCATTGGATATAAAGACACAGATGACTTTATATTCTATGAAATGATGTAACAGTTGGACCATCGCAGCCATTAGCCTTGAAACCACACAAACGTGAACCATTTTTGAAACGCAAAACATCCACCGCCCACCCCAACCCGTTCCGTTCCCCACACGCTCAAAACCTGTGGCCGGCCAGCTCTTACACTTGACGATGATCTGGGCCACAGCCTCTATGATGCCCAAGCTGCTCATGGCAACGCAGGTGTAGTTGGCCGACTCATGGACGCCGGTTAGCTCCAGAACGTTCCGGCCCACCGGCATCTCGTCTTCGGGCGTCAGGTCCTCGGAGTTGAGCATCCACTTGACGTAGGGCATCGGGGAGCCCACCGCCACGCAGGTGATGTTGACGCTGCCGCCCGGCATGATCTCGTGGTTCGTGGGCATGATGGAGAAGCGGGGGGGCACGCGGCGGACTGGGGGGGGGGGGGGGGAGAGGGAGAAAAACAGAAAAGAGGTAACAAAAGCAAGCCGATGAAAATAAGCTTGTCTCCAAAAAAAAAAAACTTAAAAAAAAAAATGCCACCCTTCTCTAGAAAGACAACACATTATAAATTATAATTAAAAAAATAAATTCATTTAAAGGTTTTCAGAAAAAACAAAATGATAACTAAACTAACAGAAACTGCTTCACCAACAATATAGATTGACATTAAAGCAACAATTCATAGCAACAAGGTTCCATTGACCAATATCTGACCCATCACAGCACATTTAAATACACAAAAATCTATTATTAGTTTCTCATCTTTTAAACTTAACTACAAAGGTCTAATTTAAAAAAAAGATTATGTAGTTAAAACCCCTTCCCTTGGATGAGACATTACAATTTACAATCTGTGCAATTTAACCGTAACACACAACCACACAACATAACTTCCTGTCCCTCAACCACTCGCGTCCAACCAGGAAAGAGCTCTCGCAAGCCCCTCCCATTGCACAGGAAGTAAAAGGCCTTGTGTCTGGTTTTTATTCATGTGTATTCTGCAATATCACAGAGGCAAGCTGCATGTGTCTATTAGCAACCGGGCTCCATCTTTTCATGTTTGAGGCTTCACTGCCTAAAGATGAGAAACTTTAATCAGATTTTTGTGGTTTAGGGTAGATCAACTGGACAAAGCCTTCATAAGATCTGACACGGTTCCATTGATAGATGCAGCTATCATTTTCACAGACATCATGCACAATAGGTAGAAATAAATAGAGGTAAATGATAAGAACAAAATTGGAGATAAAACTGAGATTTAAAAAAATGCAGAGAGGAATATAACTGAAGGGTCGCTAGCATGCCCAGACAAAGACGATTAGAGATTGAAAAGAGATAGAGGAAATAGGGGAGAGAAAAAGCGAGAGTGAGAGAGAAAAAGAGATAGAGAAGGGAAGGGTGGGAAGAGGGAGAGGGGAACCCACTTGAATGCTGTGGAAATCTTTTATTTTTACATTTATTTTAATGTATTCATATTTTTTCCTCTAGCTAATGTGACCTAATGTGACATTAGCACATTGGCACGCCTCAGTCCTGGCATAAATAACACAAAATAAATAAATAAATATATATATAGAGAGAGAGCGACTAAAAAGGTAGTGTCTAATAGGTATAATTCTATTACTAGATAATTTGTTGTGGCTGCAGTTATTACAACAAAGAAAGAAGGGAAGAAAGAAACAATAAAATAAAAAGTACGAAAATGAAGAGAACGTGGATCAGTATTTTTAGCTAGGCTAGGCTGTGCATCTCTGATCCACGGGTACTCCATGATGCAGCTGTCAAACCTACACATAGTGGTAGATATGATACGGTCGCGTGATGGAGTGGGAAAGGGCAGGGTGGGGTGGGTGTAGGGGGGCAGGAGGAGAAGATGTTGGGTTGAGGGCTGGACTTTGCTTTCAGCGCTATGTTATTAATGCACATTGCACTAAGCAAATGAAATACATATTGCTGGAATGTTAGTGTTTAAGAACAGGTGGATGTGAGTCGGGGATAAACCCGGAAACCAAAGGTTGTGTTGCTGAGATCACTGAAAGGTGTCAGGTATTTATGGATGCGATGCTCCCTGATCGATCAGAAAATGTTGATCTTCAGACACTGTATGTCACTAGCGTTTGTGTTTTGTACTGCTGAACATTTCTCTCCTGCTGCTAACAGTTGTCAGAGTACAAAAGCTCTTTATGTGTGTATGATGGGTATTTCTATGTTGGTACGTGCTACATGGGCATTTTCTGAGTGTGGGGTTGGGGTGTGAGCGTGTGGGTGTGTGGGGGTGGGGTGTGAGTGTGTGCGGTGTTAGTGTCTGTGGGGTTAGGGTGTGAGTTTGTGTGTGTGGGGGGTCAGTGTGTGTGTGGGGTTGGGGCTTGAGTCTGTGTGTGTGTGGGGTGTCAGTGCGTGTGGGTGTGGGGTGTGAATCTGTGTGTGTGGGGTTTCAGTGCTTATGGGGTTGGGGTGTGAGTTTGTGTGTGTGGGGGGTCAGTGTGTGTGGGGTTGGGGTGTGAGTTTGTGTGTGTGTGGGGTGTCAGTGCGTGTGGGTGTGGGGTGTGAGTTTGCTTGTGTGGGGTTTCAGTGCGTATGGGGTTGGGGTGTGAGTTTGTGTATGTGGGGTTTCAGTGCGTATGGGGTTGGGGTGTGAGTTTGTGTGTGGGGTTTCAGTGCGTATGGGGTTGGGGTGTGAGTTTGTGTGTGTGGGGGGTGTCAAAGAGCTAGTCATGCACACCTCAAAGTAAACAGGTGGAGAGAAAGAGAGAAGGATAGGAATGGCGGTTGAGGTGTAAGGGTGGGCTTAAGAGACAGACAGACGGATCAACAGACAGACAGATAGACAGACAGACAGTCAGACGGACAGACCGGGGGGAGACAAGAGACGAAAATACAAGGGACGGGACACAAGGCAGAACAAGACCCGAGCAGCAAGACAGCAGACCGGAGCACGCGGACGTACAGACAGACGGACGAACGGAAGGAGGGAGAAACGCGGGGGGGTTGGGGGGGTAAAGGAGGGGGCGGAGGAAAAGGGGGAGGGAGAGAGAGTTAGGAGACTGTGATTCCGATCAAACTTAAGAAAAGGCATGGCTCTCAGTGGGTTCTGGCTCTCACACAACGGGGCTTGAAATCCAAGATTTAACAACCCGCCCCCCCTCACCCCCCCGACACTGGGGAGTGGGGTGGAATGGGTTGGGTGAGGGTGAGGGGGGTGGGAAATATTGAGAGATGAACTGCACCCCACACACAGCATGTCGATCCAATTGGGATTTGCTCACAACGTCCAGTGACCTCGGCTATCCGCAAAGGGAAGACTGATGTCTGAATACTGTGCGGAAAAGCAGACCAGAGAACACACCTGCGTACACCTGTTCATTTGTGTCAATGTACGCCTGAGACGGCTCATCATGGCTGCTCTAGGTCAACAGAAACAACCCACAATTGCACAATTCTGTCTTAATTAAGTGAAATGACTTCTCAATCCTAGGAGACAGAAAGAATCCCAAGATTGTCAGTGCTTTATGCTTATAAGTGTCTAATAACTGCAGAATAAGCGTGTAATAAGTGTATAATAGGTGTATAATAAGTGTTATCCATTTACATCTAGGCATTTAGCCGAAATGTACATGTAATGTAAATGGCTCTCACTTAATATATGCTTATTATACAGTTATTACATAGAAAGGTTTGGCCGAAAGAACTAAATGGGAACAGTAGCCTTATAAAATCCACTGGGAAACAATCATAATTGAATCCAACTCATATCAGTGCTCTCTAATGAATCAATTATGACTGCCACTGTGGCCAGGAGGCCTGCATTAGCCAATGCATGATAATTATACATTCTGAATCAAAATGGTGGTGTTCTAAAGTACCTATAGGCTTGTAGCTTTCTGTGGAATGTGTGGAGGCCTCATTAACGGTTTTTCCAGGCACTATCCTGGATGAGTTGAATACCACACTGACTAACGACCCAAATAACTCCAAACTTGTGCTTTTTGTGGACAACCAATAAGCAGCACTTCTTTGTATTGATTGTGGCTTATGAACAACAGCAAGAACAACAAATTCCCATCCAAAAAACCAGAACCTATTAAAAAAGAGGCAAAAAAGAGGTTTAAAAAAACAAAACACATCCACTACCCCCTGTTCTACTTGTTGGGTCCCTAACTTTAAAAAAGGAGTTTGTTTACCCGTAAAGGTGAAAGGACAGCCACTTTCGCACACAGAAATGCACGGGTGTGGTTCTCGTATGAGGTGACTGAGAGAGTAAAGGAAAGCACCGGACCATCCTTCAAGCCCCACACAGGTGTACTGGGACAGTATGTCAATCAAGCTCATCCACTGCATGCCATTCCCAGGTGCAGAGGGCATTGGCGTGGATAAAAAAAAAAGAGAAAAATCCAAAATGGAACGTATCACAACACAGGTGTGTACTTCAATGCACCTGACTTGAGGAAAAAGAGGCTTCTAAATGATAAAATTAGCTGATTTCTGCACACGTCTGGAAAAAAAAGAGCCAAATCCAGTGACTAAAGAAGACAAGTGTACCCCAAGACTTTAGCAAAGTCCAATTAACAGCCTGCTGGAACTCGTAATGAAAACTGAGCCGAGTTTTTGTTGATGTCCTCCTTTCCTTGGACCAAAGAGTGAGCAGCTTTACTTGGTGAACGAATGAGGCCGCAGTTGGGCGGACATTACCCTTTGCCTTAGAATTAGCGAGCTGAGTTTGTGCTTGTCTGGTATTTCACTGCTTAATGGTAATTACAGCTCCAAAGCAGGCACGTCATTATCAAGGTCAAAACAGAAGGAAAAAAAAAAAATACTTCGAAATTAAAGCAGGCTGCTGCCAGATGGAATCTGTGGTTATTACGTGAATGACTAGGTCCTCTATCACAGCATATCTGACCGTACTGTAACACTACTCCAGGTGCCATTACACTGAAGACATTACTTAAATTAGTTAACTTTTAATTCGGTAACAGCCTTCTATTCTACAGGCACTACAATTTGACTGCTTTAGAAATTATTTGCTTCTCCTGAAAAAAATGTAAAACAGACGGACAGACGGCACCACCGCCTTCGACTAAAGAAGTCTAACCTCGGCCGCCCGTTCTGTGAGAAATGTGTAGTCTTAATACTACGAGTCAATGGAAGATGATCTGCGTTTAGAGTGTGGTCGTGATGGGGGTGTGGGTGTGGGGATTGGGGTGCATATGCAAGGCCAACAGAATCCTGTCAACACTGATACAACGTATACCTTGACAGCTTAGATATGGGACGTGTCACTGTGCTGCAGTAGCAGCTGCTCTTTTTGTAGAAAGCACAGTTGAGAGAATCCCAATTGAATGGACGTTTTTCCTGGATCACAAAGACCAAGGGGGTGAACAAGCCCAGCAAGGGGATTGGGTGTGGAGTGGGGAGGGACCAAGGAAACTAACCAAAAACAAACAAACAAAAAAAACGAACTCTCTAGGGTACTGACCAAAAAAAAACAAAAAAAAAACAAAAGGAGGGAAAGAAAACAAAATGCCATTTCAAGCCCCGGTGCAGAGAGACAACTGAAAGGTCTACAAGTGACGAGGTGGAAAGCAGTCAAGAGAGACGCCAGAGAACTGCACTAAATTCTACAGGTGGTAAAAGGTGTGCCCAAAAAAAAAGAATAAACGATTTCAGAAAGAAGGCGGACATTATCGGCCATTTTGGTGAGACAGTCTAAAAGAGAGGCTGTCGTGCGCCAAAATGAAAGGGGGAAAGCCAAAATAATGTGCAGCCTTTAGTGTCACCTTGCAGCTGAGATTACACCCTCTATAACGCCTCAGAAACTGGCACTGCTCGCCTATCCCTTTTTTTAATTTTTTTTTTTAAACGGGGGAATAAGGCACGGGTCATTTACATACAGACCACAGGAGATGCACACATTAAACGCACCTGCGTAACTGCAATGCAAAGCACTCTCAGTGGAGAGCTCGGAGGAGTCAATTGTAATAACAGAAATTATTACAACAGCAAGCGTCTGATATTCCCCCTGCAGAATATCCAATTTAATAATTTCTTTTTCCCAGACTGCATTATCACTCAAGCAGTCAATTCTACCATGACACGTTACCTTTCCAATGGTTTAAATATGTACTGATGGAGCCAACATATGCTTTGCCTTATTACTGACTCGTCTGCTTGCCAGTCTTAGCTTGGTAGCGTATACAATTAGCCAGAATTAAATGATTATATTTACTCGGGTCTCAGATTAGACGTCTGTTTAGAGACAGACTAATAACAACGGCCCAGTCTCCGCTCGGAGAGCAGGGATCTACGGCCGGTTTCGAGGGCTTTGGGGGTCTCTGGGCCTCCTCCTGGTGTTTTGCTGGCATCCATTTTGCACAAGTTGCAGAAATAAAAGGTGTAATCTAGCTTTCGTTCCCGACTTCACAAACACACACGCAGCAGGGCATGCAAGCGGATGCAAAATAAGGCAGGCAAACATTCAGGAACTCGCAGCACAGTCTTCCTGCATCATTTCCATAGTGAGTCTGGTTTCACAGAAGTAAACCCAAAATCTCTAAATCTCAGCATGGGATGAAATGTAATGTCTCACAACAGCTCTTGAATCTAAATAACAACAATAACAATAGGCGGAGTTGCTCTGGGTGTTTGGGCTGTCGAGTCGATTCATAGTTTCGCAGTTTTGAGAGGGATCATGGCACAATGTGGACAGACCACTTTTGAATAATTAAAAAAAGAATGACGGATTCTAGCCCCCTTGGTAATTAATTCAGACTCGAGTCAATATGGATCCCGATTCAGTTGTCTTACTGTTGTTTATTAAGTACTGGCTATCCTTGCGTCTAGAAAAACTAGCGTTTTTAGCACTACACACTAGAGGATTTTTTTAGTTTTGTTTTGTTGAGAGTTCTCTGTGCAAAACAGTCAGAATAATTAACATTTTAAAAAATCATGCATTCTCTGAGAGCAGCAGCAGCATGCACAAGATCACTGATAGACTGTAATTATTATTATTTTTTTTACTTCCAGTCACGTATATCTGAACAATGCAACAACTATAAGCCTGTCTCAGCAGCTCCGAATCTCACCCACTGCAATTTTTATAATTAAACGTACTGTAGGAGCAGTGCATGATGGGTAGGAGTGGGTCCTGGCACTGCAGTGCTGTGTGTGTGGGGGGGTACGGCAGTCAACCCGAGCGCACCGGATGTGAAATGCAAAGTCCGGCTGATAAACGACAGGCCCAAAGAGAGGAGATTTATTATTTACGCTAATTTTCGCCGTGGTCCCGTCCCGGAACTGAAACGAAGTGGAAAGTCAATTCGGAGCTTGATCGACAGATTGAGCAACTTGACGAACTGGTAAGGGCGAAGACTGCTGGATTGCTGCCGAAACCCACACGCCCATCGCGTACGACGCAGTAAAATTAAGGCTTCAGCATGTGATTTCATGCAAATCTTCCACTCGAGCCAACGTAGCAAGCGACTGGAAACCATAAAAAAGCTTAATGCAAAGATGCCTTGGACATGACAGGGAACGGGCTCCGGTCGCTTGATTTTAACGGCGTTGTCAGGTTTCGAGATATTCACCACTTTCTCTTTGATGCTGGAACAGGATTACTATGCAGAGATTCAAAATAAATCATAATAATTTTTTTTTCCGGTCTAGTTTGAAAAGCTTTGCTACGTTGGCTCACATCTGTCTGAAAATCTATTCAGACAAATGATGTCATGACGGAAGCAAACGAATCATAAAGGACAAATGGCAAGTCGGTCAGCAGACCGCTCCCATCGAGTCACAACAGAGTGCGCTCCTGAGGCGAAAGCCATTTTGTTTGCTATTGATCCACGCGCCACAGTAAAACCATCCCAAAAGCTGTGTGAAGTCATTACTGAAGCCAATCAAACCCAATCACAATGCATTGGCCAAGACGGGAGGCTGTTAGGAAGATGACAGGAACACTGCCTGCTCCTTCACTTATTTCCTTTAGTGTCAAACGTGATCCGTGAGTTATAAAGCAACAGCACAATTAGGAAAAAAACGAAACAAAGAAACCACAACCAACTGAACAAACAAACTGATAGGAGTTTAAAAAAACTTAACAAAACAAGAAAAACACACAAACACAAGAACCGAAAAATAAGTAAAAATGAAGCCAACAAACAACTCAACTAAGTCAACAGTGACTTCTCTAACATAAGTTGGAAAGAACGAAACAAATCAAGAAAAAGAAAAACACACACAAAATGCAGAAAGACAACGCCCAAAGAGGAATTCTGTTCAGGCATGCAAGCGTAGTTACATTCTCCCATCATGCATCAGGCCCTTATTTCCAAGTGCTGGGTTTCCATGACAACAAGTGCAGAAAAGCTTTCTGAGCAGAAGCAATACCAAAGGATGCAAACGAGAAAAGGCCCCACAATGCAAACGTAAAATGAAAACAAAAACCCCAACTAAGCGGGTTTTCTTTCAGCATTCTTTTTCCAGTAAAAAAAATTAAAGCAAATTAAATTATATCTTATTGTTCTTCATAATATTTAGCAAGTTTGATTCTGTTTATTTATTTAAATGTTTTCTTTTTTCAAATTTTCTTTTTAAAATTTAGCTTTATTATAGTTAAATATATTTCATTTTTTTAAACATGTTTTTTTTTTTTTTTTTTGTAAATGTGGGTAAAAAAAGTAAAAAAGAAAAAACACACCAACCTTCTCGAAGCTCTGGGGGATGTAAAGGGTTTGATGCAGAACACAATGACATGAGGACGAGAGAGAAAAAATAGGGGAAACACAGAGAGAGTAAAAAAGGCCACCTCAAGGCTTTTAGCTGCTACATTTCTTTTTATTTTCTCCCACCCCCCCGCCCCGCTCTTTATTTCTGTCTTTGAGATAAATTACATCTGCCTCTCAGTAACTTTCCCTCTTAATCCACTTTGACCCAAACAATCAGATCCACCCCAGTGGCTATCCTGGGAATGGCAGCCAGTACAGTAAAATTCAGGTTTCATGATTAAAAAAAAATTCAAGAGTAATCAGGTCCCTGCCACCTAACAAGCGCCGCCCATGGTGGCCCATTTGCTTTATTAAGAGAAGGAAATAAAACGAGGAAACAAAAAAAAACTAAGTCAAACAAAGCAAACAACCCAAAAGAGAAAATGAATCAAAAAACAACCAACCGGTAAAACAGCAGTTTGGGTTCAAATTAGCAGCTACAAGTAAAACAAACACTCATATTTAATTTCCAGGCCCAATTATGTTTGTGTTTGGCCAGCGCGTGTTCCCTCCGCAGTTGGCCTTGATTTTAAGTCTCATTCCCCCCCGGTCTCGATGAGAGAACCACAAAGGAACGCATTAGCGTTTCTCTCCATCATTTGGACAGTACCGTAGCTGCTAATTTCAAGTGCAACGTGCTCTAAGAAACTAAAACACATTTGTGTACATTGCATATTTAAAACTGACATAAAAAATGAACCAAAAAAGAGACAGAACCCTTGTAAGAATATGTAATGCTCTTGGAATACTTTTTTATTTTTAATAATGAGTATGATACCGTGTCATCATTTGAACTAGCGGCCAGGCAGAGTGCCTGTGTTGATCAATTAAAGCACCGTCTTTTTGAAGTTGAACTTCAACTGCAGCCAACAGATATTAGCTGATGGGCAGTTGAGTCTTAAAATGCGTGTCCCCTCGCACACACAGAAGACAAGCGAAGTGAAGAACTGATACTGTGCAGAGGGATCAAAAATCAAATGTTCACATTTTTAGAACCAAACATCTTCCACAGACGGCTTTTTTTATTTTTTATTTGCCTTTTCACCTCTAGTCTGGACCTACGGTGGAGAAAGAGAGGGAAACAATGGCTTGCAACAGTAGATCCATCAGCTAAACATTTCCCTGCTGTTGCATGTCTGGCATGGGTCACTTGCTCAGAAATAGGATTTGTGAACAAAATCCAGGACAAAAAGAAGTTATTTAGCTTCTTGACCAGGATTGTCAAACAATACAAAGTTGGGAGAGAGGTTAGTCTGGAGGTGCCAGTTTTGTTATTAGATCAACTGGCATCAGACTGTTTCTTAGTAACTTGCAAGAGGACGTCGTCTGAAGGAATATTAATAACAATAATAAGGAACAGAAAGATCCGTGACCCATTTTGAAATGGACAGCTGGTTAATAATTCATGGGAAACAACGTAATTCGGAGCGCCGCTGGTACACTGTCAGCAGACATTTGGCATCTTTTTTTTTTTTTTAATATGCAGAAAATAAATACACGCGTCAAAAAAGCATCTGTGTCAATTTATTAAAACAGCTGCACGAAGGATTCATCGTCTCCTAGCATTAGTTGCAAAAAATAACTTTGTAGCATCTTCCACTGGAGATTAATGTTCTTTCTGTTTGTGTTTTTCCTTCATATTCTTTATTTACTCCTCTTATGAAAACAGTCTGCAGCTCCCATAATGACAAGGCTATATTCACCATATTGGTAAACTCAATTATGGAACTTAAACATAAGTACATAATTTGTGGAGTAGTTATAAATATGTAAAACAGGTTATATTTTTGAGAGATGCAAAACATTTTTCTACGAGGCTTATTATCATATATATGACACACTTTGTATTGGTTTCTAATGCATTTTTTTCCCTTTCCCCTCACACTTCTTTTGGAAAGAGGAGAGGATGGGAATTTTGATTGGTTTGCACTGAGTCTAGCCATCCAATCAAAATCTGACTTACCGTCATCTTCCCGGGATTTATGTCTAATCTTCCTCAGAAAACCAAGAGAACGGGGTATTTTTTGATAAAGGCACTTTTTTTAACCCGTAGAGGCAATGCAACCTATGAGCTCTGATTCTCATGAACATGTTATGTCCTAAAATTATTATTTTATTTTTTTACATTTTATTCAGAAAACTACAGGGCACAATGGTGTTAAGGTGCTGCTGGTTTGTTATTTTTAAGTGGGCTGATGTGGGGCTCTAAGCATATATCAAGACATCGGAGTAAGACATAAAACAATATTCTGACTGATTCAAAACCCCACTTTTCAACCCCTAAACCACAGAGGAAATCTGGCCGGCAGCACAGCCAGTTTCCAACACAATTCAGACCCCAGATGACTCACTGATTTGAAACATTTGTATGCACTGAAGAATGTCATGGGCTATCAGCAAAATTAATTAAGCTGTGCTACATCCTCAGAGACAGTATCACTACTGAGCTGGGTTCTTGTATTGAAATCAAGGCAAACACTGGGTGTCCCTACCTCAATTAGTGCACCTTTGACTGAGCCAAGAGATTGCAGTGCATCTTGGCAGAATTTAATCTGAGTTTGACTCACTTTCCCTTGCTGTTTTATCTGGGTTTGACTCATTTTCCTTTGCTTTATGGCTGGATGTTATCCAGATTAGATTCGTTCTCCTTAGCCTCATGGTTAGATTTCATTTTGAAAAGGACCTTTGTCCCTTGACTCTGAGGCTGATTTTATCTGAGTTTGACTCTCTTTCCCTCGACTCTGAGGCTGTTTTTATCTGAGTTTGACTCATTTTCCCTTGACTCTGAGGCTGATTTTATCTGAGTTTGACTCGTTTTCCTTGGCTCCAGAGCTGCGTTGTTCCCTACCTCGCACGTATAGATTAGCGGGGGAGGAGTAGCGAACGCCCTCGACATTGGACGCCACACACTCGTACTTCCCCTGGTCGGTCTCCTCGCTGTTCTCTATCTGCAGGGCACCTGGGAAACACAACAACCCCAAGGAAACACAAAAAGAGAAAGAGAGAGAGCACAGAAAAAAAGAAATGTGTTAGAAACAAAGCAATGACAAAAGACCCCTCTGTAAAGACAGGAACACTTACGTATACATCTTTAGTTTTTTTTGTAAGCCCTCCCCTCCCCTCCCCTCCCCTCCCGTCCCTTTAAAAAGTTCCAGAAACTTCACACCTCTCTGTGGAAGACAATGAAAACCAGTCAACGCCATAAATGAAACACCATCTGCAAACATAAATGCGCATTTCAAATCGCCAGTTAGATGGACAGTTAGTTTCCCGCAAGAATGCTTTTCTGCGGATACAGAAGCCATGTATGTGGATGAGAAAGGATTTACGAAACACCCTTCAGATAGTCGCAGAGGGAGTGGAAGTCAGTGCCGGGCTTTGAAGACGAGGGGGTTGCGGGTTCATGTCTGTCGCAGACACGTTAAATGTTGCTCTCGTCCCTGTGAGATCTATGTACGAAACCCCCGCATGGTGAATAACTGCTGGGTAGTGTGCATAACTAATTGTAGCATCTGTGGGCACATGGATGCCTCGATCGCAAGAACAAGCAAAGTGTGATTGACAGTGATATATTTCCCCCCCCTCCTCCCCCATCACAACCTAACAGACACAGGGGAAGATGAGGATAGGCAGTGCACACACAGACACAGACACACACACACCTACCCACACACACAGACACACAGACACACACACACATACACACCCAGACAAACACACACACACACACACACACACACACACACACACACACACACAAAGGAGAAGTCCCCTTCAGACAGCTCGTGCTTACTGAGCCCCAGCCAGAGTCCATGATAATATAATTAGGGTTTCTGCCTGGCCTGGGCAGCTGACAGATTGCAGCCTCTCCTTTCCTGACAAACAGACTGCGGGCCTTCATTACCATTCAGCCAGGGCGTATCCATACACCATCGCCTGTCAGCTCCCCGCGCCTTTCCTGTCCCTCTCGCGTCCCGTCAAACCAGCCCCTCCCACAGGTACCCCTGTCCCGATCGATGATGGGCGCACCGTGCGGACGGGGGCGGGTGTGCCTCCATGCCCCCATACCCTGTCAGAGCAAGAGGGAAGATGCTCGCTTTCACCTGCTCTCAACCGGCAGTCCAAGGGAACGGAACAGGGATACAGAAAAATCGCTTTACAAAAGGGCCGGATCGATCTGGCTGGATCGAGTAATTCCAGCCGCCCGCGCTCGATCACGTCCATTCCTGCGGGGAGCGTCTGTCTGAGGGAGTGGGCTGCGCCTACTGAAACTTTCACGTCATCCTGTGATCTACAGGCCAACACGCTGCCCAACACGGGCCTCGTCGGTACGCCACCAAAAAAAGGCCGGCCTCATCATACCGAACATCGAGAAAGAAAACAAATACCTACAAATCTTTTTGAAACATCCAAGCTCATTCTGTTCCAGATTTGAGCAAAAAGACGACAAAGATTGTGGCCAAAGGAAGGAAGATAAGTCGATGCCAATGGGAAGCTCTAGCTTTCTGTGTGCAGCATACTCAAAACAGGACTTCCTTAGTGCAAAAAAGTTAGATTTTCCTTTTGCCGATTGAGAACGAACAACGCGTTTCAGGCGTTCATCAGGTTAGTTCAGAAGCAAACAATTTGCCACGCAGGGCTACAAATAGTGATGAGTGCTAATTAGTCTATTAGTTAAAGGGTAACCAAGCACTGAGACAACTTATTTTAGTTGATAAATGATGTATTGGGCCACACCAAAATGCTAGTGATTGACTGTAGTCCCAATCTCGAATGTTCAATACAAACGTTGATGTTTCTAATTTTTCAATGAAAATTACCAGAATCCTGCCCTCTATGGGTTGAACGATATGAGAAACATATGTGACGTGTCAATGGGAACCACACCTCTCTGGTACTTTGTTTCGTCATCATTTGGTAACGCCCTTTTATCAGGACATATAAAAGGAGAGATCAAGTTCAAGACTTTGTTGATAGTGATGGGTGGTTCGGATCTTTGCACAGTCTGAGTGATCTTGTTCTGAAACATCTAATTGTATTGAACCTTTCGAACTTTTCTAGTTTTGATAAATTTTATTTTTAAAATGGCGTCAGTTTGTTCTGTGATAGCCTACTCAGTATACGTAGTAGCTAGCCTACATGCACGTTCAACAGTGCTGCCAGTGCCCACCCCACAAAATTTGCATTTACCAATAACAACATATAAGTTTACATTAATAAATATCAGTTACTTGATTTTATACATGAATCCTGCATTCAACCTGTAAGCTAGGCGATGTAAGATCAAGTAGCAGACGTTCGAGTTTGGAAGAGCAGTTCATTCGATCTCGTTCACTTTAGCTGGCTACTCTGTCTCGTTCAATTTGTTGTCCCGCTTCAGTGACACCAGATGAAAAATATAAAATTATTGTAGGCCTACGGGGGTCTTAATATTATGTTTTTTAAAAGAAAATTGTTGTGCATAGACAAACGAAGAGACATTATAGGTGTATGTATGTGCTATTTTTCAAAAACACTGTGTTTGTTCAATTATACCAATCGCATTATTTGGAAAATCCAAACACAACCATAATTAACGGGTCCTCCATGACAGAACTAAGAATGGGGAAATAAAATTAGAAAAGGAGGACAATTTATACAACAAATATTGAATCTGATTGGTTATCACGCCACATTCCCCATCTCTTCTGGTCACCAATAAACCAATAAATAATCAATGATTTGCTAATTAGTCCAAACGTATAGCTAGATGCAGGAACAGGAAGGAAGATGAGTATTCACAGAGAGTAGGGAGGCAGCAGAGCATCTATGCAGGAGGCCCACTTTAAGCCTTTTGATGTATAGCTGGCACAGCGTGGTCCCACAATGCAACAGGTGGGCTTGGAGCATGCCCAGAAGCCCCCAAAATATTTTTCAGCTTTATTGCCAGCACAGAGTAGAGACAGGAAAAATGGGAGGGAGAGAGAGAGAGAGGGGATCGCGCGGCCAGATTCGAGGCGCCGACGTCGCGGCTTGCAATGAGCATGTGGATGGTGCACTACAGGCTACGCCACGGAGACACCCCCATCAGAAGCCTCCTTAGTAGCCCTCCGCTTCTGACCTTGTGGTGTGATTGCAGCTTCAGACCAGCTATTCCGGCACTCTTCCATGAGCAAGCCGTGTCTTTGAAAATGTAAAAAAAATAACTATATAAATAATTTAAAAAATAAAACACTTTTTTGCTGGAATGTCTTCTGATTGAGAAATAGGGCTGAATTTTAATGTGATTCAGAAAAAAATGAACGGAATATCAGAACACTGGGAGTTTTTTCAAGCCCTGCAAACGATTCAGTGTGTGACTGCCTGCGAAGGATTTTTAACAACCTCTCAAGATAAATCAGTGTCGTCGTAAGTACAACCACGCAGATACGCTTGGAGAAGCCCTCAAAAACATACTCGTACCAAAGAATAAAATTAATTACATGCCAATTAAATCCCACTGGCGGTGCCAGCCAAAGACTGCGAGAGGAAGGGCGGGCAAGGGAGATTCTACACTACTATTTTTGGGTAAGAACTTCCTTGTTAAGTCGGCATCAGCTGATCCAGGAGTCCCTGCTGGCTTCATTACGCACCCAGAGATACTGTTTCAAAGCCTGAGTACACACAGAATGCCTGAGTCGACGCAGGATGATATCCTTACTTTATTCCATTTCAAGTCCATTTTTCTCTTCCCCATTTGAGTAACGTGTCGAAAATATATCTGCCCAACTAATTAATGACTGCATCCCTTCTGCCCCTCATATTTCAAATAATTCCCATTGTTCTTTTTTTCTCCTTTGCGCCCCATCGTTGAATCTTTTGTGCTGTTTTTTTGTTTTTGTTTTTTGCTGTTTGCTGTTAATTTGTGGTCCTTTTACCCTAAAGCACAGAATTCTGTTGGAAATGCATTTCTTGTGTTAATTTGGTTAAAGTGTCTTGCAATAAATGTACGTGTTGTGTCCTCTCTCTTTCTACATACTATCTGAAGAGAAGAAATTGTATTGCGTTTTATTTTATTTAGTCTTTTTATAGTTCGACTACGCATTCCCCAGCCAGCTGACTTTTAACGAGAAGAGATTAATAAAATAAAAATAAACTTCTAATATGCTGGAATCCAAACAAAATGAACGTCTTTGATGTCTGGGCCCATCCTCCCACCCGACACTTTTTTTCCCCTTTCCTTTGTTTTTTGCTCATTTGCTGCGTATTGTAAGTAATTACCTTTTTTGTTTGGTTTTTGCTACCCTAAGGCCTGTGCCTTTGCTTTGACAGTGTGTGGCCAGTGGCTCTGGTGTCTGCCTCTGAGGGAGAGGGGGTGGGGGGTGAACATAACAATAGCTGGGGAGTTATCGGTCTCCGGCACGTAGCAACGAGCAGCGCTTTGCGGCGTTGCGCGGCGGGCGGAAAGATAAATCGCACGCGCCTTTTTCCTTTTAAGATAAATGTTACAGCGAAGAACAATGCAAACGCGACACAGGGGACATCCGCCGCACGGGCCTTTCTCCCGCTCCGGCCCCGCGAGCCGCAAAATTAGAAACGGCGGGGTAACGGAAATGAGGACAGTACAAAGGGCTCCCCAATAACTTCCTGTTCTGATTGCATTGGGCAATTTCTCTAATAGACAAGACTACAGGACGCAGAGTAAAAAAACCTATAGAATCCAGACCGTGTTCCTGCACTGTCCGCAGGGTGGTGCACAATTGCCCAGCGGCGGGAAGGTTTTGCTCGACAGGGATGTCAGCATCACACCAAAACTTATTTTGAAATTCAAACGAGTAACAGAGGGAGAGGAAGGGTTGGTAGACCAACATGGTTCTGCACTGGGTAGCTAAAAAGCCTGATAACGAACCTGATAACAAACCTGATAACAAACCTTATAAAGAGCCTGATAATGAACCTGATAACAAACCTTGTAAAGAGCCTGATAATGAACCTGATAACAAACCTTGTAAAGAGCCTGATAACAAACCTGATAACAAACCTTATAAAGAGCCTGATAACGAACCTGATAACAAACCTTGTAAAGAGCCTGATAACGAACCTGATAACAAACCTTGTAAAGAGCCTGATAATGAACCTGATAACAAACCTTATAAAGAGCCTGATAATGAACCTGATAACAAACCTTATAAAGAGCCTGATAATGAACCTGATAACGAACCTTATAATGAGCCTGATAATGAACCTGATAACAAACCTTATAAAGAGCCTGATAACGAACCTGATAACGAACCTTATAAAGAGCCTGATAACAAACCTGATAACAAACCTTATAAAGAGCCTGATAACGAACCTTATAAAGAGCCTGATAATGAACCTGATAACAAACCTGATAACAAACCTTATAAAGAGCCTGATAACAAACCTTATAAAGAGCCTGATAACGAACCTTATAAAGAGCCTGATAATGAACCTGATAAAGAGCCTGATAACGAACCTTATAAAGAGCCTGATAATGAACCTGATAACGAACCTTATAAAGAGCCTGATAATGAACCTGATAACAAACCTTAAAAAGGAGCCTGATAATGAACCTGATAACGAACCTTATAGAGCCTGATAATGAACCTGATAACGAACCTTATAAAGAGCCTGATAATGAACCTGATAACAAACCTGATAACAAACCTTATAAAGAGCCTGATAACAAACCTTATAAAGAGCCTGATAACGAACCTTATAAAGAGCCTGATAACGAACCTTATAAAGAGCCTGATAATGAACCTGATAACGAACCTTATAAAGAGCCTGATAATGAACCTGATAACAAACCTTATAAAGAGCCTGATAATGAACCTGATAACAAACCTTAAAAAGGAGCCTGATAATGAACCTGATAACAAACCTTAAAAAGGAGCCTGATAATGAACCTGATAACGAACCTTATAGAGCCTGATAATGAACCTGATAACGAACCTTATAAAGAGCCTGATAATGAACCTGATAACAAACCTTAAAAAGGAGCCTGATAATTAACCTGATAATTAACCTTATAGAGCCTGATAATGAACCTGATAACGAACCTTAAAAAGGAGCCTGATAATTAACCTGATAACGAGCCTTATAATGAAGCTGATAGCGAACCTTATAATGAGCCTGATAATGAACCTGATAACGAACCTTATAATGAGCCTGATAATTAACCTGATAACGAGCCTTATAATGAAGCTGATAGCGAACCTGATAACGACCCTGATAACAAGCCTGACGAATAACACCAATTAAGAATTGACCAATTCACTCCTTGTTTTTGTATAGCACCATTCAAGCTTATAGCCACTGTGCTTCACAGCTGGTCCTGTGATTACTACAGTCTGTAGGCTTAATAACAACTCTCAATGACTCATGCAGATTTATAGATTTAACTTACAGATGAACATGCTGGAAAGAGAGGTTAAAAATGGCTACTTTGAGACAAAATCATGGCTACTATGATTTACAGACAAAAAAAAGTTTCTCCTCCCCACACAATCCAGGGAAAGGCTGTGTCAAGGCTTAAGAGCTCTGAGTCGCTATAAACTGCTGCTTGTCAGGTCATTTGGTTCAATCCCCTCTCCCAAAGCTCACCAGAAGCCTGAGCAGAGGGGTACAGGGAGCCCTTCTGCACATTAAGGGGGTACAGACAGTGGGAGAGTGAATGCAGTGTCACCAAAAAATCCCTCTTGTACCCGAACAGATAAAAATGACACCAGACTTTTCTCAAGAACTCGACCTGCGTATAGTTGTATTTCCGAACGCGACTACGTTTAGAGCACTGCCACGTTGGGCAAAATAAAAAAGGTTGAGTCCGCTTACTGAGGATTCGCTTCGGCTGACTGACTTGAAGGTCCTCCAATTGTGAACCCGGCCCTGCGTGGGCAACCAATCACATGTAACTATTCGCATCACATGATATGTGACACATGCCACATTGATTATGCCATTGAATTTCACTTAGAACACCGCAGTGCAGAGATCTCAGGCTCTGACACCAAATCAGACATGGTCAAGAGGCAGAGTCCTTTTCAGACCTCAGACTTGTCAGATATTCTACTTATTCAAGCACACATTCTCATCCAGGGTGACCTCTAGAAAAGGTCAAATGATATCCATTTACACAAGCTAGTTGGATATTTCCCAAACCCACTCAGTCTAAGCATGTTGCTTAAGGCTACAGCGACACGCCAGTGATTTGATTTGAGCATGCAGTCGGCTGGTTATAAGACCGCCTTCCGAAACCACTACCCCACACTGCCCCTTGATGCTGTCTCGCACACACACCCCCACACCCACTCACTCACACACACACGTACACACACACACACCATGCACGCATGCACACACACACACATGGGTGGAGTCCGTGGTTGGGAGTGGAGTCTCTGTTGGGGGCCGGGCGGAGTCCCTGTTTGGGGTGGGGGGCAGAGTCTCTGGTTGGGGGTAGAGGCACCATGCCAGTGGCAGACACCCATGAGGCCTGTTTCTCTGTACCAAATGTTCAGCTCCTCTGCATCAATCCCCTCCACAGAAAAATATGACCTTCCCAAAACTGCGTTGACAACAGAGAAACTCCACCAGCTCTAACTTTATTAACTTTATTTTTTTAAAAAGAGAAGAAAAATTAAGAAGCTCTTTAAAAAAAATAAAAATAAATCTGGAGTACAAAGACCTTGAAAGGAGCAGTGACAAGAGTGCTCCGCCCCCCTTGCCGTCAGGCCAGCCAGACCACGCTCAGACACCCGACCAAGGTCATTAAATGTGAGAGAGCCAGCATGGGGGCTCAGAGCAGCGCAACTGATGTCAACTTCCATCTGCTAGCTGGTAATGCTCTCTTAAAAAAAAACTAAAAACAAAATGCAACGATCCGTATCGAAGGCCTGTAGGACTTACAGAAAGACCGACCTTAAGATTTATACACTGCCACATACTTATAAGTACATAAGCACAGCGTTATGTACAGTATGCTAGTATGCTAGGGTATTAATAGTAGTGAGGCAGTTAGGTGGTTATAATGGTTAGGGTACTGGGCTTGTAACCCAGACGTTATATGACGGGCGGCAGTGTAGTACAGTGGTTAAGACACTGGGTTTGTAACCAAAAGGTCGCAGGTTCGAGTCCCACGTAGGACACTGCCGTTGTACCCCTGAGCAAGGTACTTCACCTGAATTGCTTCAGTATATATCCAGCTGTAAATGTATACTATGTATAAAAAAAAAAAAATGCAAAAATGCTGTGTAAGTCGCTCTGGATAAGAGCGTCTGCTAAATGCCTATAATGTAATGTAATGTAATATGATGGGGCAGGACTGTTGTACCATTGAGCATGGTGATTGACACATTTTTCCAGTAAATTATCCACCTGCATAAATGGATTGTGTGTTAAAAAACATAAACTGTGTAAGTAGAGCTCTGGATAAACGCACCTAAATGCCTAAATGTGAGAGGTTGCTCAGTAGACTCTGTGTGAACCCGCCTCTGACCCCCCCACCCCCAATACCGCAATATTTGGATGGGAAACAGGTGTGTGGGCCCCCTGTCCTGGGCCAGCCCTTATTTCCCGTAATTCTCCCTCGTCCCTCCTACAGTAAAATACCGCCGTTCCCGTGACTCCTCCTCGCAGAGTTTCATTACGGAGCTGACGGGGGAGGGGTGAAACGAGCCCTCGGCGGATCACTGATCCAATTATGCAAATGCAGAGTTCAGGGGTCACGAGCGCCCGCTGTGCCACGCGACGGCATTCGCACGGCGCGATAAAGACATAAATAAATAAAGTGAAAATGGTGCACGTTGTCGTGGTTACTAGGGGAGGTCAAACAGCTCATGCAGAGACAGGGCCCGCTGGGCCCGCTAATCGCCGTTTCGCTAGCCGTTCCCGCAGACGATCTCGGCTTTCACTCAGGGCGCGTGTTTGGGAACGGGGGTGCTGTTTTATAATGTGTGGGGCGGGGGGTGGAAGGACCGGGGAAATAAATGGCTTTCAAAAATGTGGAACTTTTGTGAGTAAGCCCATACTGTACCTGCCGCTGAATGAAAGCTCTGGTGCGTTAATTAAAGTTAATTAAAGAGAGCGAAACAAAACCAACCTTAACAACGGCTCTTTAAAACACCTGCCTCCCTCGACCCGACCATCCCATCCCCTTACTCCTCACTCCCTCCCTCCGTCCCCCCCTCCTCCACCCCCCCCAGACCTGAAAAACAAAACACCGGTGAGACTCTTACCTCCCTACTTGCCCTGTAAAGGAAGATGTCAATGATACCACGTTTAAATTTTTTTTTTTAAAAACACAACAACAAAATCAGAGAGGGCATCTGGTTTACCTCAGATCGACCAATCCGGTCTCACGAGCTTTAGTATGATGTCATAAAGAAGGGGGGTGGGGACAGGGGACGCTGGGTGTTTCTATTATAGCAAATACAGGGGGCGGGCGGGGGAGGGGTGAAGTCACAGAACATGACCTTAATTCGGCAACATCTGGACACAAATCGAATATTTGCCACAAGTGCCCCTACAGCCCTGAAATCCTTGGTCCGGGACACAAGGGAAGCCATTTCTGCCCACCGAAATGCAGCGTTGCATCATGGGTACACCCATAGCTGTGCCAAATTTTTACAATGTTTTTTTTTACTTCTGAAATGGCAAGTTATTATTATTTATTTGTTAGCAGGCTTTATTTATACAGGGTAGGTTGACTGAGCACGCATGCTCTTTTGCAGCAACGCCCGGTTAACTCTCCCAATTAGCCCACCCAACCAATTAAAGCTAAATTGAACTTTGGTAGAACTTTGGGTTGTGTAGTTACCTGGCCATGATATGAGTCCAAATGGTGGCGAAATATGTTCGTTAGTTGCTCAGTGCTCCCCTGGGGTGATAATCCAGAATAGGGTATTTGTCGCTCTCCATTCACTTCTATAGCGCAGCTAAATGACACGTCTAGCACGTATACAAACGTGAACGAATCGGATTCTGTCGATACAAACAATAACCAGTCCTGTTACGTTTTTTTTTTGTGTAATTAAAATTACTTATAAAAGTACTATTTTCTTCAATGATGTTAACAAGCTACCAGAAAAGACTAGCAAAACGTCGGCAGGTCAGTTTGTTTACCATAGACATATAATACCAGGAACGATTACTTCCGTGGAAATTTGGACCAATGAGTGGTTTCTGCTGCATCTGCACATTAACGCTGTTTATGGTGCAAGAATTACCTACCTAATTTTGAGATAGTTTTACCTGCCTATAGAAGTGAATGGAGAGCGACAAATACCTTATTCTGGATTAACTAACAAACATATTTCGCCACAATTTGGACTCATATCATGGCCAGTTATATGATAACTATAACTATCATTGTGTAGTTATAGTTATCATATAACTACACAACCCAAAGTTCTACCAAAGTCCGATTGTGCGTTAAGTGTAAAGGATGTTCGATCATAGCCTCCTTTTGTGTGGGAACAGCCAAATGGGAACAGCCAAAAATTTTAGAAAAAAAAAAAGCTAAATGCTTGCCCACAACTATACGGAAGAGGAATTAATTATTGAATTTTAGGGCTGTGTCAAAAAACGAATAAGTAAACAAACACATAAATAAATTAATAAAATTGCTGAATGTCACTCTGATTTTTATGAACTGCGTGGAAATACAACCGGGCTGAGCCTGGAAGTAATTTACTCAGGATCCCCTGACATCCCGGACGAGTCCCCTGCCAGGCCTCTAAACGGCACAGTGCCGCACACACAGTAATGTACATAACGCCTTCCTCTGGCCCGCGGCTTCATCTGCCATTCAGGGGAGGGGATATCGGGGCTTTCAGAGAGGGGGCCATTCATTAACCGGGTAAGCTCACCCTTGAAGATCCCAGTCACCAAAAAACAACAAAATCTAACAAACAAACAAACCCTCCCCCCGCCCACGACCCCAATCCAATCAGACGGGCCGCTCGATAACTCACACACTTAGGGATAAACAAACATGAAACATCAACACACAACAAACGATGGCACGCCAAGGACAGAGTACGACAATTCGGTGAAGGTGAAGTTTGACACAGAAGACAGAAGCAGAACAAACAGGTTTTACATCTTGGAAACAGGACAGAAAAAGGCTGATTTTTAAAATACTTTTTTTTCTCCTGCAATCATAGGTTAGCCATTAGTCATTTATATCGTTCAGTCATCTGTTATTGTCTTACCTCGTATGGGAGTACCCTCTGGAAGAGACACAAATGGAAAACAGCAGTTTAGTTCAAGATTTATGTTAGAGCCACTAGTTACCTGTTTAAGGATGGATCATGTTAAAAATGTATTATCGTTTGTTATTAGGGTTAATATTCTAATTAGAAAACAAGGTTATTCGGGAGTTCAAAAGCCTCGCACTGCTGGTTTCCCAAAGGGACAGGAACTGCGTACTTCACTCGGGTTCTTATCCACTTCCTCCACTACAGATGTATTAGGAAATATAATGTGCCGCTTGAACGAGACTGCACGGCTTGTGTTTTATCATTGCCACTATTCATACTGATAAACTGATTCGAAAGAGGATTTTCTTTAAGTCAATGTGACTGCTAAAATCACATAAGCTTTCCCAGGCCAATTGAATTGTGCTGAAAGAGGCAGGCCGTCTGACAGCGCTCTAACCAGGATTGTTTTTTTCTTGTTGAGGTTGGGGGGCTGCCGCTATCGGACTCTGTTCTCAATTTGGGCGGGGGCACTCCATACCCTTTATTCCGCCTCCCTGCCTCCTGTAATTCTAGACTGACTGACAGCGGTTTGCCCCAAGCCAGCTACCCCTGAGAACGACAGGGGGGCAGAGACACCCTCGGTGGTCACGCCCCGCTAAGCTACAGGCCAGGGGCGTGGATGGCGGGTTCAGAGTTTAACGCGGACAGACTAATTTCAGCCTGACACTAGAGCGCCGGCCTGTCCGCCTTCCAGTTAGTCACGCCTTTGAATAAAGTTCCTACAAAAAACACACAATACAAATATTTCCTACTGGATTAGTTCGTGTTTTTCGTTCCTGCTCTGAATACAGAGAGATCCTTTGTCCAGCACCAGTTAGAGAGGCAGTCAGTTTGGTTTTATGATGTTTTGCCTGGTTCTTGATTCTCCACAAAAAAAAGCACACGTTCCGGGATGGTGAATCCTCAGAAACCAGACAAAACATCCTTTAAAGATTTTTCCATCGTTTTCTGCGATCATCTCAGAGAAGATCCAATCCACTGAAATCACATGGGGGAGGGGGAGGGACTGTTAATTGGTTAAGGCAGTTTTAAGGCAGCAATGCTTTTCTTCTTTGTTTAAACGGATTCACAGTAAAGGTTAGGAGTCTAGTTAGGGTTGGGAGAAACTAGTTAAGGTTAGGTTAGGTTAGGTTAGGTAAGGTTAGGTTAGGTTAGGTTACAGGTTAGGTATTAGTTAATAAAGCAGGTTTATAAAGCGAGGATTGTCACAGGCTGGTAGGAACACCGTGGCAGGGAGGGTCATCAGATTAGGGAATATACAATAAGGTTCTTTTCATTGTTAATCTAAGGACACACTGTAGATGCAAAGTGATTGAAAAGACTCGGTCATAGCTGGGGCCACTGGTATCAAGCTTACATTCCTCTAGAAGTCATTTCAAAAAATCAAAAGGGGGAAAAGAAAGCAAAAGGCTTGAAACGGGCAAAGCTAGAATGGGATTCCTTCCAGAGAGGCTGAGGAATTGTCACCCTCCTGCTATCGCCTGGGCACAGCACAGCACTGCGTTGACGGATATGGCGGCTTTCTGTAAACAAGAGCCAGAGAGAGGATTCTCTCCCCAACTGCTTCAGCAGGGAAGAAAATCACAGATGGGGGGGCGGGGTTGGCGAAGGGGGGACAGGGCTCACACAGTCAAAGCGAGAACCAAGGCTTTGACAGCTGATTATAGACAGAACACCATCACCTGTCTGCTTTGGTTTTGGACACCTGGACAGTGCTGGCTTGGCTTTCTCTGAGTCACTGGCACATAGCCCGGATGCATTGTGGGTAATGCATGCCCAGTCTGATGCACTGTGTGTAATGTAATGGCCCTGGTGCACTGCGGGTAATGTATGCTAAACAAGACAATCAGAATGTCCCCTGCTGCCCTTGTATACTTAAGGAAAATGGGCGTGTATTACCACTGATTTTTATAATTTTATAATAATTGCCTGTATGCATTCCCTCTGTAAAAGAAGGCCATTTACAATCTGGCCGGGGGTTCTGTCCGTCTGTCCTGCCAGGATTCTGCTGCCCCCCCTGCAGGACCATGCTGACCTCAGCACCTCAGTGGGGTCCTGATGGTAAAGCCCCGCCCACAGAGCACTCTCATACCGTTCTACCACCTGATAGGACAGCTTATCTCTTAAATTAGTCTGCTACAAATTATGTACACTGTATATTCTGATTGTACAGATTGTAGTGTTTGTTTCTAATCGCCTCATGAGAAAACCGTGTATGTGCATCTGCATGCATGTATGTGTGTGTGTAAATGAATGTAAGTATAGATGTTTGCGTGTCCCTGTACATATGTGTTTGAGTAAATTGTGTACATGTGTGTGTGTGTGTATGAGTGTAGCTACACACATTTCTGTGTGTGTGTATATATGTGCAGGCGTGTATGCGTGTGTGTGTGTGTGTGTGTGTGGACGTGTGCGTGTGTGTGTTAATTCAGATTAAGATTTACTTTATTGACCCCGTGGGATGTGTGTATGAGCGTTTGCGTGTGTGTGTGTGTGTGTGTGTGTGTGTGTGTGTGTGAGCTGAGGTATCGCTGCACTAAAAAAAACCAAAAGGACACGGGTACGCAATTCCCCAGGTGGGACGGGCTCGGCCGTGGCAGAAACATGAAGTTTTTACGTTGGTTCATCTCCCGTCTTTCCCAGGAGACCAAGCTCCACGTGTACTGTACACACGTCTGGCAGTGCTCCATGCGACGTCACCCACCGGGCGCTTATTCTCAGAATAAGTCGCTGAAGCCTCAAACCAAAGGGTAAAGAGCGTAGCGGTTTATTCGTAAACGTCAGTGCCGCGTGTGAACCTCACACTCCTCTCCTGAGAGGGAAGAGATAATAAGTTCTTTCTTCAAAATCCAGGTTCAGAAAGTAAAAGTCCTCCGCAGGACTTTGTTCCAATCACCTGGATTTGCTAATTCTTCAGCCAGGAGGTAGAACTAATTAGTGAAATCAGCTGGCCGAGTTCATGGGTGGAAGAAACACATGGCAGGACTTTTGCTTTCTGACCCCTGGACTTTCCACCTCTGAGCCCTACAAGCACATTTCTTTGGAATGGGGAGTTAGGGTTGATGATCTGGGGGCTGCATAAGATTTTTTGGGGCGCAGACCATTTTTTCTCAGCAGCGTAAATCGCGGTGTGCAAACTGCCCCATGGCCCCGCCGACTGCAGATTCTGTTTCCTTCTGCCGAGCTAGCCCCAAGTTAGCCCCGCAAGCGAACAGAAGAACGACAGTGCAGGGCAACGGCCTACCCAGCTCCACCACTTCTGCATCGTTGATTAAAAAGAAAAAATGAGCTCCACTTAAACAAGACTATGTTAAAACCGCGCTGTGGATTTACCGCGTGTTATATTTCTAGCCTTTAAAACTCCAAAAGTCTCATAACACTCGGAATTTGACGCCCTCTGACTCCCTGGAATAAAAAAATAACCCCAGACGGGAGAAACGGCATGCCTGCGGGGCTAACGGGAAGCGTGCGGAGCGACTCTTCCTGTGCTACAAGTGTTTGCGGAGCGGGACCTCGGCACGGGAGCTAAACTATTCACTGGAATAATATTTGGCTTGGTCGTGAGGGCGCACAGCCCGGATCCACAGCTCACACACAGTAGAAGCCTTGCTCGATTGCGAGAGGCCCCAGCCGGAACCTGAACTGCTGCTCCATGATCTCCTTTAAAAAATTCTCCAATTCCCATTTCCTTTTCCCCCCCCGAACTACATTCCAAGTACTGAACGTTCAAATATGGAAGCTTGATCCTTTTTGGAATACGGGACCTGTTATTGGGGAAGTCTGAGGGGTTGCTTTGAGTTCAAGCGTGTGTGTGCGCGTGTGCATATGCACATGTGTGTGTGTGCGTGTGTGTGTGCGTTTGCACATGTGCGGGGCATGTTTGTGTGTGCGTGTGTGTGTGTGCGTATGCACATGTGCGGGGCATGTTTGTGTGTGTGTGTGTGAGTGTGTAAGAGAATTCAGGAGCCTGCCTAATGCCGCACAGACCAGACATCATTTCACACTTAAAAATAAAAAGCTTGAGTTACACAGTGTGCTCCACTGCACACACCAGGCTGAGGACGGGCTCTGATCTTTCCGGATTAAATGGTGAGAGAACTCTGGGGGAGGGGTCTGGCAGGACAGCTGACTATACTGACAGACTGGAGGACTCGCTGTTATTATATCTTTACACTCTTAGTTTTATTGTTCCCTGGGAATTATGTAAACGGCATAAGTTTGCTTTGGACGTTAGTGGGAAGGGGGAAAAGAGAAAACGATGGGGGGGGGGCGGGGGGGGGGGCACGGAGAGGGAGAGAGAGAGAGAGAGAGAGAGAGAGGGTGAAAGAGCAAGAGAGAGAAAGAGAGAGAGAAGGTGAAAGAGAGAGAACCATAATGAGAGAAAAAGGAGGTGGTGGGTCATGCATTTTAAAAGCGGTTAAAATGCCATCTGCTTTGGGGGCAATGAGGAGTTTTAGACTCAGAAAAAACACTTACCAAAGGTTTCTGAAAATTATAATAAAGGGGAACAAAACAAAACAATATATTTCAGGGTTGAGGTCAGTTAATAGGTTACACTGTTTAGTCCAGCAAGTGTGTTTTTACTCTAGTTTTAATTTCCATTTTCGCTGCAGGAATGTTCCATTGACATTTTCATAAACACCAATTGCATGAAGATCAATACTCCAGTACTGAAGACAACCAGTTACATAATGTAAATATTATCTCTTAGTTTTAGAAATGTTTAAATAGTGCTCGACTCCAGCACATTTATATAAAAAACAATAGCTGAAAGAATACAAAGATAAAACCTGACAACGTATGTTAACTGTAGAACAGGAACACATCACTGTACGCAGGATGCACTGTTTGTCTACAAAGTGCTGTCAGAGATAGCGTTCTTGTTAGTTAGGTTAGTTAAGATTTATTTGTTTTTTTGTTAAGTATGGTGAGCAGAGCTGAAACAGCGGGAGAAGATTGCTGGAGAAAATTGAAATCAGCAGGATGTGACCTGAGACACATCAGAGTTCCAATGGAACAGACAGACAGACAGATAGACAGACAGATAATAAAAAATTCAGAGACACAGGACACACGGACATGGGAGGGGGGCAGAACAACAGCTGAGGGACCACACTTCTGAACCAATGACGTGGAACCAGGCTGGGACACAAGCTCCCCCTTCCCATGGTGCACTGGGGCACCAGTTCCCCCCTGTCTTGTGTCAACGATCAGTGTTGTGAGTCAGTGAGAGTCACCATCGCCTCCCACTGAAGCCTGACATATGCTAATTCATGGTTGGTCAAAGGCCGGTCAGGCTCATAGTACCATAAGGTTATGAGCAGTCTGGTCAGGCTCATAGTGCTGTAAAGTTATGAGCAGCCGGGTCAGGCTCAAAGTGCCGTAACGTTATGAGCCTGAAAGAAGAGGCCTGATTGAAGATGGCAGAACTAGAGGATCCAATAAGCTGTAACCCTGCCTCATGTTGGATACAGAGGGCGGGGTCTGGGTGGAGCTGGGGTCCCTGTATTCCAGCATCACGATTGGCCCATGTGGGATCTTAGCAGCCACGATGAAGCCCAGACGGCTGCACTCATTAACACAAGCGGAGACCCTCGGGGGCTACTTAAACCCCAAAATCCCCACAAGGCTCGCTTGCTGTCCTCCAATAAAAAAACACATTCACATTACCGCGGCACTCCAGAAAACTCTGCCGATACCCCCTGAGGGAGAGCCCTGTTTTCTGACACTGAAAAAAAGAGACACTCTTGCAACTTGCACAACATCCACTAAAACAGAACTGTTAACGCTGCCGCTTTCCCTGGCTGCCAGAAGAGCCGTTTTGAGCCTTTCAAGAACGGGAGTTGTGATTCGCAGCCCACATTTTGTTTCACTTTATTTAGACCAGCCCCTCAAACACCCCCCCCCCCCACAACCCTAACCCCAACCTCCATTCTGTCTACCAACACTGGCAATAGTGACCTGAGGCCATCTATTCCAGAGCATAAAAAAATAACCTATTGCGCACATCTGGGACAATGACAACGTCATTAAATACTCACTGTTCAGTGACTGTTCTAACCTCATTTAAATTTAGAGGCCTGAACTCACATACGATCGATTTGATTTTTCAAGAGGTAACTATCGGTAATTATCGATCCAAAATATCAACATCTGAGCGCCTTAGGCAGACCCTGGCCTCTACTTAATTAGACACGTAATTATACTTCACTAGGCCTTTCAATAAAGTCTGATCAATAGGAACGAAACGCCAGTTTTAATTATTGTGCGACGACAGGAGCAGTAACTGTGGCCACACCCAGTAATATGACACGTCCAGTCATTTCTATATGTACTCTATCCTCGGATGACGTTCTATTTTCCCCAGATGAGACACTCTGTTGTATGCTACCTGAACATATTCTGAACTTCTGAACATATCGGGCTGGAGTGCTTAAAAATATAACACATAAGTCAATAACCTCATGCGACCTGGCACCTGAATCATAACCAAGGCAAGCCAAGCAGGAAGTTCTGTCCCGTTACCTGATCTCAGCTGTTTGATTCGCCCGTTACTTGCACTGGGGTCAATGGGCAGGAAGTCTTTGAACCAGGTGATCTCTGGGTCGGGGTTGCCGCTGGCGGCACAGAGCATGGTGGCCGTACGCGTGCGCTCCACCACCTTCAGCTGGGGGCCCATGTCGATGTTGGGGAACCCCAAAGGGAGAAGGTCCTCTGTGGGTGGACAGACAGAGGCAGAGAGGGTGAGTTTGAGGGGACGGTCCGTATTCCATACGGGACCGCGGGACCCTAGAACAGTGCCTGAAACAGACAAACATGTTTAATGTGCTCTTTAAATTGGAGATGGGATTTTATGTGTGTGTGTGTGTGTGTGAGTGTGTGTGTCTGTATGTGTGTGCATGTTTATGTGTGTGTATGCATGTACGTGTTTTTGTGTGTAGTGCACCATGCTTGCCATATAAAGAGGATGAAATGGTCTTTAATGGACTTTAAACTACTAAACATCCTCCACCTGTTTTCCATGATTTGAGCTAGTTTTTGGTTGTTATTTCTCATACCATAAAAAGCCTTTGGTTTGGAGCAGGATAGGCTAAATGGCCTACAGAATCCAAAGCTATTTTCAGCCACCAGCCTGATGATACTCCAGTTCACTTTCATGCCATTGGTAGAACATTGGGATTTAATCCAACATAATCCATATTTCCATTTTGTCACTATTTTTGTTACTGTATAAAGCTGGATTTTAAATAAAAATTTTCAGTGCAGTATACTGTAAGCGTCACCGTGCCCTGTCCTTACTTTGCCTGAATATCTCAACTGTGTGGGGGAAGAATGGGCGAAAACTGGACAGTCTCTTTTAATTACATCCATTGCAAATTTAATTTGGACTGATAGTAAAATGACACGGTTTGCATAATAATTTCAGTGATTCAGAGGTAGTAACATTTCCTCAGACAGACGCACAAAAAAAGCCCTTTTGTGGCTGCAATTAATTCTTAGTACAAATGCGCCTCTGAATCATTTTAATTCTCGCAAAGAGAATGATTTACATGATATCGTTTTAATTCCAGCCAAAAAAGAGGTCCTAACTGAAACCCATTTGTTCTCAACCTCCCATATTTATAGCTCAGCAGCCAAAACTGTTTCCAGTGGCACTTGAGGTCCTCGAGAAAGCCGTGTTCCGGCCGGAGATATATCCACACATGGACATTCTCAGAACTGCACTGGAGTCCTTTAATAAACAAGTAACGTTGTTCACCCTTGAGCCTAAATATATGGCACAATAGATATTATACGGAGAGATGCATCACTTTAAATAGCAATTGTTCCCTAGTCTCAACTGCACCCTGTTATGAACCCTGTGAGCAGTAGTAGTTATTCAGAGTGAGATCCTAAGAGGTCAGTAGTGGTTATTCAGAGTGAGATCCAAAGAGGTCAGTAGTAGTTATTCAGAGTGAGATCCAAAGAGGTCAGTAGTGGTTATTCAGAGTGAGATCCTAAGAGGTCAGTAGTGGTTATTCAGAGTGAGATCCTAAGAGGTCAGTAGTGGTTATTCAGAGAGAGATCCTAAGAGGTCAGTTGTGGTTATTCAGAGAGAGATCCAAAGAGGTCAGTAGTAGTTATTCAGAGTGAGATCCTAAGAGGTCAGTAGTAGTTATTCAGAGTGAGATCCTAAGAGGTCAGTAGTAGTTATTCAGAGTGAGATCCTAAGAGGTCAGTAGTAGTTATTCAGAGTGAGATCCTAAGAGGTCAGTAGTAGTTATTCAGAGTGAGATCCTAAGAGGTCAGTAGTGGTTATTCAGAGTGAGATCCTAAGAGGTCAGTAGTGGTTATTCAGAGTGAGATCCTAAGAGGTCAGTAGTAGTTATTCAGAGTGAGATCCTAAGAGGTCAGTAGTGGTTATTCAGAGTGAGATCCTAAGAGGTCAGTAGTAGTTATTCAGAGTGAGATCCTAAGAGGTCAGTAGTAGTTATTCAGAGTGAGATCCTAAGAGGTCAGTAGTAGTTATTCAGAGTGAGATCCTAAGAGGTCAGTAGTAGTTATTCAGAGTGAGATCCTAAGAGGTCAGTAGTAGTTATTCAGAGTGAGATCCTAAGAGGTCAGTAGTGGTTATTCAGAGTGAGATCCTAAGAGGTCAGTAGTGGTTATTCAGAGTGAGATCCTAAGAGGTCAGTAGTGGTTATTCAGAGTGAGATCCTAAGAGGTCAGTAGTGGTTATTCAGAGTGAGATCCTAAGAGGTCAGTAGTAGTTATTCAGAGTGAGATCCTAAGAGGTCAGTAGTAGTTATTCAGAGTGAGATCCTAAGAGGTCAGTAGTAGTTATTCAGAGTGAGATCCTAAGAGGTCAGTAGTAGTTATTCAGAGTGAGATCCTAAGAGGTCAGTAGTAGTTATTCAGAGTGAGATCCTAAGAGGTCAGTAGTAGTTATTCAGAGTGAGATCCTAAGAGGTCAGTAGTAGTTATTCAGAGAGATATCCTAAGAGGTGCATTCTGTATCTCTTAATCGGCTGTGCATGACCACACAAGTCAGCTCTACTGCTGCAGTGGGGCAGATGGATAGGCTTGATAAGCCAGTTTGTCGCATTATGATCATATTGATAAACTAGTAAAACTGTGCCTCTCTGCGGGAAACACCCCGAGACACAATCTCTGATCACACACATTTGCACACACACACTCACACACACACACACACGCACACACATATGCACACACACACGCGAAGACACACACACACACACACACACACACACACACACACACACACAGGCACACACACACATGCACACATACAGGCACACATACAGGCACACACACACGCACACACACACACACACACACACAGGCACACACACACATATGCACACACACACACACACAGGCACACATACAGGCACACATACATGCACGCACACACACACACACATACACACACACGCACTGCCTGGCAGAAAGTAACACGCTGTCCCAGTAGTATCTGTGTAATGGTTTGGCCCTCGTAACGCGCTGGCTCATCAGCCGGTCCGCTGATCTAAAGGAACACTCAACTTGCACGCACAAAGGCACAAACAGAATGCCACGTACCATACCTTCAGTATCCATGTACTTAATGAAAAATAAACACCAGCTCACTAATGTGACATCTATTAAGATACAAAAAGCCCAGAGTACAGGGATTAGAAGGTGCCCCCCCCCCCTCTCTCTCTAATCTCTCTCTCTCTGTCTCTCTCAGATTAATCAAGAAATACAGATTTTCTCCAACCATAAATGTCTCAACCACAGGCAGAGGACTTGAGTACGTCACAAGCAAAAAACAGAGAGCTTTTAAACTGATAACTGGAATGTTTCTCCATGACAGGAGAGCATGTTTAGCAATAAAGGCAAATACTAGTGGACCCCAGAGACACTTAGGGGTTCTGAAAAAAAATCAGTATTTACTGATTAATCAGGAGTCAAAACAGCGACGACAAAAAATAACAAGCTCTGTGGAATCAGTGACCGTTCACTCTGGGGTCCAGCTCTACCTGAGTGATGGGTGACAGGAGTCGTGTTAGCCGGAAGGCTCTGACCCAGGAGGCGTCACACAGTTTGCGCTAAATCGCAGCCAGGCCTGCCGGGGCCTAGCCAAAAGCTTGCGCGGGTTCGCGCCTAAAGCCTTGCGCCAAACACTCAGACAGCTGGCTCGTTCGCTTTCACGCCGTCGAGCCTCGGAGGCGCCAGTGTCCCTCTGAATCCCACCCACACAACGCCTCCGCTGAAAGGCGGCCGCTAACATCCCGACTTGGACGACTACGTCATGACCTCATATTTCTCAAAGGCAGACGCTGAGCGAGCGACTGGGAGCTCACATCACAGCGCGGACTATTTCAGCCGTACCTCAGGAAAGAACTGTAGAGACACTACGCGCTTCTCAGAAAAGCTGAGACGGGTTCTTTGTGCTGAGAGGCGAGAGAGCGAGCGGCGTGTGGTAAATATTTAAGGCCCCGCGCAAAATGAGAACAATCGTTTGTGCTGTTTTAGGCTCTGTGCCGAACCCGTTGATTATTAACAAACGCTGATGTGTGATCTCTTTGTACCGCGTATTCCCGTAGGAAAGGCATGACGCATATCTGCCTCTCAGCCCCTAACTTCCTCTCTCTCTCTCTCGCTCTGTTTATCGCTTCTCCCTCCCTCCCTCTATCTGATTTGAGAATGCATAATTTTCCATTGGTGTCGACAGGTGGCCCCACGTTTTCCTCCGTAATGCCGTGCATCTTTCACCACGAGGTTGTTTCCTCCATTCTAGTATTTCCGGCCATTCGAAACAGATTCATCTCTCCGCATTCCAGGAGCGAGTCGTGTTTCGTTGACATTGGAGCAGGAAAAGCATCCCGTACCAAAGACGTCCCCTGCAGTTGCATCAACTTGCCTTTGAGTTTAATTACAGGAATGGAATCTCAAAGTTTATGCAAATGAGTAGGGGGGTTGGGAGCTCAGGAGTTAAATGATGTCGTAAATTTTCTGATACAATCATGAGTTTGAGTCTTTTCCTTGATTGATCAGTAAACACTGGTTTTCGGACCCAAATGTTTCTGGGGGCCACTAAGATTTGACTTTTTTTTGAGGTTTCATTCCTGAGTATTCTCTCTCGGCTATCATATGTCAAAGATAGCTATCAGAGCAAAAACTCTTGTGTGTGCGTGCCCAGATCCTCTGATTGAGACATTTCGGATTGTAAAATCTGCTCTCTGTTCTCTCCTGCTGCTGATTGGTTGATTGTTTGATAAACATAGAAGAAGGGGAGGGTGATGGAAGAGCCACAACCCCACCCCCCACCAGGGTCAGCCCAGGGACTGTGTTCACGCTTCACTCTCATAGGAGCCAGACGATAACAATAAAAAACGTAAGTCATTGCCCGGGCATGACGGGTCAATTAGAGAGCCGCCGGCTGGCGAGGGCTGTCGTTGCGATTTGTGTTCGAGCTTCGAGCATGTGGTTGGGTTTTTATTCACACCCTAATTTGTGTCAGTCAGTCCTACCCCCCCTGCCCCCCCCTCCCTATATTTTCTGGGGGGGTGGGGGGGGGTGAATGCAGACTCAGACCCTCTCCACTCCGTGGCAACCACAACCAGGAAGAGCGGGGCAGGCGGCAAGCGGAGGGGGCTGGTAATGGACAGCCATTACTGTGAAAATATCCTGAGCCAAATTAGCCTTGTCGCGCGTTAAAAGCCTTCGTGCGCCCCCCCTCCGCTTCCCCCGCTGGGCTTTCAGGTACAGATCGAGCTCCCCCAAATCTACAGCTACATGACGACCTTTGCTGGGAGAAATTCACCGGATTCACCTGCTTCTCTGCTGGAGCAATCCCACGACACCCCCCTGTATGAATGGAACATACTGAGATACACTGTAAATGTGTGGACTTTTAAAAAATATATTTGATTGAGCAGTGAAATATCTTAAAGCGACAATCATTTTGTACATTTGCAAATATATTTTGAAGCGCTGCAATATCCGCAGATACTTTGCTGAATTTATTTTTGGTGTATATACATTTCTGTAAGGGTCCTCATTCGGGGATATTGAACAGATTGAAATGAGCGCAGTAGAGGCTGTGGAAGCTCTGGTGTGTGACTCTGGTTGAGATGTTTAGGTCCTTATTCATTCCCCTTGCGGTCTCTGTCAGCAAGCCCTCCTGGGTGATCCTCAGCCTGGAAATCATCTTCATCTCCCCTCAAATATAGTTTAAAATGTCACATCCTCCAATAGCGGGGCTTACCCAGCTACTCTGGATTATCTCTCTGCAAATAATCTTCCCTTTGTACTGCATATTGGGGCTTTAAAATGATTTTTTTAAAAACAAACAATCATAAACAAACACTACGTTTCCATGGGTGAACCTTTCCCTGCTCTTTTGCCTTTTAAGGGTTTGTCATGAGCCCCCCCGGCCGCCCTGTGTTTATTACTCGCATTATTATTTTCACTTAGATAAATTACATAATTTCATCAGCCGCCTAATCAAGTTAACCTGATTACTGAAGGCCGCTGCCAGAGTCGAGGCTTTAGAATATTCTCTGCACTAATATTACAGAGAGCAGAGAGGGAGAGAGAGGGAACGAGACAGAGAGAGATAGAAAGAAAGAGAGAGCGAGAGAGAGAGAGAGGATGAGGGAGGAAGGGAACGAAAAACTGACCTGGAAAAAAAAATCAAAAAGGCAGGAATAAAGAAATAGATATTTAACTAATCTACAGGCCCAGCTGTTTGTGCTCCAGAGATGGTCCATTTCATTTCCTCTCCTCTTTCCAGGCCAGGAGCGGCTCAATTAACATAATCGACAGGAGCCGGCTGGAGAGAGGGGAGGAGGAGGTGTCGGGCCGCTCGGGGTCAGCCTCGCTGTCACCGTGGACAGCGTGGCGTCAGCAGGGCCCATCCCGCGGGGTGAGGGGGGGCTGACGGCGGTTCCGGGGGATGTGGCTCGGGGGTGAGCTCTAAGGCAGATAATGGGCTCTAATGTGCCGTGCACTCTCGCTCTCCTCTGCATTTAGAGAGGCTTTTATAAGCGGAGACGCCGCCCGTCCCTCTGCTCTCTCCACAGTGAAGGAGGCTGAATTTACACTCAAATCATCAAAACTGAACAAAAACAAAAAACGTTTACTTTACTGCCTTTTAGCACACAATCCTGTACAGAGCCATAGCTAAAGTGGGTTCAGTGACTCAACCTTTTAAAATCAGCATGTTTACGACTCAGCACTAGAGTGCAGGACTGCAGAGTGTTCACTACAATAGTACTATAATGCAGCATTGTTGTGTATTCAGTAACTCAGTGTTAAGATGTCAGGGCCTCTGTGCTGAGTAGTCCAGTGTTCGAATGCAGGACTGCAGTGTCTTCAGTTTGATTGCTGAATAAGTGCTGGGTTGAAAAGTGTAAAGTCTTCCTGAACGTCTTCCATTTCTCCTAAAAGCCCGTGCCCCCCCCCCCCCCGAGACGCATGCGTCAGGACTCGCCACTCTGACAGGGCCTCGCTTGCTGACGGCGCGCTCTTGTAGTGTTGGGAGTGCGGGGGCGTGTGCATACCTGAGGGGGCGGAACATAGGGCGGAAGCTGGCGGCGTACGGGTCGTGCGGCGCGATAAGAGGGGCGCCTGGCAACGTGAGTGTGCTCTGCGGCTTTCTGTGCCCCCCAGGTTTCTACGGTGACGCAGTCGTTGGCTGACCCGAAGGGCGTTCAGTGTGCCTGGGTGTCCCTGTCTCCCGCGACGTCACCAAACGTTAATGCGTTGGGCAACCAAGCTCAACAGCGTTCAGTTCAACGGTGTTTAATCTCTTTCCCCGCCGTTTATTTTAAGTGTTACTGTCTCTCGTGTAGAACCGACACACCGGTTACATCAGCCAGCCTGAGAACTGCCATCCATCTCGACGGCGTTCGGTCAACGTCTGCATGCAGTCAGTACCGCGTTCGGTAAACGTCTGCGTGCAGTCAGTACCGCGTTCGGTAAACGTCTGCATGCAGTCAGTACCGCGTTCGGTAAACGTCTGCGTGCAGTCAGTACCGCGTTCGGTAAACATCTGTGTGCAGTCTCGGCCGTGCTTGGTAAACATCTACGTGCAGTCTGCCGCGTTCGGTAAAGGTCTGCGTGCAGTCAGTACCGCGTTCGGTAAAGGTCTGCATGCAGTCAGTACTGCGTTCAGTAAAGGTCTGCATGCAGTCAGTACTGCGTTCAGTAAAGGTCTGCGTGCAGTTTGTACCGCGTTCGGTAAAGGTCTGCATGCAGTCAGTACTGCGTTCGGTAAAGGTCTGCATGCAGTCAGTACTGCGTTCAGTAAAGGTCTGCGTGCAGTCTGTACCGCATTCGGTAAAGGTCTGCGTGCAGTCAGTACTGCGTTCGGTAAAGGTCTGCGTGCAGTCTGTACCGCGTTCGGTAAAGGTCTGCGTGCAGTCAGTACTGCGTTCGGTAAAGGTCTGCATGCAGTCAGTACTGCGTTCAGTAAAGGTCTGCGTGCAGTCTGTACCACGTTTGGTAAACGTCTGCGCGCAGTCGCGTTACATTATTAAGGGGTATTTGTGAGATCCACCCCACAGTGCGTTCAGCAGCTGTTCTCAATAAAGGCAGCTTGCGCTCACAGAGGGGGTATGGAAACTCCTGCACACGCTACATGCTACACCGCTAGCCTACCGCCACAGACACGTGGCGGAACGGAGACAGGTAATCGTGCGAGACAGCTCAGACACGTCCCCCGCCAGTGAGGGGGCGGCGACGGGGGGAGCTCCATCCTTTTATTTATTTACCCCGCAAGTTTTCCTGAATGCGCTAATGCTGGTTCCTGAGGGGCCTGAGGAAAGACAGGCGAGCTACAGGAGAGACAGGAGATGAAACCAGACCATTACTGGCCCAGGCATTGGCTTCTTCTACGCAGGCAACACACAGCACAGCCTCCGCGGTCTAATTTAATTACGCCAAGGATTCGCCATTTCCCAATCACTTTTCCCCCCACAAACGGCGTGCCAAAATAATCACGCCACAGTTTTTCATTTCGCAAACAAATCGCGCCGATTTGCATCCATCACGGTCTCTACACGCACTCCGTTTAGCGGTGTGATGCACGGCAGTGTGTAATTTTATCATTCACGATAAATGAGGGAACTCCGGGAGAATTAATCCCCTTGACATTCCAAGTTCTTACTCACGCTGACACTTTTACAGCTGTGCGGAGGAGCCATCGAAAAGCCCAGCCTGATCAGAGAAGCCCAGACAGGGTGTCTGTGTGTGCCCAAAAGAGACCAGACATGGTGTGCATGCACAAAAGAGCCCAGACAGGGTGTGCGTGCACAAAAGAGCCCGGACAGGGTGTGCATGCACAAAAGAGCACAGACAGGGTGTGTGTGCACAAAAGAGCCCGGACAGGGTGTGTGTGCACAAAAGAGCCCGGACAGGGTGTGTGTGCACAAAAGAGCCCGGACAGGGTGTGTGTGCACAAAAGAGCCCGGACAGGGTGTGTGTGCACAAAAGAGCCCAGACATGGTGTGTGTGCACAAAAAAGCCCAGACAGGGTGTGTGTGCACAAAAAAGCCCAGACAGGGTGTGTGTGTGTGTGCGCCCAAAGGAGCCCAGACAGGGTGTGTGTGTGTGCCCAAAGGAGCCTAGACAGGGTGTGTGTGTGTGCCCAAAGAAGCCCAGACAGGGTGTGTGTGTGAAGGGAGGAGAGGGTACTTCACCTGGAATAAAAACCTATCAATTCCTATTTCAAAAGAACACATTTCCTTCTGAGCTGCTACAGCGAGGGCTGAGAATAAACTTGAGATAAAGTTGCATATTTAGAACTCAGAACTCAAGAGTTCATAATTCAGAACTCAGAATTAAGAACTGAGACCTCAGAACGTAGAATTCAGAACTCCAGTGTCTCCACACACCAGCTCCAAACCTGCATCGGGTGTACAACCGAGCCAACAGCAAGAGGCGCCTCTGGAATGAACAGCGGCAGATGTGATTTGGAGAGAATGAGGCTGTAGTCTTGCGCGCTGTTAGTTCTGTGTAATTACACGCCTAATATCCGCGCACCTTTCATGAGCGCTGTCTTGAATTATGGAAGGTAAAGGTAAAGTACACGGGCAGCTTACCGCTGCGTTAACAGCTTAACGCATTTAATTGCGATGGCCATTGGGTGTGGAAAAGAAGAGGATGAATGGGACTGAATAAATAACACTAACTACTGTGGCAGGATGGGAGGGGGGTTCCAATAGCCTAAGATCCAGCAATTCTTTTTTTTTCCACTGTAGAGGACATGAGTATCTTAACTCTATAAGCTTCACCCCTAGTGATTGAGACATATCCGTCTCAATTACAGTATTCATGTTTGTTTGAAATGATAAACTACAGCTTTAAGAAAACCCAGTACATTTTTACACAATATTTTTTAAAAGGGTAGCCGCTTGCAAAAACCTCAGCTTCTCCAGTTACACTGCAGTGCCATAAAATAGGAGGGTGCTATTAATAGCCCAAAGCACTTACGACCCTCCTCTCGCCACAGCCACAGACTGTAAAATGCATAAAATGCACCGTTTATACACGCTAAGAAAATCATGTTCACGCATAGAAACAACAATATTGTTTTAAAACGTTGTACAAATGAGCATTCGCCGTTTTCCCTTGCTTACTGTACTATATACAGTACCTGATGCACTTTCCTTTTTATTTCTCCAAAATCTCTTGTATAAATATATTTAGGAAACCAAGTACAGACCAGTATATTCAGCTACAGCTGTTTTCTGATTAACCCATAGTCCCATACAGTCGACATTTCCACAGCAACCACCCGTCGCACTTAGGGCTGACATACATTGCTGTTGTGTAAATACACACGCACTTTTGTACGTTTAAAAAAAAAAAGTATTTAAATACATTAGGCGATGTATGTTATGGTTATTATATATATATATATATATATATATATATATATATACTGTATGTGACTATTCTGAAATAATGTATTCTGTTGCAAATTTCTGAATGATACAGCTTCTTCTTCGAACTTTAAACTATGGATGTTCAGGGAATATTTTTTGACATTTAAATAAAACGAGTAGAAAGCAGGTGGAAATTGCCTCTGGAGGGCCAAAGTAAATAGAGTTAATTAATCTCAAGAACCATATACTGTATTATACTATGCTGAACCCTATGCTACATGGGATATTCAATAAAGATCCTGCACAGATAATGTATCTGCTATATATGTATGGAGAAACTCACCACACAAACTTTGCCTGAATATAATGGCCCTGTAGCATTATGGGTAGGTAACTGGGTATCAACTCCGGGATTGCAGGTTTGATTCCCAGGGGCACTGCACTTGTTCCCTTGAGCATGGTACTGAACCTGAATGGCTTCAGTAAATACCCGGCTATATAACTGACTGCATGTAAAAAATGTAAGCTGTGTAAGCCGCTCAGAATAAGAGCGTCTTCTACGTGTAAATATAAAAGTCAAGACAGAATGAAGGACAGAAAGAAAAACAATGTGCCATTGTTTGTGCACCCCCAAATCCACGTCCACAGCCTGGGGTTTCTGGGGTCCCCTGAAGGAGGGCTAACTGAGCGTGCTCAGTGTCCTTTACACTGTTATGGCTGGTGTCGATTAATTAAATCATGTCGCGGATCAGCGATCGCCAGCCGTTACTTAAAACAAGAAGAAGTTCTTATGGAGAAGTTTGTAATGAAAAAGACGGGTGGGGCGGGGTGGGTTGGATTAGGGTAGGGGTAGGGGACACAGCATTCACGGAACAGATGTTCAAATATCACGGTCCGCTGGCAAAACTGACCACAGAAAAAAAAGGAAAAAAAACTGACTGCAAGTTGAGCCGGGCCAAAGCAACCCAATGTGCATGTGGTTCTCCTCAAAGGCCGAGAAGCTGAGCCTTCTTTAAATATTAACAGCTGTTGCCCAGCTCCCAGTCAGACCCAGGCAAGGGTCCAGAACAGAAGTTCTGTAATCAAGAAAATCTGGCTAGAGAGAGAGAGAAAAGAAGAGAGAGAGTGAGAGAGAGAGAGACTGCAAAAACCAAACGTATTTTAGTCAAACAACTACAATAGAAGCACTGCTTGGATCTGTGAACGACAGGTGCTCATTGGTAGGCAAATATCCTTGGGAAAAGAAAATGGGAAAAGAAAATGGGAAAAAAAATATAAAAAATAAAAAAGGTGAAAAAACATTCTTAAAAATAGTGCGGCACCAAGGAAAAAAACCTAGGCACTGTCACTGGGAGAAAAAAAAAGCCTTTATTAATCTATTAAAAATTTCCTCAAAATGTCCAATTATATACCTTTGGTCCTGCGTCCTCGTGATAGGGCGTGAGGTCGCTCTGCTAGAACAGGCATTACGGGAATCGATGGGGAAATTTGGCTTGGTGCCCTCCGGAGGTGGGGGTTTTCAGCCACTGATCCCCTACCAATCACCGCTGATTACCACTCTACAGGTGGGGGGGATCAAAGGACGGGAAGAGAGATGTATTCCAATAAAATTCCTATCGGGCCTAATGTCCTCCCGGCTACTCTTCAACGGGGACCTGTGAGCCACAAGCCGAGCTGTAAAATTTCACTGCCCTCCTTTCCCAGTGTGTGGGGGGGGGTCACTTTCTCTCGCAAGACTGGCAATCCAGAGTAGAGGAGAGCCTCAGGACACCTGAGCATGATTGCTACGGTTTCTCCGCTGGGACACCTATAAGCACACGGATCACATGTCCCTTCCCTAACGCTCATCTTCTGCGTTTCAGCACAAATTTCAGCCCGTTTCGCCACTATAAATATATTATACAGTATGCAAACTATGACTGACACTTTGAAACACATGCTCCAACCCTTCTTTGAAAGCTTTTACCGATTAAAAGACACAAGAAGATAGCGGAACATAAATAGACCTGGCTACCAACGTTTACAGATCCGCGAGTAAATATGGAAGACGAGGAAGGCACTAATGCAGGTTATTCATTACGCCATTATGCCAGTAACTGCAGTAGCAAACACAGGGGGACCGTTCTAACACAGGCAGGTCTGAGGCACGGTTCTTTTAGTAACACATACGGTACCTGCAGACGACATGCGCCGCGGTGGCGCCGGTAAACAAACCGCCAGCCCTGCTCCCGCGTTAATAATGCATCACGCAAATATGTGGGGCGACAGGAGTCCGTAGAATTTGCCGGATCCTGCCGCGGTTAAAGAAATGCATTATGCAAGATGGAGGGGACTGGGGACGGAGTCTGCCGGGGGGAAACGGCCGTGTTTATGAAGGTGAGATAAGGGAAATGCACGAGACAAACATAGCGAGCCATCTCTTTATGTGATCTGGGAACAGGGCCGCTGACTCTCCTGAGAGAGGCGGAGCCATTTTCTGCCCCCCCCCAGCCTTCTCCCTCACTCCGTCCTGGTGAGATAATTCACGGTAAGGGTTCAAAAACAGAGAGACAGAGAGAGAGAGAAAGAGAGGGAGGGAGGGAGGGAGAGAAAGAGGAAGGGAGGGAGGGAGAGAAAGAGAGAGAAAAAGGCGGGTGACGAGGTCGATGCGGTTCCCGAGAGCTTTCATTATTCATCAGCTGCTCATTATCACCGACGGTTACTGTCCACCTGCTCCAAAAATGACTTATTCTCCCAGCTGCCTCCGGCAGGCCCTCTCCCTCTATCTCGCTCTCCCTCTAATTCCCTCTCTCTCCCTCTCTCTCTCTTCATCTCCCTCCAACTCTCTCTCACTCCATCTCCCTCTCCCATCCTATTTTCCTCCCCCAGTTCCACTCTTCCCTCCTTACACAGAGGTTAAAGCAAAATCCATTCATTGCTTAATCCATTGCAGTCAATGTGGGTTTTTACCGGGGCACGTTAACGACACAATTTGGGTCATGATTAATTCAGTTCTTGGGGTGCAGCGACTTTTGACAATTATCCATCATCAGCAATGGTCAGCTGAAGACCAGGAGATACATATATGCCCGCAGGCACACAAACACACACACAGACACACACACACACACAAAATCACCCTGTGCTTAACTTATGAAAGGCATACCATGCTGCTGCAACTAATGGTGACTAAACAACCACAATTAAAAAAATGTGAAATACTGGGACATTTATTTCTTGTGCATTTCAATATTTCAAACCTCTGACGCACAGTATAAAAATCTTTGAATAGACATAATATCTGCAAAAACTAAGAAATTTAAAGTACATTTCTAAGTGCACTCTGTATTTGTAAATGGCTGGTAGCGTGCACCCGCACACAACAACAATGCTGACTGAGAAGAAGACCTCACAATACCCATAATGCAGTGTAACTACCATTTCTGCAGCACCTAAGTATTTATTTTTTCCCGGAAAATTGCTTTCCAAAGTCTTTCAAAAATGATGAAACAAAATGGTTTCTGTATTACTTCAACATAAAAACAAATGCATCTCTTATGCACTTCAACCCATTTAAAAGTAGCTGTGATTCCGTGAAGGCGGGAAAAAGGCTTTTCTAAAACGGTAACCTCAGTAGCTTGTTTTGGATCCTTACCCATCTATTTTAGCTAAATGGATATCATATCAACTTATATCAACTGGGCGCAGCTAAATCAATATGAGTAGTAAACAAAGATGGCATGAAAAAAAAAAAGAGATGTTTGGCTTATTTTCATCCAAGGATAAAACGCTGTATTTTTGTGGTGACGTTTTGGTAACGCAATGCTCAGTTATCTGTGGTTTTGGAATCTTTCTGTAGAGCTGCAGGTATTGACCTGTTTTGTGGTTCCCACCGAGGCGGAGTTGAGTGCAGAAGCAGAGCTGCATGTGACCCCGAGACAGGACCCCGTCGAACCCTTACGCCCCCAGGTCACCTTCTCCAGCCAACCCCGAACCACAGGCCTGTGTATACAGACTGGGTATCAACTCAGTCATAAACAGAGATTGTTGGGGAACAGACTGGGGATCAACTCACTTACAGACAGAGATTTTTGGGGAACAGATAGGGATTAACTCAGTCACTCAGAGAGATTGTTGGGGAACAGATAGGGATTAACTCAGTCACTCAGAGAGATTGTTGGGGAACAGACTGGGGACTAACTCAGTCACTCAGAGAGATTGTTGGGGAACAGATAGGGATTAACTCAGTCACTCAGAGAGATTGTTGGGGAACAGATAGGGATTAACTCAGTCACTCAGATAGATTGTTGGGGAACAGACTGGGGATTAACTCAGTCACTCAGAGAGATTGTTGGGGAACAGACTGGGGATCAACTCAGTAACAGAGAGATTGTTGGATAACACAGGACACACACACTTCCTTTCTTGAAGGGTCCATGCATCACACTCCCCTGCACACAACACTTGTGCTCGTTGCGCTTGTGTTTGTGCTGTTAGCTGCTCCGCTAAAAGCCAGTAATGTAACAACAATTCCTGAAGCTACTTGATAACAAAAAAATAGTACTTCTACTGTAAATATTGTTACCGACGGTGCTCAGCAATCTGCCATATCTTGTTTCTGTCATCTTTGTATTTTGTTTCATTTTACTGTACATTTTATGTAAATGTTATGCCTGATTTGTATATCTATACTGGTCCAACTGCATTAAAAAAGAAACATTCCTCAGTCATCCCTCGTCTTTGAGTTACACTTCCCTGTAAACACATACACATGTCTGTCCTCTGGAACCCTACCCTACTTTCACTCTTAGCCAAAGTAAAGGTGGAAGTAAGGGGGCCATTTTAGTGTAAAGTAAAGAGCGATAGCGCCTCCCCACCTCACCCACATCCCCATTACTCTAATGCATGATAATGCATTTTCTTCCACCACTCACTGGCTTTCAGAAAGACTACAGAGTGAATAATAATCAGCCATGCTCTGTTACTCCAGATCATTCACAACACGCATAGCTGCTAATACCCAGCATCCCCCGGGGCAGGGCATCCACAGGGCTTCCGAGCTGAGAGCAGGAGGAAGATAGAGGGAGAGAGCACACCCCCCCAAAAGGCATCTCTTCACCTCCTGCTTTTAATTATTTAATGTTAAAACTGGCCAGGATTCAGGCTCAGTTAATGCATGGAGGCATTCCCATTAAAAATAGCTGGGATTCAATCTTTAGGGTATTCTTAATGACAGATTGGGTTGGAGGTCCCATCTTAGAATGCGGGTGGTGAAAGTTGGTGTCTGAAAACTTTCCATAGATTTTCCATGAACGGTTTAATGTTAATTGGGCACGTACTTATTATTTTTGGAGTAGTGATTTAAGCAGCTATTCCCCTCCTCTCTCTCAAGAACACATGTGGTATACTTGTTTTTCTATAAAAATGAATGTGACACAATTTCCTGAATTCTTCAATTAGTAAATGCAGTGGTGTTTTCTGAGAGGCAAAGCTACACAGCTGGAAAAATGTGTTTACGGATTCTGAGATATGGTTCTTACTGCTCATTCCCGCCCACAGGACCATGCCAGTACTTGCGTTTCATAAAGAATTTAACTTCTATTTCAATTGAAATTGGTAAAAATCCAAAAAGTTTTAAAGCACTTACTGACTTTGAGGAGCAACCCCTACTTCCACAGGAAGAGCAGAACAAGCAAAACACAAACAATAGGACAATTAGATTTACCACATTATACAAGTCTGTGAACATCATGCGCGTGTGTGCGTGTGTGCGTGTGTGTGAGGATGCGTGTGTGTAGCTCTTCAAATCAGGGACAGCAAGATAAAATCTGCCATTTCTATCCTTTGTGCCTTCAAAGGCTTACAAAAAAACAAACTCAGACACTCTAAAGAAAAATGTAATTACACACAGTCATAGAACTGTGCAACTCCAAAGCAAAGAGGAAAGTCATTCGGCGGAGCATCCAAACAGCTCAGCCAAGTTGGAAGTGGTGGGAAGAGGCCAAGTGAAAGACTTTTCTGGGTGGATGGATGGTCAGCGTGGCCCAATTAAATTCACAAGGGCGGCAGAACAAACATGGCTCGCCTTGCAGGGAGAGAGAGCCAATTAGCATCGAGACTGAGAGCGAACTGCCACGCGCGACTTTGCTGTTTCCTGTTGCTCACACCTCGCGGAGGCCAGGGTCACAGGGCACTCTTTGTTGGCTTACACCCACCCAGAAACAGTGGGCACGCGTGACCTGGAAGTACTTGCCTTGGATAATGGGAGAGAATAATATGCCGCCATTTTTTTACCCTTCTGCACCTTGCTACAACCTTTTATTTGTGAGAATCGCTAGTGAATCTTCCCCACTCCATAGTGTCCGATATGATTTCTCTCTTACCTAAACCTGAATAAAAACCCAATCACTTTGTTTGAGCAACTGGCCTCTGTCACTTTTAAGACTGGTACTTAAAAGATTATCAGTAGAGCCTTTAATAGTGGACTATAAACATGTATAGGCAATGCAAAGTGGCAGTGTTAGGGGAGAACAAAAAATAGAGTGTTGAAGTGAAAGACCAGCCATGCCCAGGCACCTGTGTGGTACGCTATTGACCCTGTCCAATCTGGAGTAAGAAGTGGGGGGTGTTTGGTGGGTGGGGGGTGGGGGGGGGGAGGGTGCAGCCAGTGCTGATGTTTTTGGGTGATTGGGCAGATGGTATAGGGGCGAGGCTGCGGTTTGTGTGGGGCTAAGCTGTGCTTCAGTGCCAGGGTTCGGGGGGGCATTCGACGGAGTGCCAAGGCTGGCCCGTTGCCAGGGGCAACAGGCAGTCCAGACTCAGTGAGCCAAGAGAGAATCCAAAAAAAGAGATATACAAAAAGAGAAAGAGAGAGAGAAAGAAAAAGACAGCTAAAGAGAAGCAACTTAAAGCAAGAAAGCAGCAAAGCTCAATGCAGAAAAACACACAAAAAGAGGGAGAGACATAAATAATAGTCACTGTATGAACTGCAAAAGCCAGGCACAAGGTTGTCGACATAAGATTGGATGTGTGGTCAATGCATGACAGCATATATGAAGGCTTAGAAGTATTTCCCCAAAAAATACTGAAAAATAAAGAGATTATATTCTGAAATACATCTTTCTCATATTATAAATAACTTAATCTTAAAGGTCCCATATCATGGAAATTGTAGTTTAGCTAATTTTAGCATTTATATGCAGTGTAGCGTGATACTTATGTGCTGCTAAAATATTCAATCGGTACTACCTGCCATTTTTTTGTTGTTGCATAAGAAAATCACTTGGCTTAAAAGTCTGTTCAGAATTGACTGCTGCTCTGACGTCATTACTGGACTCCTGTGAAAACAGCCGGATATAATTTGCATAAACCCGCCCTCCTTCAGCCTCTAAAGAACAGGGTAGGTATACAGTTCTGTGGTAACACCAGCCTTTCCTTTCTTTACTTAGCCTCTATCACCACAGAGTATAATTACGAGAGTGGAGAGTTCATGACTAGCCAAACTGGCCATGTTAAATGTGCTGTGTCAGGGCACTTTTAATCTTTCCAGCTACAATAGTAAGCACTTTGACGTTTACAGCTTTAACGTTAGTCTACAGCGCTCTAGTCAAGCTGCCTGGTTGCGTACTCGAGTCCTGTAACGTTAACCCATACGACAGATACCACTCATTATCTACCGAACAGAATCCAACGCAGAATTCAGTGCCACTGTATACAATGTAATACAATGCACGAGCTTCCGATTGCTAACGTCATTTAACGACGGCTCAGTCAGTGACAGCAGGTAGCCTACTGTTAGCAAGCCAGCTAACGTTAAACTCGGTAAATTTTCTAAAAGCGAAACTGTCTAAAGTGTGGCTGTATTCTACCCAAAATTAGTCAGACGAATGCTTAAAAACAATAGCTTGCAAAGGGGGGAACACGTCAATAATGTCGCATTCGCTGACCTATAGGATACATTTGAAAGCATGCAGGGATACATCTTCAACTGCTTGAAAAGTAACGTTATTCTACAGGCTAAGTATAATTTAAACAGTTAAGAGGTAATCGCTATACTGTATATATGCAGGGGTGTAAAAAGTACCCAGAAATTATACTTAAGTGAAAGTATGGGTACTGTCAAAATCTTACTCAAGTAAAAGTCAAGAGTATCTGGCTAAAAATACACTTGAGTAAAAGTCAAAAAGTTTCTACTTTTAAACATACTTAAGGACTAAAAAGTAAAAACTTTCTTATTGCAAGGGATAGACCAGGGGTCTCAAACTCATTCCATCGTGGGCTGAGTGTATACAAGTTTTCGTTTTAACTACACATTGCGCCAGGTGAGTTAGTTGAAGAGGTGAGCTAATTAGTGAAATCATCAGCTGGTGTTTAGGCAAGGCTGGAATGAAACCCAGCATATGCTCAGCCCACAATGGAATGAGTTCTGCGATAGACAATGCTGAAATTAAAGAACAGAGGACACTTTTTTTGCATTAAAATTATTTAATGCACTTCTCCATCGAATTTGAAAAAAAAAACATGTCGAAGTAAACTAACATGGACGGCATTCACATCACAGCATCCAGCTGTAAAGTTGGCTAAACTACAGCCTTGGAAAAAATTAAGGGTTTAGTTCAGTTTTTCATACGTGGCTTCGACATTGCACATCCTAAGGTTCTTGTCAAATAGTTCTTCTGATAGCAGGTGTCTAATCAATGATCCCCGCTTTCTAGCCTTGCAGAAGGACCAATCAGCATCAGTATGGGCGGGTTAGTTTTCATGATTTTATTGGCTGTTTTAAATAAAGTGTGGCCATGGATTAATAACGTTAATGTTAGTTCGGCCAGATAAACAAATATACTAATTAAAATAATTGAGAGATTTGTACTTTGCAGGTCTGCATTTTAAATTTAAGGAGTAAAAAGTATGTTTTTTTTTCTCTGAAATGTAATTCAGTAAAAGTACAAGTATACAAACTTAATAATACTCGAGTAAGGTACAAATCCCCCAAAACAGTACTTAAGTATTGTAACAAAGTACAATTACTCAAGTAGTTTACACCCCTGTATATATGTTACATGCATTTTAAGAACCATTGTGTTTGCCACTAAGAATGGTGAATTGTGAAAAATAAACAACTCAATAGAGAGACGCAGACACATCGAGAATAAGGCGATCAATACAAAAAAGGAAAAAAAAGTCGGAGAGAGAGATCGACAAATGGCTGGGCTTGTGTTGGGCTGGGTAAACAGGTGCAAGAACTAATGCTGAATTCAAAAAGCACAATTTATCAAAGTGACAGTCAAGAGCTTGCTCTGAACGCCCAAACGCCCCTCCTATTGATTGGTAGGTAATTACCTGTACAGTCACACACAAACAGGGAAGAGACTGTAAGTATGAGCTTCATTAAGTATTCATAACGTGAACATTATTTTATGCTATGAAGAAATAAAAAAAGGAACTGAAAAAAAGTTGTTAATAACTCATTCAAGACCACACCGTTCAACAGAATCCCAATAAAACGTCTTGTCAAAAGGGTTAATTCACCCCAGAATAAGGCCAATCCAAAGTGGGGTCATGACAGATTATGGCTGCTTTAATTGGTCGGAGGGAGACATCACAAAAACAATTTCAAAATAAAAAATCAGGACATCTAAAAACAGAGAACAGCTTCTCCAGGTGAATGAAAAAAAAAACTAATTATGAAGCATAACAGGCTCAGCTGTTTCTGTGCAATCCAATCTCAGCCCTTGATTTTGCCTGAGGCAGCTACTGCACATTGTGCTTTTGACAGTACAGTGAGTCGCACCTCCGAGCACAAGTCTTCCCTCCGCGCCCCTCTTTTCCCCATTGTTCCATTCCATCTTTTTTTCCTCTTTGCACTCCTGTTGATCATTTTATTACTCGCCAAAACATTAATTTTCTGCCTGATTGCATTCTACTTTCAAGTCCTTTCCCCGAGCTGAGCCATTACATCCATTTTAGTGTGCATAATTTCTACAGAATTTTTGCATGCTTTCCGCATCCTTCATATAAAACAGGCTACCTCAGAGAGTCAGAGTGTAAAATCCTTAGGGCATAACCTAGCTGAGCTGTCTAACTAGCTAATATTTCTTTTGAAAAATAGTTTTAGAAAAATTCTAGCTAACATCAGCTAAGCTAGACTGAACATTGGATGAGAAAACTGTAGTAGCCTACTGTAAATTGAAATAAAAACTGCAGTCAATTTGCAATAGCAACATCCTGTAGCAACGCACTTAGCAAGTTAGCTAACAAGTTTTCCCTAATCCAGCAATTTAGCTATCTTACACCCACATTTTGTCCTCATCCACATGTCTAATTACAATGAACACATGCAGTTAACAATGCACCTGGGTATGGCCGGCTCTAGCCTTGGAGGGGGGTGTATGCGTCGGGTTTTGTGCTAGGTAGCGATCACGGAGCAGGGGGAGATTTCGCTGACTTTCATGAATGCAACACGTTCTGTTTTCCCATTTCATATACCCAAATAAAGATGGCACCCCTGGCACCTAAACCGGCCCTGTCCCTGGGCAGCCGTAGCACCAGGAGAAGTGTGAATAGAGCAAAAATATTACACTAAAACTTCTATATCACTCTCATTTACTTTCATTACATTACATTTACTTTCGAGTTCTCTTCCTTGCAGACAGCGTCCTTGTTTAGCATTTCCTCCAACGCATTCATTTTTCTTTCATAAAGCAGGCATTTTTAATGCATGATGAATTAATTCAAACTCGGCTCTAATTGAAACTGTTCCCAATAATTTTTGTTGATTGTGTAATGAGCTGCTTAGCGAAAATTCATTTAGTAAATTGATTGCCACTTTTTTCAACTAAAAGAGTGGCAACTGAGTCACAGAAATATTATAAATTAAGCAGCATTAACTTTGAGACAGAAAATAAAGAGAGAAAACAGCAAATAAAAAAATAATAACATTATTAATAATTATTATTATTTATACCAATAAATGTTATGAATCATAATTCTTAATAACAACAGGATTGCCACTGCTGTTGTTGCTACTGTTGCCAGTTATACACAGCATTTACACACAGTCCTCATTCCTCCACTGTGTGTGTGTGTGTGTGTGTGTGTGTGCCATGCATGTGCGTACGTGCTTGCGTGTGTGTGTGTGTGTGTGTGTGTATACATGTTTGGCTCTGTCCCCAGAGTCAGGCCTACAGAGCTGATAAAGCCTACAGCAGATGGACAGGAGGCTGATCCCCAGCGTCGGGCCCCGTGGTGCCGCATGCAGCGTTCTGGGCCCTGCCAAAGCCCGGATTTTCATGTAAAACCCGGACTCTCTGTGCTAACCCTCCGCCTGGGCTGCCGCCCAGCCAGGAGCGCACAAGCTGCCAGCTCCCCAGTTCAGCGCTAACAGGGCAGATGGCAGGCGCTAGGAACAACTACGCGAGTAAATATAAAAACGCAAGGAGGAGCAGCGCTCACTGCGGCCTCGGCTCGCTCCGCGCAGCACAGGGGCGTGGTCACGGCAGGGAGGGGAGGGACCAAGGCTGGAGCGCGGGAACGTGACCCACATCCGTCTGCCGCGGGAGCCGTTAGCCCGTGGCGAGCAGCACAGCGGTTTGAGTGTTCCACGTTTCCTGATAAATCAGGAAATATCAGCACCTCCAAGCAGTCCTCTCTAAACACAGAGAAGGGCTGGGATCTGGGTCGTTCCTGGTTTTTCCTGATTTAATGAGGCAAATACTGATATTTAAGACCCTAAACGTCTCCAGGGGTCACAAGTATTTGCCTTTATTTCTGAACAATCTTTCCTGCGATTGGCTGTCAAAGAGAACAGAAGCTCTTATTGTGTGTGATTCTGACAATCAGCTGCCTCTGTTTGAGACGGCTAGGGTCTTAAAAACAGCGTCCCCTGATTAATCTGGAGAAAACAGGATAAATCACATCCCTGAGAGGTCGCATCCTCCGTGATGACACAGCCACGCCCAAATTCAAGGGCGCGCCCCAGCGTATAACAGCAGCAGGATGAGGTGATTATCCTAAGCAGCGATTACACTAGCCAAATGCATTCTATCACGAAGCAGTGACCAGTCTTCACTCGGAAGGTTCTCTTAAATAATAGCAATGTTAGAAAATGAAACGAGAAGGTGATTAGATGTGAGAAATTCAGAATTTTCACGGATATACCGAAACAAATAAAGCACAATTCTGAGATCTGTCATTCACATAACCTCCCTGTGTTTGAATGCTAGTGATTTGCCTTTATCAAAAACAAGAATAGCATTACCTGTCTCCTTGCATACCTTGTGTGGCTGATGCTGGGTCTGCAAATTTGTCACATTTTCAAGAAGCAATTTCCCAGTCAACACGTACGGAAATTGGAAATGATTTTCAATCTTGCTTAAATCTAATGGAATATTATTAAATAAATATCAAAGAAAAAAAAAACGGATGAAAGCGATGGAACTGCAACACTTATTTTTGCACATCCGTGACATGTTCCTACACAATCAGTCTCCTGCTGGCCCGGTAATAACTGCATATCACACAAAACTGCACAAAGACCATGAGAGACACCTACGAAAGTCAGCACTGGATAAATTCCAGTTGCTTGCCGTTCCTGACAGCGAGCGTTCCATGTTCTCCCGGGAAAAAAGCGAGGGAGAGAGGAGCGTCAAGACTGTCAAATTGGCAGACTTAGCTTGCAATTAAAGCTATAGTACTATGTGCTACGCAAGACAGTTCAGTGAGTTAACTCGTTCAATCTGGCAACTGCCGATGGCGGCCCAGAGCAAGCAACCCTATAAACGAGTGAAGCCAAAAAACAAGCTTTTTTCTCTACTGATGCCTGGTCCTTAAATTCTAATCTAAAGAATTTCCGACAGTTCCTACAAAATTGCATATTCAAAGAACCTTCTAGAACAAATACATTTTTTAGAACAACTTTTTATAACAGACCTTAGCGCAAAAAATAAAAATGTAATAAAATAAGTGTCCAGAAATTTTTGACTGAAAACCCTGCCCTCACAATGCGACCAGTCCATCAGAAAAGTCGTGTGCTTTGGGAGACGGTGACATCACGCCAGCATTCTGAATCCACAATGGTTCGACAGGACAGTGGGTTTAATTAACTGCATGCAAATGTTGTTGATGTTCCGGCCTGAACTGAAATCTGACAGTGAAACATACTCAACCATGTCCATCTTTAACGGGGTTCCTTATTATGGACACTCACAGAACTTCAATAAATATCAACTGCATCTCTCCCCGTTTCTCCCTCTACCTCCATGTTCATCCCTCTTTTTCTCTGTTTCTCTCTCCGTACCCATCTGTTTCAATTAAATTAAAATGCTTTATTGGCATGACATTTCAAAATATATATGTGTAATGATATCATATCATAGATAGTCTCTATCTCCCTCTTCCCCTGTCTGTCTCTCTCTATTTCCTTCTCCCTCTCTCCCCGTCTCGTTCCCATCTCACTCTCTGCACTGCAAAAAAAAAAATCTTAACAAGCACTTTAATCTCATATTTAGACTTTAGAATCTTATTTCTGTTACTTGCTAAATAAAACAAACTATCTGCCAGTGGGGTGAAATATTTTCTCTTGTCAAGTAAAAAGAAACTTAAAAGAAGCTCATATTTTCCACTTTTGAGAAAAAAGATTAAGATTTTAAGTCTCATTACAAGACTAAAACACTTGTTAAGACAGACATTTTTTTTGCACTGCGTATATTTTATTTCTGTCCTTCCTCTCTTCGTCTCCTGGATAATGCTGTCACTCACTCAGTAAGTATCTGCTGCACGGCTCTGTCAGCTTGGGGCTGTTTTCACATCTGTCCGCTACATTCTGGGCTCTGTACACCATCGATCAAGCGCTTTTATTCCCACAAAATGACCCCATACAACCCCCCTGTCCATAATATATAGAAATTAACTACCTGTTCTATGTAAATGAACATCTGCACACAGGAAATTAATATCTACACCTCTCCGAAACTGAAGCCAGATTGGCTGTCGTAATTATTCCGCCAGCTGTACTCAGAAAACGAAGGTGTGTAACTCAGACGTGTGTTCAACCAGGCGAACTTAAGTTACTGTGAGCTTATTTCTGTTCATCATGGATGTTCGCTAGCGTTAGCCGACAGTCTGAAAAGGTAGTGCGCTACAAACAAAAATATTTGCAGAAGGGGAAGGCGCGAAGAAAACAAGCGAGCTGACATTCATGTGTTACATTTTCCTTACATAAATAATAAATAATAAATGCAATATACGTTTCTTGTCTTCTCAAAAACAATTTGTGGGAAACCTGTGTTGAAAATCATTCGCCTTTTTTGTGCCGTGTCCATCTAAATTGAATCAACAACACCGGCAAACAAAACAGAGCGTTCATTTTTGGTTTGTTGAAAAGTAACTGTTACAGGGGAATAGAGTTCTCTGAAAACATGGCTCTTTGTTGAACGCACTTTGCGGGAAATCCGCCACACTCCCAGCAGCAGGGCGGCTAAGCTGCAATATCAATAACAGTAACAGCAACAATCATTCACCTTGTGATAAAAGCACCAAATGTGGTATGCTTGTAGAAAAATATGATTGAAAAAGAATTAATGGCTGTGGTAACTAAAATGGCCGCTGGCAGCTCAAGCAAATGGGAGTAGAAGGAGAGCGTTTCAGACGCCTTGAAATGTAAACCGGCGATGGACAGGAAAGGGGGCTGAAAACATCTCCTCATTAACATTCTACGAAAGGATGATGACCTCATCCCTGGCAGCACGCAGTGGGCGGGGCCAGCACTCACCTCGGATGATGGACAGCTTGGCGTTGACGGTGACCTCGCCCTCGATGTTCTCGGCCACACACTCGTAGATGTTCTCGTCGCGCGGCGCCCTCAGAGGCTGGATCCGGAGCACCGCCCCTGCGCCTTCGTCAAACTCGATAGTCTGCGGAGGGGCGGGGGTGGAGGGGAGGAGGACACCACGAATGTAAGAACGGGACGCGTCCGTGACCATTCCCCTCCCCTGCATTGTTTGGATTCATCTCTCATCAAAACCAGATGCTAGCACGGAGGCTACCCCACAGGTGTGGCTCATCGATTAATTATGCAAATAACATCCCAGCATACATAGGGTCCTATAAAAAATGCAAACAGGCCTGATCGTCTACCATTAATGCTAGAGTTTGCGGTAACTTTGAAAAGAGAAAACTCCCAGGGAGCTCTTGGTGGGGCCTTCAGGTGGGATTTTCTCACGGAATATTTTGTGAAGATGTGAGGTGATTGACTCTCTCGTGGAAGAGGGGTGTATTTCTTCTGTAGAACTCCAGATGCTGATAGACTCTATGCCGCAGTGGGTACAAGCTGTACTCACCACATATGGTGGCCCGATATCCTATTAAGTGATTTTACATTGGTTTTTAATTTTTGGTACACTACCTATTAATACAGCACACTTCATATTTCTCACTTCATGTTTTCCCTTCTTCAAAAGCTCTGGAAGCCATCTTAGATAAGAGTGTCAGACCAATAAATAAAACACATGCAGTATATTATGCATCCATACAGACATACATAATATGAATCTGACCATAGTGAAAATAAAGTCTTTACATCAATAACTGTGCCATGTTTATCCTGTGTTGACATAATTCAAATTCCCTGTCTCTCGTTATAACGAAGCACGCGAGAAGGAGTGAACGCTGATAACACACGGAGCCGATGCCCTTTCTGTGACCGGCCGTTCCATTTGTGTTTTCATCCATTTCAAGCTGAAAACATTCCCAGGAGACCCCGGAATGCACGCGAGCGCAGATCGATATAAAGCAAAAGCCGGAGGGGAAATCAAATCAAATCTAACCCCTGGCAAAAATGCCTTTTAAACCATTTGAAGAGTACGGTTTTTTGGAACATTTTTTTTTTCTTCTTTTTTTTTCCTTCTTCAAAATTCAAATTCAGTGTTCTAGAACTCCATTGTTTCAATTACCAGTAGTGATTGTTACATCAGCATTAGAATGTCCAGTTAAGAACATTCTAATCACATACTTGTGATCTTACACCTTAAAGTGTTAAATGCAGGAAAGATAATATATCCCTGGGTCCGTACCATTCGGCAGGAGAGGTACGCGGAAGAGGATTTATTCGTTCGTCGCCACGACATCTCCCACCCCCTCCCCCCACCCCCCATTCCGGTGCTTGCGCTCCATCTTCTCGACGCATTGTCAGCTCGCAGAGTGCTGGGAGCTTTTAATTAAGGAACCCTGAGCATCAATCAAGGCTTTACAGGAGCCATCTGTGCTCCGACAGAGAAGAACAACAAACATACATCATAAATAAAGCACAGCTCATTTATGCAAAAATAAACACCGACCAACGAGTGGCACAGGCGTGCCGCAACAACAACTTTGAGTCTGTGTAGTCCATGATAAAAAATAAATAAATACAAAGCGCCACACTGTTTCACATGATGTGCGAAAACGATTGTTTCCGCATGTCTTGAGCAGAAAATGGAGCATCGCTTCTTTCGACAGTACATAGCGAGCACTTGTCGCCCAGTGATTAAGTTGCCGAAGTGAGCCCTCAGGGAACCTGAACTTACTGCAATGTACTGTACATATTGTATACTTTTACAAAGTATATTGAGATATATATATATATATATATACAGGTGCAGCTCAAAAAATTAGAATATCGTGAAAAAGTTCAATATTTTTTGTCACTCATTTCAGAAAGTGAAACTCATATATAATATAGATTCATTACACATAGTGAAATATTTCAAGCCTTTATTTCTTGTAATTTTGATGATTATGGCTTACAGCTAATGAAACCCAAAATTCAGTGTCTCAGAAAATTAGAATATTTTGCTTTAGCATATTTTTAAAGTATCATATTTAATATTTGGTCGCATATCCTTTGCATACTGTTACTTCCTGAACTCTGTGACCAATCAACATCAAAAGAATTGGGGGGTAAGACTAGATTCAGCTGTAAATTACGCTGGTACAGTATGGAACACATGGCTGGCGAAATGGCTGTACGTCATCAAGGGTCTAAGGTATCAAACGAGCCCCAAACCATCACTCTGCGGCCAGATATGGAGTAGATGCGGATGGATCCCTTTAAGGGTTGTTTCTCCTGACTTTTTTCCCCATAGTGTTCTATAGGAAAATGAGTCAGGAGAAATAACCCTTGCAGTGATCCATCCACATCTACTCCATATCTGGCAAATGCAGAGAGGTTATAGTATCGCTTGTAACAGTACCTGAAAATAAGATATCGAGAGTCTTTTGATGTTGATTGGTCACAGACTTCAGGAAGTAACAGCATGCAAAGGATATGCGACCAAATATTAAATATGATATTTTAAAAATATGTTAAAGCAAAATATTCTAATTTTCTGAGACACTGAATTTTGGGTTTCATTAGCTGTAAGCCATAATCATCAAAATTACAAGAAATAAAGGCTTGAAATATTTCACTCTATGTGTCATGAATCTATATAATATATGAGTTTCACTTTCTGAAATGAGTGACAAAGAATATTGAACTTTTTCACGATATTCAAATTTTTTGAGCTGCACCTGTATATATATATATATATATATATATTTCTCGTCAAAATATCCAAGTATATTGATATATATATAGTTAACAAAAATATACATTACAATATCCTAAAACTGCAATAATTTGTATAATTGCCTATATATTGTGTAGGGTGGCAGTATTTTGATAATGTATTTTATCACATTACATTACATTATAGGTATTTAGCAGACGCTCTTATCCAGAGCAACTTACACAACGTCTTATTACATTTATCCATTCATACAGCTGGATATATACTGAAGCAATTCAGGTTAAGAACCTTGCTCAAGGGTACAACGGCAGTGTCCTACCTGGGAATCGAACCTGCAACCTTTCAGTTACAAGTCCAGCTCCTTAACCATTATACTACACCCGCCGCCCTTTGTATGTGCAGCATATTAAGAGAGCCACAGGAAGGGGGGCGGGGCTCTTACCTCGATGCGCTGGGAGTTGACCTTTTTCCCCTTCTTGTTCCAGCTCACCCTTGGTTTGGGGTCGCCTGTGGCCTGGCACACGAAGGACACCACGCCTCCCGACACGCCTATCTGGTCAAGGGGAACCTTGGTGAATCTGGGCGGAGCTGGAGAGGGGAGAGTACGTTAGGTTACGTTACGTTTTTCAGTGGCAGGGGTGTCAAACTAAAGTCCCAGGGGGCCGCACGCAGTGTCTCAGGGTATTTGTGGTTTCCTTTCAATCAGCTGCCAATTAAGGTCTTGTGAACAAGGTGTGTGGACTCTTTTAGCCAATCAATGGCTTTAATAGACCGCTGGTGCCGAAACACCCTGAAAACCAGCAGACCCACCAGAACTGGAGAAACTGTGCTGTAACTACTTAGTGCAGATAGTCTATTTTGGCTCGCCTGCGAGACAGTTTTACGCAACTGAGACACGCGTTGCTCCTGCAGCCAAACTATTAGTGGAAAACCCAAACGCGGTATTTTAACTTTATTGGTAGACGATTCGCGACGATTTCTGGCCAATGCGTAGTTTCTAAGTGTCACTATCTTTCCATAGCAAGTCCATTTAACAAGCACTCCCCACCCAGCCTATACCTACCCATGCGTGACATAGTGGGCAATAGCGTCTATGTTGGAGTTCATAAATATATGTATTCATCATATAATATTAGAATACCGTCATAGCAACCAGATAAACCCACCTTATGCAAATACAGCGATGCAAATCGCTGCTCAATCAATACCTACATAAACAAGTTGAATCATTCTCTAATCATACAAAGCCATTCTACTATCAATATCTGCGATTAAATATGGAATTCATGTGCAATCCTACCATGGATTTAAGCGTAGATATGTCCCTTTCAAGATTCCGTGGTCATTTATTGTCTTGGACAATCCGTTTGAAGAATACACAGCGCATTGGAACACTATTATACAAACGAAACTAGCTCTGCGTAACACTTACTTCCTGATTGCACAGTCGTGACGCTTTCAATTTTATTCTGGTTTGATCGACGATGGTTTTATCCAATAGAAGGCACGATAAACTTCCCCAAAAGTAAGTTACATGTGTACTTGAAAGCTTGGATTAACTATTTAAGGGCGAGCGTAACTGCAATACTTGTTATATCGCGACAATTTTACGCTGGCATGCGCAGATGACGCATTTGGTTTGACGCTATAAAACTGCGCGCACCGCCACCTTTGAAGTGACTAGTTTCCCCCCGAAGTCGATCAGAAGAGGACAGCAACAGAGAATCTTCTAATCCCTGTAGCATAGATTCTGTGGAAGAGGTGCCTATCAATATGGGGAAGATATCCTCCTCGACATGTAAGTATTACTGCTTGTAATATTTTGATTATATACATTCGTTTTTCCACTGCGTGCTATATGTTCGTTATTTTTGTATTTGCATCGGTCGTAATAGACCACTGTTAGCCTGCTAATAATGCTGAACATATTTGAAAACACACTTTTTCAGACTCCACCTTGAATAACTACATGTATAAGGTAAATTATATAGTACGTTATTTCCGTTTATTTTTTATTTGGTTTAGCTATCTCATTGCTTAGAATGTATAGCTGACTGTATTCTGTTGAGTACTAGCGATAGCTTCTAGGCCTTCTACGTTGTGAGAAAGTAGCGCTGTCTTGACTTTGCTTCGTAGATTGTGTCTATGACCTTCAATATGCACTTATTGTACGTCGCTTTGGATAAACGCGTCTGCCAAATAACTAATGTAATGTAATGCATTGATACCATGTGTTCGTGCCGTTCGCGTAGTGGCTCGTGGTGGCCTGCTTTGTTAGAATTCATAGCATTCACAATGAAATTGAGTATTTTAGCGCTGTTCTGTTTGGTTGCTCAGTCGTGTTATTTTTTATGCCTCGATTTGCCGTGAAGCTAGAACATTGGTAGTGTTTTCCGATATTATTTTATTGTATTGTAATTTCTTTGTGCATAATGTACTCTATGGGGTATTAGTATCTCCATGGGTGATGCTTTTCACTTAGGGAATGGAAAATATGTATTCAAATTTACTGTCCAGATGTGTGCAAGATGAATGTAAAATACATAAAATAAAAAAGCAACAGTTGTGAAACACACTACAGAGTAATGCCATCCTAGAGCACGCAACAAAAAATAACATAATGTAGCATACAGAAGAAAGTGTTTACTGAAGTACAAGAGTGAATGATTTCATATTTAGCTGTGTGTACCACAGTGTTATAATGCTTCTGCATTATGTAATTTGTTCTTATAACATGCTTGACCCTCCACCTCTGCCACTCCAGCAGTGCCCTCTACTGTTCAGAGTGAAGCCACTGCAGGACCAGACCTTGGAGCATACTGAAGACCGTGCCATTGATGAGTGCATGCTGGCCATGAAGGCACGGCACAGGATGAAGCAGTATATGAAGGATAATGGTGAAAAAATGGCACACTAGGCATCAAACACTGAACTGAAACTGTGCAATATCAATGTTTTCATCCATTAAGTTATCGTAAGGGATAATGTATATGCTTTATAAAGGACAAAAGGCTTTTTAATAATTTCTTGGAGAGGTTTTGGGTAGGTTATTGGACACCTAGATATCCACCCCCCTGTACTGATCCAAAATAATTCCCACATGAAAATGATAAAAAGGTGAGTTCAATTAGTCAAAACGGTTGATTTGCACAGCAATGTATGATTAGTTAAAGATTTACAGCTATTCACATTTTAGCCAATTTGGATAGGTTTGGAGACCCTGGGTACACCTGGCTACACTGCTTATATTTTGTGTCATAGAGCTTTAGTAGTTCTGTATATCACCCTGCGATTATTGAATGCTTGTGGACAAGGAGTTTATGATCCAGGAAATGTGTAGTTTTACCTGTTTCACTTATGTAGCTCTCAGTATTGTGAAGAAATATATATTTTTTAGAATTTTGAGCAAAGTTTTGCTTGCATTTCCGGCACTTTATTTTGACCTTAAATTATGAAAATAAACAAATCTAAGTTTGTACAAAAAATGGTACACCGGTTTTGTTTCATTTAAGCCATTTACCAAGTTTATGTGATGCTCACACCTGGAGTTATAAAGCCTTAAACAGAGTACCCCCATGATTTACCAAATATGCCATCTGCACTAAGGGGTTAATGGATACTCTTGTACAGAACCACTAACAATGCGAGATAAATTATCCAGATACACTCTCAGAAGAAAGGGTTCCAAAATGCTCCGCTGTATCTCCACAGAGGAACCCTATCTAGTTCAAGGGTTCTTTGTAGGGCAAAAAAGTTCAATCTTTCACACTTTTTACGCCTACCAAAAAGGGTTCTATAAAGAACTAAAATAGATTCCTCTATGGAGACAAAAAAACTTTTTTTCTGAGAGTGTATTATGAAATGTTTCAAAAACGTTGGTTAGATTCTGAATTGGATGAGACACAAATTTACTTTGAAAACATTCCACAAACACACGTTTATTGTTCCAAACATCACTGTCACTGAAAACAAAATGCTCCAGACATGTTGCATACAAAATTACTGGTTATGACTTGCGCATAAAAACAAAATCATGGAGGAGACATATAAAATCCACTTTATGAATGCTCAGAACATTCCCAACATTCCTAATAACATGAACATAAATTACCCACAATCCAACTTATTATTTAACTTGAATTACAAAACGGAATAACGTAAATATAGACAGCAAAGGCTATGAGTCACTTCAATGCCACTTCTAACATCCAAAATCACTAGTATGCATTAAGAGACAGCTTTGCACACTCCAAACAAATGAGCAATGGCACAGTAGCATGACCCTGTGGCAACCCAGCACAGCGCAATAGCCACTCGTTTGTGTGCAGGTATGGGTATGAGATGAGTACGCTGGCGGTAAAGACAAGGCCGCAGCTGTTCACGAAATAGTCGAAGGTGTGCGTTCGCATATGAAAAATTGAGAACCCAGTTGGAATCTGTGACATCAAGCACAATTTGGTTCCACCAGTGCTGGCTACGTTCGCAGAACTGAAACTGGACTGCAATCTGATCACAGAGGTCGCTCAACTGTCAAATGTGGACGCAACTGATGTGGTCAGATGTTGGAATTCCGATTCCAGAAGTCGCATGAAGTGATTAGTGTAGCTGTAGCCATAGCCAAAGAGAAAGAAAGAGTGAGAGTGTGAGAGAGAGAGAGAAAGAGAGGGAGAGAAAGAGAAAAAGAGAGAGAGAGAGAGAGAGATAGAAGCCTGTAAACCCCGTGGCACTGAAGCAAGCCCAATTAATTACAGTCTGGTCATAATTGCAAATGAATGCAATTTGGTTTTTGGGCATGCGGCTTGACACCGAGCGTATCCAAGCTACTGGAAGAGCGCTCGTGCGGAAAACGCCGTCCGGGTCGGAGAAAAGCGCAGGCAAAGGCATGCTGGTTCCATGCAAAGACCCCGGCCCGCCCAACGCCCGGGCCCCCGGAACGCTTGTACAAACGGGAAGTGCCCATGTATCAACATGGCGGTAATTACACTACAGACAAGACGGTGGGCCGACACGCGGACGCCAACATGCATAATTTAATGAGGCAATGAATAATAAAATGCTGGAGCTTCTGTCTTGATTTTTATGCCCCTGTCAGAACTCACACACTAAACCCACACACGTCTCTCTCCCGCTGCGTGGGTGGCAAGCAAATGGCGGAAAGAATTAGAACATAATGATAAATTCCACAGATTCCTGCTGTATGCCCTCCTGGCACTTAAAGGCACAGGCCGGCCCAAACTTCACACCCCAGCAGATGAAGTGAATGAAGAATGGCCTCCATGTAAGCAGAGATCGGATTTATTATGCAACTCCACACACTCATACATGCACACAGATACACACTCATAGACACGCATGCATACACACACACACACATACACGCACGCACACACTCACAAACACGTACACACACTCATACATGCACACAGATACATACTCATAGACACGCATGCATACACACACACATACATACACCACAGCAGGGCCCCAGAAAATGGCCTAATAGCAGTAATGACACTGCTTTCCCGTACCCCCTGAATCTGCCTTTTCAGCTGGTGGGTGCTTTAACGGGTGAGGGGGTCAGCCGCAGCACAAGGGGAGATGAGGGGGAGTCATCCCGGGGAACTCGTTAAAATCCCAAACGCACACAACTGTGCGGGTGATCAAACGGCCAGTACACAGATCAGATTAATTATTAATGGTCCGTAGGCAGTGCTATTCTCCAGCTGAGGAGAAGTACACATTAATGTGAGGGGCCTATTTTTATTTTATTTTATGTATTTTTTAAAATTTTATGGACAGGAAAGAAAAGAGAGAGAGAGAAACCTGCAGAATTCGAGAGGTTCTGGAACATTCCCAAGGAATATTAAGAACCCAAATGTGACCCCATGCAGGGAAGTATAGTATAATGGACAGGGAATTTGCTTTCCAGGAGAATCACTGCCGTTGTACCCTTGAGCAAGGCACTTAACCTGAATCGCTTCAGTAAATATCCAGCTGTACAAATGGACCGTATGTAAAAAATATAATCTGTGTAAGTTGCTCTGGAGAAGAACTTCCTGCTAAATGCTGAAAAATTTTAAATGTTTACAGCAGAGTTTAAACCTGGTCTGGGAGGCACACCACGGCCATCTTTTAAATGAAGAAATTTACTGCCGTTTCACAGATAAGGGCTGATATCTTATTTTATCAGCCGGAGCCGACTGGGGGGTTCGTTTGGGAAAGAACCCGGACGGCGAGTGAGCTATCCTCACTGAGAGACTGCTGATGTAGGGACTAGCGGACCTGAGCTAGCCGTTAGTAGCAGGACGTTGTGTTCACAGGTGTGTCAGCTTCCTTTTTTGGCTTGTACCTGCCAGTGCCCGATAAGAGGAGACGTGGCCCTTCAACTAACCCCCCCTCCCCCCACAGCCTTGTTTCTTTGCGAGGTACACTTAAAACCGCGTACACAGCCCAGCGGCTGGCTTTCCCTTCCCCCCCCCCCTTTAATAGGACAGGGGTGACAGAAACAGTATCACGGCTAATGCTAAGGATAATATTAACTCTAAGGGTAATATGGCAGTTGGATAACATCCGACGCTAAAATCGATACAGAGCTTTTCGAAGCTTTAAAATAGGTCCATTACGGGCCGGGCCGGGCAGGTAGAGGATCAAGCCTGGCTCCCATCATCCCATTCAGAGCACAGCGAGGGGGCTTGGGGGGGAGACACTTGTTATCCATCTTGTTTAAAATGGCCACCTATCACAGCTGACTGATGCTTACTTGCAGAGTGGGGGGGGGGAAACATTTCACGGTATTATAAACGCTATTTTCTCGCCATTTTCTTCCTTCTTAATGAGCTTTTACCCCTCGAATATTAAAAAACCGGAATCACAGTGAGCTGTCCCTTGGATTAGATGGGATTTCTGTCAATAAGAAGAAGCACAAGACGGGAAAAAAAGAAAAGTTTTACACCGAACTCTTAAATGCTGCCGATCCCAACAGGGTCTCCAAGGGAAAATTCTATATCTGTGTTATTCACAGGTAGGAAGTGGAAGGTGAAAAACACAAAAGGCGAAAGGACAGAAAAAAAAGTCACATATGACGATGGCGCGGAGAGGCGATGGCGATATTCCTGTGTGCATTCTGTGTGCATACTGCGTGCTTTGGTGCGGTTCGGAGGGGACAACTGTGGCGGAAAAACTGACGTTTTAGTATTTTATTTATTTATTATCGTTATTTTTCCAGTAGAACTGGCTTAGCGCCTCGCTCACATGATTTGCGATCCAGCCGCCACCCTGCGGGACCCTTCAGTGGAGCCCAGGAAGGGGTCCCATTGTTACCCCCCCCCCCACAGAGTGCAGCCGGGCCTTTCTTATCTCTCTATCTTGGGATCCTGGCAGCGCAGGAGGACGGTGTTTGGATTGTCTGGCCAGAACCATCACTATGGAAACAAGTTTCTCTCTCTCTCTCTCTCTCTCTCTCTCGGTTTCCCTCTCTTTCACCCCCTTGTCAAATGTTCTGCCCCATCCTCCCTCCCTCCTTCTCCCTCTCTTATGCACTTGCTACCTGGTTTTCACCTAAAACAATTTATAAAAATTGATAGATGTGGAAGACTTGGAGGAACGTACAGAAACAGGTCTAATCGAAGGAACGAAATGTAGAGGAAGTGTAGAGAAAAGGGGGTCATGTCGTTTCATTAGTCTCAATATTCTACAGGGCTAAGAGGTGGGGTGGGGGTTGTGGGTGGTTAGTGAAAATGAGATGATGGCTTTTAATTAGCATTATTACCACAGGTGTAAGTGTGGTATGTATTTTGAGGTGGTGATAAAATGGGTTTGGTGGGTGGGGAGGGGTCATTCCAGGTAGATCTGGAGGCGTGAGTGACCCCCTCTCCTAACCCCTCCCTGCCCCCTCCTGAGGGACTGCAGAATGATGATGTCACCCCTCCCCCCGCCCTCCTCTATTCCTTCTCTAACTCCTGTTCCCAAATAGTACCTTCTACCTTAAAATACGGCAAGGGGGCTATTATCAGTGTGCAGGATCCTTTCCGGAGTGCATCACATCGGTCGGTACCTGAACACCTCAGGGGCATCAGTGTTTCGACCCCCACCCCCCTCCCATTAAACCTCCTACGGCACCCGGCCCGTCAGATACACTCCATCCTAAAGCGCTCCGATCATAATGGCCTCTAAAGTGGTCCCATTGAAACTCCTGTTGCTGGGCTGAGAACTAAGAAACAAGAGGTAAGTTAAATAAATAAGTTAAAAATTCCATCGGGGATTGAGGGAGGGAGAGAAGAACATTTCATTTAAGAGAGAGGACAATTTCAAAAATTGTTCGTGAACTCTTGGAAGATTTACAGCAATGGGAACAATTTAATGTCATTCAGTTTCTCCGACAACAGCAACAGGACACTTGCTGACTTCCCCGAATAAAAATGGACACCTGCAATTTCTGACTACTGCAGGGCTCCTGAGGCTCCTGCTTGGGGCTTGGAGTTTGAACAGTGCGCGACTAAACGTGTGGCCAAGAGCAGGCGTGAAAGGGGCAGAACACGGCACCACACTTAACCCTTTGAAGAGTAGGTTTTTTGGAATGCTTTGTCAGTGTTCTAGAACGCCATTGCATTCCATTAGCAGTAGTGATTGTTACATCAGAATTAGAATGTTCAGTTAAGAACATTCCAATCACATAATATCTTCGATCTTATACATTACAGGGTTAAAAGCACTGTGTCTCAGATAACAGAGAAGCCAGGTTCAGAAAGAAGGTGGCGTAACAGCTGCCAAGGGCTGTATGTGCAAATCTGGCCTTGTTCTTAAGAACTACGTAAATAATTCAAGTAGACAATTCCCATGATGCCTTAAATGAGGAAACCCGGACTTAAAACATTATTGATTCGGTTTCCAGCGATAAAAGATTAGATTCAGGGTATGACAATGAAGCCACGTTCAGGGTGTTCTTTTATTTCAGTATAAATGTTTAAAAAATATTGTTTACTTTCAATAAATGCGCTTGTGCATTTTAACACAGCTGTAACAATGCACGAACGCCACGCAAACATTTATATTCTCTGACCGAACTAAAGACACAGAATTTAACCGCCCAGTTAACTGGAGTCATATTTGATTTAATGTGCATTTACAAGATGGACACCCTTCAGTTGACACTTGAGGACACTATGCAGATTCATAAAGTACAGCATCATCACTGCGGTCACTGAGAGAGAGAGCGAGAGAGAAAGAGAGAGGGGGAGGGGGGGAGGGAGGGAGGGAGAGAGAGAGAGAGAGAGAGAGCATCATCACTGCAGTCTAAAACGGCAGCAGCCTCACATGCACAGCTGCCGCGCTACATCTGAAGCCCTTTCTCTCATTTAATAACTGGCAATCAAAAAATAAATATTTTGGACAGATTAGAATGTAAAAAAGAAAAAGAAAAAGAAAAGCCGTTCTAATATCCCTCGTCATATGAGCAACTCCCATATGAGAGTGAAAAATAATCAAAAATGCAAATCGTGTAAATGAACACAATTTAGGAACAGAAATATTCAGTGCGCAGAAGAAGAAAAAACAGATCCCTATGGGCGCCGCGTTTGTGCTTCAAAAAATAAACACTAAATTTCATTCAGAAAATGAACCGTAATGTCGTTTGGAACGTTTTCCCAGCTTCAGAGAACCCAGGTCACAAACCCATGAGGCGTAAGGGGCCCTCTGCCCACCTTGGCTATAGATGGAGCGGAGCATCACCCCTATATTTTTAGGTATTTGTCAGACCTTATCCGGAAAGACTTGTATTCTTTTCACATAAAGTCTCTTTTTACAGCTGGCTATGTACTGAAGGAATTGAGGTTAATGGACATTGGCTGTTTTGACCATGCTGGTCATTAAGACCTAGACCCTGAGCCGACCAGAGAACGATGGGTTCCCTCCTTGAGTCTGGTTCCTCCAAAGGTTTCTTCCTAGTTACACCAGGGAGTTAGTTTTTCCATGCCACTGTGGCCTCTGGCTTGCACTTTTGGGGGTTTAGTTTAGATTGGGTTTAACTGTGAAATGCGCTATATAAATACTGCAACACTGCCACCCACCTGGTCTGACTGGCATTTGGGGCACTCTTTCTAATGTCATTTTCATCTTTCTGTTTTAATTCATAGGTATAAAAAAGTAATAATTTTACATTCATCATTATCATTTTATCAAAGAGTACTTTCTATCCCTGGGTGTTTTAAGATATGCTCAGAAGCCAGCTGTAAATCAAATAAACATTTTCTATTCTCTTTTCTCTTTCCTAATTAGAAAGTCTATTTCTCCGCAGATATTTCATCATGTCGCCTTACATTGCGGCACTTCATGCTCCTGACACCGATTCCAGCTCGTTAGAAAAGGCATGCAAATACAGGGACAAACGAAAGATGAACCCTTCCCCGAATCTGCAAATAAACGGGCTTCAAAAAACGTCCGAGAATGAAAGGCTTCGGAAAAAAGAAAGAGAGAGAGAGAGAGAATGCTCTGATCCTCTATGGCTATTGGTTTATATCTCAAAACACTCTTCCCATTCGCTTAAAATACCCTATTGTACAGTACATAATCCATAGTATAAGATCACAGATAGGACAGTTGAAAATAATAATAACGATAATAAAAAAAGTTGTATAAAATAAAAGGCTACATTTCTTGAACACACGTGGCCCTCAGAAATACGATTCTTTGTGCAGGCTGTGCTCCACTCCCTGGGCAGGTAAATGGATCCCATGCTGGGAGTTCAATCACAGATGGCAAAAATCTGAAATAAAATCATCCATCTGGACTGCCTTTGATCCGGTGACGTCAGCAGCGTTCGGTAGGTTTTTGTGTAGGTAAATGTCAATGCAGTGAGATCTTTGAGTGCCACACACTACCACGTTAAAGGTTAAAGTCTTTTGAAAATGACTGTAGTACAGATACAGTCAATTAAAATGGAGTACAAAAGGAAGACATGATGCATTACCCTTCCTTACTGTAAGTTAACTATACAATTAAATCACCAACATTTTAGCCATAATGAAATGCAGGCTTCGCTGGGAAAAAAGTGACATGGGAGTGGATATTGGTTGTGGGGACATCTGCTGGTTACCTTTGGTACTACATCACCAGCAACACCCTGAAGGGCAAATTCAGAAATGTGAACAAAATGGTAATGTTGTATTGTGACAATCTCATTTCTGTCGGGGCTTTGCAACTGAAATGCTTTTACAACAAAACAAATTATCCTGATACCAAAAAAATGACTTCCCTGACCCATTTAAAAAAACAAAAAAAATGATACTGTCTTTTTCCAGACCATTATGTGCGGTTGTGTTTTAATCACAGGAGGCAGAGGACTGAGACTGATTAAACAAAACAAAAAATAAATGGTAGAACCTTGCAGTTGAGCTCAAAAAAAAGGGGGAGGGAGGCAGTCAGGAAATGAGAACTGAATGAAGCCCACCAGGTTCCTTCACATGGGGCCAAGAAGAGAAGGAGAGAAAAAAAAGGTTACCCTCCCCACCCCCCAAGGCCCTGAAATCTTCACTTGGCAGCTTCAAAGGAAAATAAATTATTGAAATTGCCTCCGTCACTAGCAGCTCCAGTCAATTACAATTAGAGGAGCCGGCAGAGACGAGGCCAGGACACGGACTCTTAGGAAGATTGCGTGATGGAGGGGAATAAATAACGGAGGATATAAATATTCAGACATTCCATTCTGCTTTATTAATATAAAAAAAACCTCTCTCTCATGCATTAACAAACATGAGAAGGAGTTTGGTTGTGCAGCGTACGACCAGACAATCTGCTGGCTAATGCTCTAACACTGCAGAATCGCTTTGTGTGTGCGATAACAACGGCTTTCCCCCCCAACATTCATTTTTCAAATTTTTTTATGAAAAAATGTCCTTAAAAACAAACAAAAAAATAAAACGTAATTAGAAACATGGCAACTACCAGATGCACATATTTGCCTGGATTTAATCCACATTTGTCCTTAACTTTGGCTTACAATTGAAAGCCAATCGCTTTGTTTTTCCTTTTGCAAAAACACGGTTTGGTGAATTCAACGTTCACTAAACCCAACTCACCTTATTGAGTGAAAAAGTGTAATGCTTGCGTTTACTTGTAAGTCAATGTTGACTGAATTTGTTTTGAATTTGAATTTGGCCATTGTCTGTAACTGTGAAACGGGCAAAGGGGAAACACTGAAGCAGGTGGCATGACGCACACCCCGTTCGGCTGTTGTTTGAAAGGCAGTTGTGATTGGAATACATGATAAAATAGACAAGCAGTCAGTATTTAAGGGCTGTTATTTGAGAGGCAGTTGTGGTTGGTCTACAGGGTAAAATAAACAGGCAGTCAGTCGAGGGCTGTTGTTTGAGAGGCAGTCGTGATTGGGGTACAAGGTAAAATAAATAGGCAGTCAGTGGTTAAGGGCTGTTGTTTTAGAGGCAGTTGTGATTGGGGTACAAGGTAAAATAAATAGGCAGTCAGTGGTTAAGGGCTGTTGTTTTAGAGGCAGTTGTGATTGGGGTACAAGGTAAAATAAATAGGCAGTCAGTGGTTTAGGGCTGTTGTTTTAGAGGTAGTTGTGATTGGGGTACAAGGTAAAATAAATAGGCAGTCAGTGGTTAAGGGCTGTTGTTTTAGAGGCAGTTGTGATTGGGGTACAAGGTAAAATAAATAGGCAGTCAGTGGTTAAGGGCTGTTGTTTAGAGGCAGTTGTGATTGGGGTACAAGGTAAAATAAATAGGCAGTCAGTGGTTAAGGGCTGTTGTTTTAGAGGCAGTTGTGATTGGGGTACAAGGTAAAATAAATAGGCATTCAGTGGTTAAGGGCTGTTGTTTTAGAGGCAGTTGTGATTGGGGTACAAGGTAAAATAAATAGGCATTCAGTGGTTAAGGGCTGTTGTTTTAGAGGAAGCTGTGATTGGGGTACAAGGTAAAATAAACAGGCAGTCAGAGGACAGTCATGCTGCGTATAGAACACGCCCGGTCAGAGGGCAGGGGGGCGGGACCAGGCAGCGCTGCAGGAGTCTCGTGATCCCAGCACTAAAATGAACTCATCCCTGCAGGGTTTCTTCCCCAAAAACCAAGCGGTGGAGGGGACTCTGCAACCCTCCGCCGCTCTCCTCTCCTCTCTGACAGAGGGGGATGTTCATCTCTCCTTATAAAAGCCTAATTTGACTGCGATCATTGCACACATCCACATCCACACAAGTGAGTGCATACACAAAAACAGGCATACCCCCACATACTCACACGTGAACACACACTAACGTGGACACACACACACACACACACACACACACACACATACAAATAGACCTGCAGCTTCATTACAGAGGGATGATTTATTTATCTTTTTTGTCTTTTTGATTAAAAAACGTCTCCTTTACATTTTGATTTATGAGATGGGAGGGGAATGTGGGGAGGGGCAAGAGGGAGGGAGAAAAAAAAAGAATGGAAGAGAGAGACAGAGCAAAAGAGAGAAAGAGAGAGAGAGAGGGAGGGAGAATGACATCATCCTTTCTACGAAGGCAAATGAGGACTCATTGAGCGAGGTGACACACACACGCCCAGGCATGCGGACCCTGTCTGTAAATCAGGGGGTAGCAGGGAGGGGCGGGGAGGATGGAGGTGGGGGGTACCCTCTGGCTGAGCGACAGAGGACGGTACGCGCACGGGATGCTGGGTAAGGCTTGAAGGCGTGCCAGGCGAGATAGCGAGCAGGTGCGAGAAAACAAAGGAGCAAAGCACCAGAGAGGCGGAATGAACGCGGAATCCCGTCGGATCGGGCAGCCGGAACGCCGAGCTTCCGGTCAGAGCCGAGAGACAGAGGGGGGGAGGGAACGGCAAAACAGTGACCAGAAACAGGATGAGGGGAGAGAGGAAAGAAGAGAGGGAGGGATAGAGGGAGGGAGAGGGAAAGAGAGCGGGAGGGATAGAGAGATAGAGAGGAAGGGAGAAGAAAAGAGAGGGAGGGATAAAGGGAAGGAGAGGGAAGGGGAGAAGGAGGGATAAAGGGAAGGAGAGAGGGAGGGATAGAGAGACAGAGAGGAGGGGAGAGGGAGGGATAAAGGGAAGGAGAGGGAAGAAGAGGAAAGAAGAGAAGGAGGGATAGAAAGAGAGAGAGGGAGGGAGAGATAGAGGGAGAAAGAGGGATGATAGGAAAAGAGTGAGGGAGGGAGATTTTGAGGTGGTGGATTTCACCTCAGGGCCTTACAGATGTATTGTGGGAAACCTGCTAACAGATGGCTGCAGAGTCAGACTGTTAGAAGGGTTTCTGTGTAAAGCCTTGTTCTCTACAGGGAAATGTTAGAACATATCAGGGTTGAAGGAGGTGGGTGAATAGATGCAGACGGACATAAATGCACTGGGACGGACGGACGGAAAGAGCATCATCTCCAGGGGTTAAACTAGCAGGGATGGTGGGGGGACAGAGAGTGACAGCTCGCGATCTGAGGGTAAGAGAGAAAGAGAGAACGAGAACCACTAAATCAATGAGCCTTCAGTCAGATATCAGCAACTGCTATTTAAACAGTAGAATAAACAGAGCTAAGGAAAGGGGAGAGCGGGACAAAGAGAGAGAGAGCGAAAGAGAGAGAATGAGAGCGGGAGAGAGAGACAGAGAAACAGAAAACAGCAAAATCACTTAGCCTCAGATGAAAATCTGCATTTAATATCCACAAAACCAGAGCTAAGGTAAAGAGACAGAGCGAGAGAGAAAGAGAGAGAGCGAGGGAAAAGAGAGAGAGCGAGGGAGAAGAAGGGAGAGGGAGCAGGGGAGGAGATTACATCAGCGGAGGTTTAGCGATAAATGTCTGGAAAGACGAATCAGACGAGCAGTTGATAAAAAGACGAATGCAGAGACAGCCTCTTCCAGTGCGGCCGCCAACCAGCAAAAAATACTGACAGGATGCGGTCCGAGCGACCGACATGCGGCGCGGAGGTTGGGGGCGGGGTAGAGCGGCGGGGCGGGGTGCAGAGTGTGTGCCCCTTCTGTAGGTCCTGAACCAAGAGCTCCTCTCACACACTCACATCTCCAGATTCTTCCAGTACTGGTTCTTCGGACCTGCACTGTGGTACAGAGACCTGTGGTACATGGCCTTTACTGCTGCGCTTTTCTCTCCTGCCCTGGGCTGCGAGTGAGGGTAAAAGCTCTTGGTGTGTGTGTGTGTGTGTGCGCACGTACGACACACTCAGGTCCTCTGCCTCTGGGTGAGAAATCTGGGTTCTGCATGAGCTGCGTTTCCTGATTAATCTGGAAAGATCACATCCCTAGACGCTGTCCTGAATGGCAGGGAGCCTTTCTGGCTGACTTATCACACAGTTACTTATTTATTTAAGCCATGCTCTTTGTTTCATTTTCATTGTGTCATTACTCACACCCTGAGAGATCCTTTAGTGGACAGACAGTCAGACCCACACACTTACAGACAAATCCTGAGGGAGACAGACGTACTGACAAACAAACCAACAAACAAACCCAGACAAGGGCATGCAGGTCTCATCCCATTGATGTTCCTAACATCACATGACCATAAAAAAACCAGCCAATAGTAAGAGACTTACATACGGCACTGCAGCCAGTCAGCTGCAGTGATACGAGCAGTGCCGCCAATGGCAGCAGGACTGGCAGGCAGGGGAGGCGGCAGGTGGGCAACATGCTCGGAGATGACCTTTGACCTGGCCAGAGAGCCAAGGCCCCGTAAGGAGGAGATGAAGCGGGTGGGAGTTCACACAGGAAGTCTTGGCACTCTGGTGGAAAGAGAGAAAAAAGAAAGACAATGTAAATCAAATCGCCAGCTGGAAAACAAGCGCAATCGCACGGAGCCAACCGGCAAACATTACTTTACATTACATCATATTACACTTCATTACGTTATGTTACATTACATTACGTTTCATTACATTACATTACATGACATGATTTAGCAGACGCTCTTATAAAGGATAACTAACAACAACAGAAAAAACACATCCACCTCAGTTACATCAGCAACAGCGACATGCGGGGTGAACAACATTCCCAGAAGAGCGGGAGTATTGGCAAAAAACCGGTAAACCACTAAACGTCAGTCAGTCAACTCCACCAATGCAGAATCTTTATGACAAATGGCAAATGCACACAGAGAACGCCTGATCATTCTGCGTCGGAATGGCGGCCAGCGATTCTACAGACATTCACTACTACAGTTCATACCGCCATGTTATTAGCGCAGTGGCGACTAACGACTCCCGTCCATACCACTGACTCCATCCACCACGGGTGAGATCCCAAAGCAGTCACCCTGACAGCAGGTAAAACGTTTCAGCATCTCTCCATTTCTGTATCAACCGCAGAAGGACATGTTCTGAAACAACAGACTCTTACACTTGCCAATTCCCACGTAAGCACATCCAAGGCTAGGCCAGAGATCTCGATCCTCGATAAAGAGTTTTAACGACTCGAAATCTCTCCCTTCACCACAGAGAACAGAGAGGAAGACATTCATAGCAGTGCTGTGCTGATGTCACCAACTCGCAATTAACTGCTTTTCACCTCTCATAATTAGTTTGCTTTTATCCCCACTATCTAGTCATTATTTGGTTATCGGAGCATCTTGTAATTATTTAGGTGCCCACCGACCAATTTTCCGGCGGTTGTTTCTTTGTTTTAGCAAAATTACCGTTAATCCATCTGTAAATACGGGCACGGGGAGCGGCTCTGTTGATATGACTCTGAAGTGAGTGAGAGAGTGATGGTTTGTGGTTATACAGGCTTCAATTAAAAATAAAGAAGCTAAAAGAGATAGGGAGGGAGAGGAGAGAGAGAGAGAGAGAGAGAGAGAGGCAGAGGAAGAAAGGGAGAGAGATGTATGGGTGAAATAACTTGTATGGCTTCTGGGAGCTAAAGAGGGGCCATTTCTTTCATTTCTAAATGAAAGAGGAAAAATGAACACACATACTTTCTCATACAATGGAAAAGAGGACAAGTAAGTGAGTTGCACGTGAAAAAAATAAAGAAGACGTAGAGTGAACGTGCACGTTTCCTCACATAAGAACAAAGAGAAAAAATATGAACGTCTGTGCTTCCTGATGAGATTTCGCAGCACGTCCGCGTCTCGCAAAAAAAGAGATCAAAGCGAGGAGCGGGTGCGGGCGGGGTCGGGATCCGATGCGCCGCCCGTCTGACCCACTTTCTGCTACCCGCCAGTCTCGGCCGGAATCTGAAGGTCGTCCGAAAAGCTTCCATTCACCTGCCGCCCCCCTCCGCCCAAAAAAAAGGCCTTCCCTCCCTCCCTCTCCACTTCAGCTGGTGTGCAGTGTGCGTATTCCGGCACAACATGGCTGCCGTGCAGCACCCAGGTCCTCCCTCTCCACTTCAGCTGGTGTGCAGTGTGCGTATTCTGGCACAACATGGCTGCCGTGCAGCACCCAGGTCCTCCCTCTCCATTTCAGCTGGTGTGCAGTGTGCGTATTCTGGCACAACATGGCTGCCGTGCAGCACCCAGGTCCTCCCTCTCCACTTCAGCTGGTGTGCAATGTGCGTATTCTGGCACAACATGGCTGCTGTGCAACACCCACGTGCACGGACAGCCGACAGCATAAATACTCTACGCAGTCATTTAGGGCCACAACCATTTCTGGGGAACACATTTTGGGAACACATTTTAATTATACAGTTGGGGTCACAACAACATTCTTGTTGAGGACCACCAAAACCCTAGGGCCAGCACTGCGCAGATGGGGGGCCACACATTGGTGGTGGTTGAGGAGAATTTGCCCCCTCCCACCTCCCCTTACCGTTTAGCATTTTAAGAACATTACATTACATTATGATTGTAGAGCATACGCGCTTACCTAGAGCAGCTCTCGATGTGAAAGGACACAAGTACATATGAGTCATGCAAGCAGCAGGCCTGGCTTAGAGACATGGCATCAGGCCACAATGGAAATAAGTCATGTGACTTTATTGCAATATCCTGATAGATTAAGTACTAAATGCACATCTCTGTATTGTATTTTAATTCATCAAATAAACTCAACCAATCAATAAATCAATCAATCCGCCATTACTAAAGCCCTTAGAGTGGGCTAGCTCAGCCAACCCAGAAGCACCGTGACCACACAGCTGTTCAGAGGGCGAGGGCTAGTCTACCCGGGCACAGAAGCCTCTGTAGTCAGAGAGGGGCAGAGACAGGTGACAGGTGAGGTTTAGTTTAGCGGAGCTCTTCTCATAGCCAGAGGGGCCTACTCTCATACCACAAGCTTCGGTGGGGTAAGTGGAGAGTGCCAAATTTCAACAGAGGGCCTTTTTGTTTAGAGAAAGAGAGGGGGGGAGGGGGGTTTCCTACAATGGGGGCACGTGCAGCACATAGTTGTGTCAGTTTGCTCCTTTTGTTGGCGGTTAAGTGCAGGACAGCCGCTGACATGTTTCTGCAGGTCAAGGCGCTCATAGAGCAGCACGTACACCTGACTCGCTCACGGGCTCCTTGTCACACGTCGCCCGGGCACCTGTGTCGTCGTGTTATGATGGAAACGCTGAGATTCGGCAGGGCGCACAAAACCCTGTCCTTGTAATGCAGAGGTTACAGGTCGAAAACCCGGGTTGTACGCTGGATTGTATGCAAACTGTTATCTCCCTCCAGATAAGGCTGTCTGCTAAATGTCTGAATGTATGTACAGTTGAAGTCGGAAAATTACATACACTTAAGTTGAAGTCATTAAAACTCATTTTTAACCACTCCACAGATTTCATGTTAGCAAACTATAGTGTTGGCAAGTCAGTTAGAACATCTACTTTGTCCATGACGCAAGTAATTTTTTTTTCCAACAATTGTTTACAGACATCAGGAAGTCATGGCATGCAAAGAATATGCGACCAAATATTAAAAATAGAAAATTTTAGAAAAAGGCACAGTCAACTTAGTGTATGTCAACTTCTGACCCACTGGAATTGTGATATAGTGAATTAAAAGTGAAATAATCTGTCTGTAAACAATTGTTGGAAAAATTATTTTTGTCATGCACAAAGTAGATGTCCTAACTGACTTGCCAATACTATAGTTTGCTAACATGAAATCTGTGGAGTGGTTAAAAATGTGTTTTAATGACTCCAGCCTAAGTGTATGTAAACTTCCGACTTCAACTGTAAATGCAGCAACGGGACACTGTGCTTTGCTAATAAGCTAACAGTCACTTGTTTCTTTTGAGGAATCGTGATTTTATGGAGGTCAGGCTCTGAAGGCAGCAATTCAAGCTAACTCAACCGCTGACTAATAACATAACGCTTAGAAAAACTTGCTTGAAACAATCGGATTGAAGAAACCCCATCTCACAAACTCTTACTTCCCTTTCCAGACTAAGAATAAAATTCACTAGGGTCAAGACGCCGCTTGCTGCAGATTGTCTGACTGACATTAACCATTTTACCAGATTACGTATCATGGTAATATCTGTTCTGCTGAAGGCCGTAATAATAATAATAACAACGTTTGTGCTCCTGCGAGCACCGATTAATGATTATCCGTCCATGGCAAACCCTGATTATTCGTCCATGGCAAACCCTGATTATCCATCCATGGCAAACCCTGATTATTCGCCACAGGCAAATTGGGCGTATGCACATCCCTAGTAACCGGCATTTCTATGGTGACGACACCAACGTTCCAGCCCTTATTTCACCATGCCTGTTCCAGATCCTCCAGAGAGAGAGCACAGCTCATTCTGGAAATATGAGCACTGGTAAACGCAAGAGGAACCTCCCCTGGGAACACACAGCACTTCACACTCAAATGAGGTCGGAGCAGAAAACAGATCAATGCAGAAAACCCCTGGCGCTCACACCACTGACAGGGTTAATCACCAGAGAGGAAACTAAACTGAGCTGAAAGAGGGGCACTTTAAATGATGTGCACAGAGTGGAGGGGAGAGCTTCGTCAACCCGACTTGATCCGCCCTCGACTTCCCTTACCCCTGTCCCTCTTTCGCTACTCTTCCATCCGTCGTAAACGACGAGCGCCCCCACGCATGCTTCCTGTAGCCAACGGAGGAGGAAAATCCAGGTTCAGAAAGTAAAAGTCCTCCCCAATATTTTGTTCCGATCACCTGGATTTGCTAATTAGCACAATTCTTCAGCCAGGGGGTAGAACTAATTCGTGAAATCAGCTGGCCGAGTTCATGTGTAGAACAAACGCATGGCAGGACTTTTACTTTCTGACCCCTGGACTTTCCACCTATGGTATTCAAATAGTCGTCCTGAAAAGGGTGTCAAAATCCAGACTTTTTATTTTTATATTTTTCTTCTTTGTGTTTCAGCACCAAATTCATTTAAGTCATTTCGTTTAACTGGCTCCGGTTGAAAGAAACCCACAAATACCTGCAGATACTGCGGGCCTTCGGCACTGGAATATGACACCCCAGTTTAGACCGAATGCAAAAATGCACAAGGGCCCCCAGACCTCCTTGAGAATGCAATGCCATCAGTGCTGTTATAAAGTTATAGAACAGGGCATCAGCCCTGAGTCGTGGAGAGCCACAAGGTCATCTGGGGGTTTTTTTACCTCAGAAATGAGCAATTTAGCCCCGGGAAACTAGATGAGGTGAGTTAACTGCGCAGTCAACAGACATTTTACTCGATCAAGTAAGTGCAGTCGTTCATTCCATCCCTACAGCTCTCCTGGACCAGGGTGGGAGAGCCTCGTTCTACAACTCTCAGAACAAAGGGTTCCAAAAGGCTCCTCTGTGTCTCCATAGAGGAACTCTATCTACACTCTCAGATGAAAGGGTTCCAAAAGGCTCCTCTGGGTCTCCATAGAGGAACCCTATCTACACTCTCAGATGAAAGGGTTCCAAAAGGCTCCTCTGGGTCTCCATAGAGGAACCCTATCTACACTCTCAGATGAAAGGGTTCCAAAAGGCTCCTCTGGGTCTCCATAGAGGAACCCTATCTAGTTCAAGGGTTCTTTGTCAGGCGAAATGGTAGCTTTCACACTTTTCACATGTACCATAGAGGGTTCCATAAAGAACTTAAAAAGGGGTTCCCCTATGAAGACAAGCCAAAGAATCCTTTCACAACCATTTTTTCTAAGAGTGTAGAACTTTCACAGAGACTGGGGCCTGCAGTGTTCCCTCACATAGGCAAGTGACGGACTTGTTCTCTCGACACGCCGTGCATCTCAAGACTCCCACTTCCTTCTCTGGGCGCCTCATACCTTGACCTTCTCTCTCATTTCCCTCCTAAAAACATCCCCAAGATATGCATTTCATTTTTTTTCTTTTTTAAATTGTGAATTCCAGCAGAAGGATGTAATCACAGCTGCCCGCTCTGACACGCTGGCCACTAATCCTGCATATTTCCACCATGCATTATTAATGCAGGCAAGGCTGATTTTCTGCCCTGGATTCGAGGGGCAAAAGGGTGAACGGAGAGGGGGGCACTGCCATGCGGAATGCAGGATGAGGCCAGACCTCAGAGGGGTAAAAAAACAAAAACAAATTAAAAACAACATTCATTAAATAAGTGGTTTCACCTGAAAACAGCTGGGCTAACCTGAAGCTGTTTGTTTAGCTATTGGGCTGTGCGTGACCATGGAGACTGCGCTCCTCTTCATAAACTAGCGAGGGAGCAGATCAAATCACTGGAATGAGGAGGTTTTTTTCCTGCCATGAAAAAAAATCTGAGAAGAAGAATAAGGGAGAGACATGGGGTGTCAAAGGGCTTCTAGGATCCCTTGTGCAACGAGACGTTTCCACACTTAAAGGCTTTTAAGTCATTACATTGCATTGCTTTTAGGCATTTAGCAAATAACATTTCTTCACATACAATCCATTCGTACAGCTGGATACTTCACTGAAGCAATTCAAGTTAGGCAGGGCATGACGGCAGTGCCCCACACCAGAGTCAAACCTGCAACTTCTTAGCTACAAGGCCAGTTCCCCAAACTGCTATGCTTATAATGCTGCCCTGGTGATTAGGAAATCGCTGCCGATGTTTATCCTGCGGGGCACACGGGTGAACGAGGGCAGGCTGGTGTCAGTGCTTGCTTTCTCTCCCTCTCTCTCTCTGAGCGAAATGGCGGTGAGAGACGCAGGCGTGGTGCGCTATGCTCGCTTGAGCGAATGATTCACTCGCCGTGATGAGAGTGAGATGGAGACGGACTAATATACCCCCTCCCCCCGGCAACATTCCCAACCCCTTCCCGTGATAATAGTAGAGGGAAAACTGCACAGTTTTGATGTTGATATAGCAGGAAAGTCATCAGAAATCCGATGAAGCAGGCCTAAAGAAGAGGGACGCCATACCAACACGAGGGCAAAATGCACTTCCCACAATTCCTTCACCTACACCCACTGATCACCTCCCACCTTCTAGAGTTGAACCCCCCACAAACACACACGCACGCACACACACACAACATATACACACATGCACGCACACACAAACACACACACACACATAAACACATGCACGCATGCACACACATACATACACGCACGCAACAGATGGTGGTCTGATGTCACGGACCACGGAAGAGTGGGCGACTGACGGAACATTATTATTATGGCGCTTTGACACTTACAAAGGAAGCGAAGTGGAAATTTAGTGAGAAAAAAAAAACAGCTTAACATTTCTCCAAGCGCTGCAGAGAGAGACGTGTGATCGAGTGGGCTGCTGAACTGCGAAAAAACGGCAGAACTGGCAGTTCCTCACATAACCGTCGGGGGAAAACGTGAGATAGCGGCGATGACGAGTCCCAGCTCGATGAGAAACTTTTCGGTTATCCCCCCCCCCCATCACCGCTTCCGATTAATTTGCCTGGAGACAGCTCTTACGAGGTGACGCTGGAACGCAGAAAAAGCGGTTTGAACTGCCTGACTCCTGGAGGATTTCAAAGCTATTTTCTGACAAACAAACAGGGAAAGTGCAACGGTCCCCCATCTTATTCTTATTCCTCTTTTCTCGGCTTCCTCTTGAAGAATTGCGCCAAAAAAAAAAACATTAAAAAGGAAGCAAGCTGCTGCCCTCGAGAATACTTGTCCCCTCGCTTTTAAATTGAAACCAGAGCCAGTCCCTTTTAAACAGTGGCTGCCTAACCACTTCAAAACAGATTATTCCACTTAAAGGCAGGCGGGTGTTAATTTTTCTGTTCCTGACTCTTTAAAATTGCCTTCATTTGCCAAATAAAGGAGCCATAACCATTAAGTGAAGTGATGCAATCGTACTTAATTGTGCATCAGTGTGTTGTTGCTCGTCCTTAATGTGACATTCTTGGTGGTTGTAACCGCCGGACGTAAGGGCTCTCGCTTAATCACTTCCCAGAATGCACCAGGACCCAGAGAGTTGCGTGTCTTTTTCCTGGCCTGCAATTCCTGATGAATGCTGCTTTGCGCCAAGTGCGTTGCCGTTTCTGTTTGTAGTTTGTCTGTTTTGATACATCTACGGTTGTGCTTAACAGAGAAAGGCTTTTTAGCCAAATGAGTGCACATATGAGTGCCCTGAAGCTTTGGAAAGCAAGCTCCAATTGTTATTTTAAAAAAAACTTTTTTTTAGGGCTTTTTCAGCTTTTATCTGACAACACAGAGTAGAGAGAAAGAATTGGAGCGAGAGAGAGGGAAAGACATGGCTCAGAGGTCGCATGGCTGGATTCAAACCGCCGACGTCACGGCTCGCAATGAGCATGTGGATGGCGCTCTGACAGGCGACTCCACGAGACACCCTAAGCCCAAATTTTTACATCAATTTCTTTCTAGCGAAGAACACCTTGCTGCCTAAAACATGAATATTTCTCGAGCAGCTGGGTATTCTTCTCTTTCATTTCTCACAGAAGACTGGGGCTCATCAGCCTGTGAGCCTGTTTGACGTCGTACTGGGACCAGCCTCATATCCAACTACTTCATCCCGAGCACATCATCACGGCGCTTCAAACACGCACTCTCAATGGGGAGTCCAGTTCATCTGAAGCAGACTACTCTAACTCAAATCCTGGAATGTGTGTTTCAGCACTTAAGTGCTTAGCGTAAGTTTCTGATTGGCTAAACAATCCGCCTTGAATCCCAGACCTAACTCACTGCTGACTGAATGAAAACCGGAAAAACATGCACACAGCGGAGCCCCTCCGGGGGCTGGAATTTGGGATTCCTGCTATAAATGAAAAAGGTGCCATGCCAAGAAAAGATTTAACACTGGGAATGGAAACGATAAGGACACAGTTAAATGTATATCACAGACAACTGAACAAGCAAAGTGCACGCTTCTTCATCCCTGTAAAAGTATCTGTATTCAATGTAAGCATGCATGCTGTATACCAAGGGCCTGATTTACTAAGACCTTTAGCGTGTGCAAAACGTTTTAGCACACGCAAAACTAATAACACAACCAATGATTGTGTCATGTTATTGGTTTTGCGCGTGCTGAAACGTTTTGCACACGGTAAAGGTCTAAGTAAATCACACCCAAGTGTGTAAGCCATGTTAGGCAGTGTGCGCGCACGCACGCACGCACACACACACACACAGATAAAAAACAACAAAAAAAACCCACTCGATTTAATTCCTATTACAGTGGGGCCATTAGCTAACGTACGTCTGCGGTAACAGAGTGAAACTAAAATCAAAGTTCTCTTTACAGTAGCATTGCCAAACGATGTGCTCCTGATGGCAAGTGCCCATCATTCCCTCGGGCCCGCCTCCACTCCAAGCCTTTCGTACACGTCCATTTCCTTCCTCTATACTCTGTATCTTTCACCATTCTCCTCCATTCTAAATGTCTTTTCACTTTGCGGTTAAGCACTAGCTGGCCATATTGGTAGAGTGCATTCAGAGCCCTTTTCTTTATACCTGTCTAATGGCTTCTACACCCGGAAGGTATCGCACACTCAAAAAGAAAGGAAAAAAAAGAAGGGAAGGAAGAAATTTCAGCCAAAAATATCGTCGGGCTTGCCAGCAGAAACGGTTTATTTTTCACGATCGTGTCTTCTTCCTGCTCCCCCATCTCCCGTATACGCATACATAAAAAAAGTGAGCTTGCATTGCAGATCTTTGGCGGGAGAATCGCATGAATTTGCATTCATCGGCAGGAACATTATGTAAATGCCAGAGCCTGGATTCCCATTGTCTGGGCTTTCCATACCCCGGTAAAAAACTACACTCTGAGATGGGCTTAATCGGGTGATTGACACTTGTAACATGTTGAGAGAGCTGGCTGATTCCCTAAACAGTGTTTAGATAATTAACACCAGAATGGGCAGTGTGGAGACCATCATGTTTGGGGGCGTAAGCATTAGAAATAAATTGTTGACGAATGCTTGAAACCTGCAATTTCCCCACACGCTAGCTCCCGTATATTAGAACAAGAACAACCGTCATCTCTATGGGAATGCGGTCTGTCAGAGAGGAGCAGATCCATCACTGCACAATAACAAGCTCGCTCCCGATGGTTGCTCCATATCGCCCCCTAATGGGAGGTGGTGGGGATGAACCAAGTCAGCCAAGGTCAAAGCATTTTTTTTTTTTAACAAATACTTTCACCTTTTGACCTTTTTTTAGAATTGCAGGTCAGTTAAATAAAAGTCAAAAGGTCAACTTAACCTTTGTAGTGATGACCTGAGGAATCAAATCTGGTAAAAAAAAATATCTAAGGATTGTGTTGCCAATCAGATGTCGGTGAAGTGATTATGTAAATCAGTGGCCCCCAACCCTGTTCTTGGAGATCCACCGTCCTGTAGGTTTTCATTTCAACCCTAATTTGGCACACCTGACTCTACAAATTAACAGCTCAACGGGATCACTAGCTGTTGAATGAGGTGTGCTTTGTTAGGGTTGGAGTGAAAACCTACAGATACCCAGGAATAGGGTTGCATCAGTGTCTCTGCAGTGCATGTACGTGTACACACACACACACACACACACACACACACAGATGCCTGCACACGCACACCTCACACACACAAGCGCACAAATGGTCCACTGCTTAAACCTATTACAGCAGACAGTAGGGACATCTGTCTCCCATTTACAAGACAAGCATGGATGTACAATACATCGCTATTAACAGGTTTTGTTTAGGTTAACCTGTCGAATTAAGGGGCTTTCGGGGATAAACGCCTCCTCCGAGACGCATCGAAGAAACGGGAGGATTCAAAGGTGGGGGCTTTGAAGACGCCGTGCTGGGCGGAGTGACAGCGAACAGGTGAACCTGCTAAACGCGGTCGAGTTTATCAAGTTGGCAGCACAATTAACGGTGGCGCTTGTCATATTGTTCATTACCGAGGGGACATTTAACCGCGCCGCCACGCTGACCGGGAGGTTTCTGGCAGCGGATCGCCCGGATTTGTTTTCTGAGCGCGGAGATGGCGAGCACTGCCTTCTACAACATCACCTGCCAGCCAGCATCTCAGAGCGGGGAGGACCCATTATGGATGGGCATCATTTAATTAGAAATCTGCCAGCCATGGCGGGGGGTCGGAACGCATCAGTCCTTGACAATGTGACGACATTAATTTACACAAGAAATTACACATCAGCGTGACTCAGAACCTGATAACCAACCGCATAATTAAGTGCAGGACACTTTTTTTAACCAGATGTGAGAGGAAAGAATATCTGTTGCCGTTTAAAAACTGAAGTTACGAGAAAAAAAAAACTAGCGAGAGCAACGTTGCATATTACTTAGCTAGCTACAAAGTAAATATAGCGAACAAAGTATGTATATTTACTTCGTAGTTAGCTATCAATCCATGTAATTATGATTTAATTAATTGCCATGCTGGCTAGCTGATGATAACTTCAACAAGGCCATTAATGTTGCTAGCTAGCAATATGTAGGCCTTTGTATTTATCCGCTATTACACAACTATAGCTAGTATGGATGCATGCACATGGTGTGCAGATTTTTTCTGGTTAACAGCTTTCCCATCATCAGGTATTGGTCTTTGGGTTCCTCATTGTCACGTTACAGTACCTGCAAAAATGACACTATTTATTTCCATCCATCTTTACTGAAAATGTGCTTGTGGCAACTAATCGTAATGGTCATTTAAAATCGCCCGACGGCCACCTTACGCCTTGTTGAACACAGCTCAGCCTGCATCTTGGAAGTGATCAAAAAAGAAATTAAAAATACATCAAAGAATGTATTGCCACAGCTTTAATTAGGAATATCCTGAAATAATGTAATTAGAAAACTTTTACAGATGATAAAAAATTTTTTTTTTTAAAACGAATAACTAATTCTGGATAAGGCTGGAAACCTGTCCATCTGCTGGGCCCATGTGGGCCAGGAACTAGGGCATCACATGGCTCCTTTCAACGGCCGACAATTACAGCGGCAGTCACCATTACTGATAGGGGGGTGGATTTCATTAACATTCCATCCCATCGGTTCTATTCATTCTACAGGAGGTGTAAGCTGGTCACACAAGCCAGTGTGTCGCACCCCCTCTAACTGTGCATATTAGGGATGCACCGAAAATTCGGCCACCGAAAATTTTCGGCCGAAAATGGCCCAAAAGTGCATTTTCGGTTTTCGGCCGAAAGACCTAAATCACCGAAACAACACGGCCGAAACAGAATTATTATTATTTTTTTATTTTTATTTTTTTATTTTTTTATTTTTTTAAAAAATTAAACAGAATTGTAATGACGCAAACAAAAAGCGCAGCCAGCACACGGTTATCTGGATAAGAGCCAGCATGTCGGCGGTGTGGAGTTATTTCAATATCTCGGAGAAAGACCCACGGATAGCGATTTGCAAAAAATGCAGTGCTGAAATTTCAAGAGGGGGTGCATCTGCAAAGAGTTTCTCCACGTCGGGTGACTTAAATGCACTTTGTGTTTTTATGAGAGAACATATTTAATTTTACAATCTTTCAGCAGGCCAGTCAGTTATAGGCCTGTACATTATTATTTAATGTACACATGAGCGGGGTCAAGTTAAACATTTTGTTTTGAATTTTAATTTATATTGTGCATTGCTGTAATGTCAGTGCTAAATAAATATTTTCATACTTTTGTAATTGATTTATTCTTGAATTGCAATGCTTTGATTTTAGTGAGGTTAGTACACAGTCATAGCCATAAATGCAATGGTTCTAATAATTGACAATCATTTCTTTCGGTGTTTCGGTTTTCGGTTTTCGGCCTTGGTTTCTCATTTTTGGTTTTCGGTTTCGGCCAAGAATTTTCATTTCGGTGCATCCCTAGTGCATATGTCACGTACCTCTGTATGTATGCGTCACTGTACACACGTCAGGGCCACTCATATTCATACGAGTGAAATAGAAAATGAACTGGAAGGGCAGGGGCACAACGACAAGTGCTACTGACAAATTTACATTTATGAATATACAGTACGTTGAATATATTTTGATATGGATGGAAAAAAATCAGCAGGGAAGCTTCCTCTTTTTTTGTCTTGTTTAATTTCCCTCCCACATTCTCGCAAGAAAATAAAAAACCTTTGCACAGTCACAAAAAATCAGTTCTCCTTGTACTCCTTGTCTTTTTCCCCCATATATCTCTTTAAAGAACCGGAGTAGGCTTATTTAACCTCTGGAGGCACAACCTTTAAGAGGGTTGGCGGGAAGGTTAAATGGGGCAATGACACAAAGGATCTTTTCAAATGGTTTTCCTTCCTATATGGACACAGGGGTGTCCCACTCCTCCTGTTCCGTGGAACAATATTAGCAGTTAATTAAACTAATTAATAGCCGATTTGGGCCAATGCAACAACCTGCAGAACAGAGCAATGCTTGCTTATTCAGTGCTAGCTGTTGGGCATTTACTATAATTACAAAAATGACATCACCAACTTATGGAGAGGGCCTTACAATTATGCACAATTCATGCATGTTTCCTTTTTTAAGAAAACCTCATTTATTCAAGGTCATATTAATTTGTGATTTAAAAAACATGCAGCCCTACTCATCACTAAAGTGGTGACAGTTGACCTGAGAGGAATGGGCGTGAGCGGGCGAAGGGAGGTTTTTTGCGAGAGGACGACGCGTCCGTTTTTCCGGACAGACTGGAGCGCCGCGCTCCGCAGGACAGGAGGAATGGAACAGATGGCAAGGTGCAGCTTTGCGTCTCAGAGTCATGTCTGTCACTCACCCCTCTACCACCCTGGGAAAACACGGATAAGCAGCTACTGGCTAAAAATGTAATAAATAAATAGATTTGGATACAGAATGTGGCACGCGTAAAATGCTTTGTCCTGGATTTCTTGCCTGTTCCAGAACTGTGGCTCAAGATGTGATGACAGAGTGACTCTCCTAGACAAAAAGGTTTTCAGAGAATTCCGGAATGAGGGCAAAAGGGGGGGCAGCAGTCACATGGCAAGGCCACAGGACGTAGACCAGAAATGACGAGAGGAGCGATTCATTTGGAAGCCGGTGGTAGGGAGGGGGTGCTTGAGTGTTTCTGAGCAGCAGGCCGGTCCCCAGAAAAGCACAGGCCGTGCTGTCTCCTCCTGACGCCACGTGGTTGGAGACATGGCTCCGGACCCCGCGGTGGACCAAACACAAGGTCATTGTTGTGGTCGGTCACCATGTGGGCAGTGCCACAAGTCCGTCACTGTTCACCGACGCCGTGCGTGAGCGCCAGTGCGGATTAAAAACTGCGACAGCAGACAAGACGCAAACGCTGAGTTTTAGGGGAAAAACATCTTAAGAATGTCTCTGAGTAATGACTAGACGGGCCCACATCAAAATCATAGTTAACAAATTAAATTACAGTTTCCATAAGGAGGAATTATGACTTGGCTGAGTGGACCTGTCTCGTCCCTGACTCTGGGCTGACGTCTTGACGTGTTGAATCTTGGAGACTACAGCACCGTTCAGCAGATGTTCTTCAACACGGTAGTTCTATAAACGCTCTCAAACCATGTTCCCGGCTGCGGGAATATTTAATCAAATGTGTAAATATTTAACATGGACTATTGTTAGTCCACGATAATATCTGTGCCAATAATGAAGCTTCAGGCCAGGGTCAGAGTTGAAAGGTCAAACAGCCGGTAAAGCTCTTTAAAGCGATGTTACAATGTGACATCCCCTCTCAGGCTGGGTTTCATCAACCCCCCCCCTTATTATTTATTTCTGGAAGCACCCCCCGATGCGCCAGGGGAAATGGCAGAAAGACCGCAGACGCCATTAGCTCTCGAGCCTGAAAAGCAACAGCACCGCAGCTGGAAGGACAGCCCCAGACACAGGCAATTTCCTTTATCCCTTCTGTTTATATGCACATATTAATGGCACAGAAGGTTCCGAATCCCAGGTCTTGCCATAACACAATCTTACAGGTTTTTTTTTATTGTATTATTGCTTTGTGGGCTCATGCTGTGAAGTTCCATCTCTCTGCTGTGAGAAGGGTGATTGTCCACGTTTCATGTTGCGAAGTATAACGGTTATGAATAGACGAGGCCTTCAACTGTTCATCTCTAAGGGACTCTGCCATGAGCGCCGAGCTGCGTGTTTGGAGTTTCTCACATAATCTCATTTCCCAGCGTTCTCTGGGCCCCGGGCGTATAAAGCGAGTGAGATTTTTAATTTTGAAACAGAATAACAGAAACGTGCAGGTAAAACAGCATTCAATTAAATTAAAATGTAAAGCGGCGTTATTTGCACTCCCTCTGCAATCCAGCCAAAAAAAATATTTTACCAATATTTCATTTTGCTTTATTAATATGTTCATATGCCTGAAACGATGCAAACACTACACATGGCAGTCTGGAAAAGTGAGGGTGTGGAGAAAATAAAATAACGGATCGCTCTCAGCCTTTGTGTAAAATGTAATGAAATATCGACGTTGTCGCTGCGACGTAAATGGCTCGATATATCCGTGTGTAAACACACCGTGAGACCCCCGCACTGCATTCAGGCTCTGCACCCGCACCAGAGAAGGTAAAAGAAGAACGCCCATTGAAACCCCCCCTCACTACGCCGCTGTGACGGATCGCTACTGGCTTCATGTGAACTAAGTCTAATGAAACACTGCTGTTGCCACTGTGATATAAATGGCTCAATGCATACCGCACAACAGTCTGTAAGTGCTGCGAAACCTTGCATTGTGACCAACTCAATATAAAACGCATCAAACAGAACGCTAATGCAGGTAGATAGCTACCTGAAACGCGCTTTAGAAACGTCTGCACGCGTCCACAGCCTCGTTCAGTTCTGTCACCTGTTTTTTGACCTTCAACTAACCAACCGTTCGCTACAGGTGTATGGAGATGAAAGGCGTCCAGGGGACTACGTGCGCACAAGCCACAAGACCACCCGTTGCATTTTGGCGCCGAATGCATCCCTCTCTTGGCTGGTGTGACGGATCACTGTCCATTTCAAGTGAACTGTAATGAAATATGGCTGATGTCACAGCGATATAAATGGTGGAAAGCACACTGCACCACAGTCTTTTTTTTTTGTTTGTTTCTGTTGTAATTATAGACGGTGGGAAGATATATAACCTTCCATTTAAATTTTGGCCTTTATAGTCCCGACACTTAACAAAGATACAGCAGGATATGTCCCGCCTCTTCAGGTCTAACGATAGCCGCTACCCCCCTACACACCTGCCTGGGATAAAAAATACATTGTTCAAATTAAATGTTCTGTAAGCCGCATTAATAAAGCCGGTCTTTTCACAGTTCAAACCCCCAAGGCAGCGTATCTCAACTTGTCCATTTCCTCCTTCGCCTCATTTTCTGAACAGCACCACTCCCCGCCTTTCATATTTCACTTCTTCTTACTTATTAATATTTGTGCGACCTCACTCATAGAACATCATCGCCCATCGTTGCTTAGTGTTATTTGTCATACAATAGCATACAGTTATTTGTCATACATGTTCCTGGGAGTGTTAGCTAGTGTGAATTACTGCCAGCTTTGCTTCAGGTACTGCTTTCCCATTACCTTTGAATTGCCCTTTCTTTTCTCTCTTTTTGTCACACAGGCATGCTTTATAATGGCCATCTCCAACTGACGACCAAATATTGCAGGCAATACATTTATCACACGCGCATAAAAACGTCCACTCAGCATTAAGGTTTGAAATTTTTTTATAAACGGCTCCAGTATTTCAGCGAGCAAGACCAACTGCGGTTACTTAAGATTTGGCTGATTTCCACTGTTCCACCATCGTTCAGCTTTACCTGAACACCTGCAGGACCTGAAATTAAATGTGTGCGCCCGCACAGCCAGTCAGCCCACCACGTTTCCAATAGAGTCTCAGAGTGTGTGTTGCCTTGGCGAATAAACTGCCGTACGAGAACAGCTGATTGCCTATCAACCCCACTGCTGTCAAAAGCACAGACCTCCGCAGCCGCATCCTGATTTATATCAATACAAAAGCAAACTGAAAACGTTGAAGACGCGTGCAATGCCAGCATTATCAATCTTTTTGGCAGACTCCAATATTTATGGGCAGATGATAGATGGCAAATTGATATGTCAGCGGATCTATCAGTCTGACAAATCTCATACACGCTTCTACACACGACGTCCCGTTTTTCAAACGGCTAAGATGGGGGGCCAGTGGAGCGATGACAGAGACTAGGATTGTGGCAGGTTGACCCAGCCCATATTTACCACATGCTATCTTCCGATGTTATCATTTCTAACATTACAGACATTGCTGTTGGTATGTGTAAAATGCAACTCGAATGCAGTTACTCTGAAATAATTGATAGACAGCTAGTTGCACAAGACTGTCATCGATGTGAAAAGTGACAAAAATCCAAGCCACTGATTTGAAATTCCTGCTCCTACACACTCTCCCATGGTGGAAATAATGTAATTGCATTTAATGAAATAAATCTGATTAAGCACCGGAAGGTGGGCTCTGCATTTTAGAAAATGACTGAAGAAATGTATCTTCTCTACAACATCAACAAAAACAAGCATGCAAGTGAACATTTATTGAAAATGTTTTAAAAATACCACAGCTAAGAGGCAAATTCTGTTTAACTACACTCTGCACTGCAAAAAGGTCTGCCGCAACAAATGTTTTTGTCTTATAATAATTTTTTTCTCTCAAGTAGAAAATATTAGCTTCAGTTCCTTTTTGCTTGACAAGTTAAATTGTCTTGCCCCATTGGCAAATCTTGAAATGAGTAAAACTGAGGCAAACTTAGTCTTATTTTGCAAAAAAAACGTAATAGAAATAAGATTTTAAGTCAAAATCTAAGTTTAAAATACTTCTTACGGTTGACTTATTTTTTGTGCTTTTGCAGTGTGAAGTGCAGAAGTACCAAATTTCCACTGAGAGACTTTTCACTTTGTTAGAGGAGCAAATCCCCTTGCCTGGGCCACGCCTGTGACTTCTGAATGGAAAAGCGTGGGCAGAGACTTGAACAAACTCACTTGAAAAAGATTTTGAATAACGACCTTTAAGAAAAACAATCCTTGGCCTTTTGCAGTCTACCTGACGTTTGGCCAAACGCTTGAGCGAGTTTTATGAGTGTGCAGAAGGCGGCGTATGGAGGATGTGAGGTGACTGTTCCTTCATATATGATAAAAAATAATACAGTGCTGCGCAAAAGTTTGTGAACCCTTTAGAATTTTCTGTATAAAATTCTGTATTGTCTGCTTTTGTAACTGCATGAATTCGATCTAAAATATGATCACATCTTCATCTAAGTCCGAAAACCTGATAAACTTGAACCCAGCTCAACAAAAAACACAAAAAACATTATTCTTTTATCATTTATTTATTGAGCAAAATTATCCAACATTAAATGCTTTGTTGGCAAAGGTATGTGAACCCTTGGATCATACGTATTTTTAAAGTATCATATTTAATATTTGGTCGCATATCCTTTGCATGCTGTTACTTCCTGAAGTCTGTGACTTCAGGGCTTCGATGAAGATGTGATCACATTTTAGATTTAATTTATGCAGTTATACAGAAAATTCTAAAGGGTTCACAAACTTTCGAGCAGCACTGTATATATACTACTCAAAAGAAGTTAAGGGTCAAAAATATTTGTGCATATAAATATAAGCTAACGAGCTAAAATGGTGACGACTAATGACAAAATAATTATTTGATGGCTCAAGAACAGAAAACACAAAACAAAAAACTTTGGATTAGACACTAGTTTATTACCCTGATGAAAAAAAGTCATGCACCCCCCAAAATGATGATGTGATGATGAATGGAAAGTGCTCAGCCATTTTATTGCTAAAATTGGCATGCATGGAGTGACACTCACGCAAAACACGTGCAAATGGTGCATGAGGTGTCACAGTGGGTGTTTCGAGGCAGTTTGTCAGTTTAGTCTGACTAAGTTTGTGCTTCAAATCCACAAAAAGGAAATCTTGGTTAACTTAAAAAGTTTCTAAAGATAAGTGCAATGAATGCATGTCCCATAATAATGTGATGTCTATAGTAAAATGACAACCCAAAGGGGGATATTCTAACCCTATCTGGCTTAAAAAGACATACTGACAAAAATTATCAAAAAATTTCCTTTGACCCTTAAATTGTTTTGAGTAGTATATATATATATAGAGTCTCAAGAGTAAAATACTTTCAGGGTGGGTGAGGTCTAACATGTAGTTAATTTGATTGACAGTTCTCACAGTTCTAGAAGCCTCTCCAGTCCTAACGCTCACGCAGTATACGCCACAAGCTTTAATTACTGCTTCAGTCCCAAACTGTACGCATCTTTGTCTCAGAACGCATTAAATAAGGCATCGTTCCCGGCCGCATGAACGTGACTCCCGGCCCAAACAAGGCCGTCTGTGTAGTGCCGGGGTACACTGGCTTGCCAAAAACGCAGCCGCCCTGGAGGGCGGGACATGAGTGTTTCATCTCCACTCTTTGTTTGAGAGAGTTCTCGCGGCGCACGGGCACGGCTACGTGGCTCCACCGTGCTCCAAGCTGTTCGGCTGTCGTCAGGGGCGCTCAGCGAGATGCGAGCTGCCCCATATGGCCCAGCGCGGGCCTGGCATCTCCATTGCACTGTTCCGGAGGCAGTCCTGCTCTCCCTGCGACAGTGTGTGTGTGTGTGTGTGTGTGTGTGACTGCGTGAGTGAGAGAGAGGAAGAGAGAGGGAGGGGGAGAAAGTGTGTGTCACAAAGCGTGTGGCAGAAGTGTGTTTGACCGTGTATGAAAAAGAGAATGTGTGTCCGGACTATACATGGGAGAGAGTGTGCACGAGCTTGGGTGAAAATACATTGTGTGTGCATGTGTCTGTGTGTGTATGTGTACGTACGCGCACGTGTGTGTGCGTGTTTTTGCAGTTATTTTTGTAAGTGTGTGTGCGTGTATGTATGCATGTGTACGTCTGTGTGTGTGTATGTGTGTGTATACGTATGTGTGTGAGACTGCCGCATTGTGTACGCCCGCACGCTGAGATGGTGGCAGCAGGCAGGTATAATGCTCCAGTCTGTGACGTGTGGCGTGTGCTTCCTGGTGACAGACCCCTGTGACACTCTGCAGCAGGAGGAAAGATAACAATAAAGGTCCTCCACTGCACCCCTTCCCCACACCGGGCCCAAATTTTACTGGCTCTCTCGTATTTTTAGACCAAAGACAGGAAGAGACAAACCGCTGAGCCCTGTGAGCTGTTGCCCTGCCCTACCGGTCTCAGGAGCAGTCAGCGCACCGCTCCCCACCAGGTCGCTGAGCGAAGGCAGTGGTCAGAACCCAGCGGTATTCACGCCTGCCCTTGAAGTCGCGCGGTGTGCGTGCTTATGCCTTTACTCAGAACTTTATTTATCGATTACAGAAGTCCATTACATAGGTAGGCAATTTTAAGGTAAAGAAAAATGCAAAGCACGCACCAGCCACCCTGTGACTGTCTAAGGGGCATGTGTGTGAACTACCGTCCTAACCGAACACGTGACAGAGGCGAATCAAAGACACATCAACCTGGGGGGGTGAACGAACCCCGCGGGGTGCAACGAGGGGTAGGTCTACTGCGGATTGGCCTGCCGGGCTAAAGACCAAGGTGCCAGGTTAAGGGAACCAATCACACTCTTATTGCTCTTTCCCATACTGTGACATCACATTATGTTCTTATTGTGACATCACATTATGTTCTTATTATGACATCACCTACTGGAACACACGTTCACGTGGTAACTTTCCTCTCTGAACCCTGCTACAGCCTGAGGACCTGAGCAGTTGGCAATGACACGCGTTTGCATCCGCAACAGAGAGAAAATGTGCCTGCGTCGGCGTTTTTCAGCTCCAACCAGCATCTGCAAAAATAACTGCAAAAACACAGATTAGACAAGATCCACTAGATCTGTGCCCATACCTGAATTTGTCTGAATAGTTACAACACCATAGGCATACAGGATTGTAGTTTTGAGTTTGACATCTGATACAATGTTAAACACACACACACGCCTAAGGCATGGATGACATAAATGAGTCCATCTCAAGTTAACTGCAATTGTTAGAGGCTAATTGTTGCAAGGTGACAATGGCGCCACGAGCCCTCGCTAATTAATTGCGTGTCACTTTTCACATGTTGGCGTATTGAGCTAGGATGCTGGGATAAAAGTATTAAGCGTTTGTCCAATCTCATAAAAGAGAAAAAAAAGTCAAAGATGAAAGTGAACCGTTTAAAAAAAAATCCAAAGGGGGTGCAGACAGAAATTATTTAGGCTATATATTTATATATAACTTCCTGATGTGTGTCAAACCACAGTGGCGCTGAAACCCCCAAAAAGACAACTGTGAGGAAGAGGCGCTTCCGTGGGACGAGACACTTCCCGACGAAGTTGGACTCCCTCCCCAGCGGTGTCCTGCCAGGAGGCTGGTTATCGGGGGTAACGGGGTCAGCGTGCTGCGTGACAGCGTGGTGATAAATGTTCTTGCACACTGTAGCTGCTGTAACCTACTTAAACTGAGCTACACTTCCCAAACTGTATTGGACCTGGGGCCTGTATTCATAAAGTGTCTCTGGAGTAGGAGAGCAGATCTAGGAACAGGTTTGGCCTTTTGGCTCATAATGGATGGGGGTTATGACATGGAGATGTAGATCTGACCCTAGAGCGGCGCTGCAACTCTCATGCGCTTCATGAATACGGGCTCTCAAAACCCCCCCACCTAAAAAAAAGTTAATGGGTGGGTGTGTGCTCCTCCAGACTCACTCAGCACCCTCTCTGCTGGGGGGGCGGGTGTACAGCTGGCTGCTGTTATCTCCCCTCCCCACTGTGGAAATACAAACCAGCTGGGCCACTCCGGAGTCCGGCCTGCTCTGCCCGACAACACACTGCCTCTTTTGTATCTAGCGCGGCCTCCGTCACTCCGTCATTCTCCACCTCTCTCCTTCATTTCGCCATTCCTCATCCCTCTCTCCCTTCTCTCAGGCAGAAAACAACTGCCTGCTCAATGTGCGGTTTCTCATGCTCACACACACACACACACACACACACACACACACACACACACACACGCACACGAGCACAAAAACACATGCACTATTAGCCTCCATCATGTCTTTTACCTGTGTGTAAAATGCACTGAGCCTCTGCCCATTCTGCCACTGAATTGTTTACATTTTTGTCACCCTGATATTTCAAGATAATATATCATCATCACTCAGGGAATACATTTTTAAAAAATGGAAAGGTACCAAATTGTGAGACAGTCCAGCTGATGCAGTGTTATTTCAGCAGTGTACATTATAGATCCAGGGGACTGCCTTCTCTGCATGGTTCGCCTAATCTTAGTGAGAGCACCTGGGAAAGGTGGACTGCATTATAAAAAGTGTGTGTGTGTGCGCGCGGACCTGCGTTTGTTCTGTTTTACTACAACCTCAGAACATGTTGCTCTGCTTAAGATACAGAACATCCATTTTATAAGCAAAAAGGAAGCTGGTGAGTGGCTCACAATAGAAAAAAATAAAATAAATAAATTCAGCCCACACACAAAGCACAGCCCCTCCCCCAGTCCAATTACAAAACCTAGCGGCTTCTAACCACCACCCCCTCCCCACCCCCACAGTCCTCCCCCCTCCATGCATTCCAGCCACAGTACAAAAATAATAATAAATTACAGTGCTTAAGGGATGACGTTTTAATGATAGTGCGTGGGTTACCGTGGGTAAGGATACCCCAATGTTTTCTTCTTAAACATAAGGAGATGGAAGCAGTGGTGAAAGCAAATACTGCTCCATGACCACAACCCCCCACCCCCCTCTTTACTGTATTAATACTGCTCCATGACCACAACCCCCCACCCCTCTCTTTACTGTATTAATACTGCTCCATGACCACAACCCCCCACCCCCCTCTTTACTGTATTAATACTGCTCCATGACCACAACCCCCCACCCCCCTCTTTACTGTATTAATACTGCTCCATGACCACAACCCCCCACCCCCCTCTTTACTGTAGTTTTGGGCAGCAGTACTTCATCATGACCACAACCCCCCACCCCCCTCTTTACTGTATTAATGGGCAGCAGGTCGAAAACATGACCACAACCCCCCACCCCCTCTTTACTGTATTAATGGGCAGCAGGCCTACATCATGACCACAACCCCCCACCCCCCTCTTTACTGTATTAATGGGCAGCAGGTCTACATCATGACCACAACCCCCCACCCCCCTCTTTACTGTATTAATGGGCAACAGGCCTACATCATGACCACAACCCCCCACCCCCCTCTTTACTGTATTAATGGGCAGCAGGCCTACATCATGACCACAACCCCCCACCCCCCTCTTTACTGTATTAATGGGCAGCAGGCCTACATCATGACCACAACCCCCCACCCCCCTCTTTACTGTATTAATGGGCAGCAGGCCTACATCATGGTATATATATATTTTTTTTTTCTTAAATCATCTTTTGGTTTAAATAAATAATAATTTTAGTTAAAATACAAGCGATGCCTTGCCTAAATGGTAAATTGACCTATGAATACGACCCAAGCACAAAGCCCGACCTTAATGATTCAACAAATACTACTTCTCCCAGAATGCTTCTGTCACTCTTAGACTAAAAAAAAATCTAAGAAGTAGGTTTAACAGTTGTTCATTGCCAGTGGAGCTGGCTATGGATCGGAATATGGATCGGCGTTCCCATCTGCGGCAGCATCGTGCTGAAGTTCAGGTGGGATAAATTAGCTAAGTCCTTTACATTAGCTGAGTTAACCAGCTTTCTAGAAAATTCGCTTTTTTACTTAAATTTGTCACCACAGGTCTATTGTTTTCTTTCTAGCAATGGACGTCCCCAAGCCAACTTTCTATTCAGAGCTTAACCAGAACGTTCTATAGGCTAGGCTAGTCTGCATGTGTATGCCAAAGTGAATATTAATCCAATAAACTGATGTCTGAGTGACGATTCAAGCAAATAGACAAGTACCTAAAATTACACGTTGACACATAAAAAAATGGGTTAGTGTCTGAAACAAAGACTCGTAATTTTAAATATTAATACAGTTAAACAGAGTTATTAATAGAGCTAATTAGAATTATATTAAATATTTAACAATAGGCCTTCCCCCCACTGCCTTGAGCCTGCCTCCTTTTTTAAAAAAACCGCGTGGTTCTGTCTGCTAGCAATAAAATCTGTTCAACATTCACACAGCTGAGTCAAAGATTCTGAACGTAATGATGTCAAACGTAAGCTTTAAAAACACAAACAGAGTGTGCGCACATTAGATTTCCACACCACTCTAGAGAGGAGAGCCCCCCCTGCAAAATATAAAAGGCGATAAGTGAAGAAAATGGCAGGAGATAAGCCATAAAACCTCTAAAACACATCACTAGTGCTGCAGGAATTAAATCTACAGGAGGATTTTCCCAAAAGCAGACAACACACGTGTATTAACAGCCTTTTATCCCAAGAAGTGAGCTGAGGTCTAATTAACCTTGGTGACAGTGCTTACATTAACCTTTAAAAGGCGGGTTAACTTACAGGAAAAGCTTCCAGAACTGGTGGGTAGATTAATTACACTGCATACATCCCGCACTCGCTCACCCGATTTATACCTGCTGACTGAACAACAGCCACTAGGCACATGAGCGCCCTTAACCTCTTTCCTTAAACTAAACTACCTTTCAGTTTTTTTAAAATTCTCTCCTCCATAGGAATGTCCGTGGATAAGGTGCCAAGGGACAAAAACGACACCAGAAATCAGGTGCTTGTTTTCAATGAAGGTTTTACAGCGCACTGCAATCTACAGCTGTATCTACAGCAAAGCTTGCGTGGTGCGAAAAATGTAAAATAGCCTAATTTCAGCAATTGTATTGGGATTAAAAAGAACTGCTTGGAGTAGGCCTAGTTGCTTTAGCTTGATTCTGCTTTATACTAACTATTGAACTTAGCTACGTAGTATGTATTTGACCTTCATATGAGCTTCAATTCATGACTTTGGTATACTTTATAGATTATCAGGCATAATGACTATTCTATTTAGCAAACTTTGTGCTATCTAACGAGTAAACTACAAAGAGCCTTCTGGACTTTTTTAGGCTAGTTATGTTATGTTCATTGCAGCGAGCTCAACTTTAGCTAGCAAACATTGACCTACATTTGTAACATCATGACAATATATTTTCCTGAAAGGATATTTTAGGTTGTTATAATCTCAAAGATAAACCCATATTTCCCAGCCATGAAGCGTCATTGGAGATTCAGGCCCACAGCTCACATCAGCAGCCCCAGAAAACTTGGGAGGGAGGGGGAAGGGGGGGTGGGGTGCGGAAAGTCGCATTAGGCATAAGCTGTAAATTTCGGGAGTGTTGTGGGGGAGCCAGGCACTGTAACCTCGGCGCCTCTGTTCTGTTTGCGGAAGCACGCGGCTGATAATGCCTGTTCTCTGAAGGCTAATAGCAACCCGCCGCCTGGCTTCCCTTTATTGCAGGCAGATAGCTTGTGACAAAGCGGGCGAGCTGGGAGATTTGTGACGCCATTATCCAAGGCAGCCTTCTTCTCCCGACACTTTGCCGTGGGCTCTTTTTCCGGAAGCCCCGGCAGAATTTATTGGGATGTACCCCGTCAGCGACCGTGCTTTAACTAAACGACTCTGGTGCTGAAAGAAATTAAACTGGGGTGTTGAAGGCACTGCAAAGGCCACTGTACCATGAACAGCAAGCCTTTTGGGCCTTTCCATTAATCCTAACCTGGATGGATGCAGGGATTATGCTTACGCAGTTACCCCCACTCCCCACCCCCAACACGCGCCCATGCAGAGGGTAATTGCCCACGAAAAGAGGACTTCCCAATTAATCTTGCATCACACACTCAAGAAACAAATCCCCTTTTTTTATTTCACATCTGACACAAGCCATTTATTTACGCTTGCCTGCATTTGCAAGTCAAATGCCCCGCTTCAAATTCATCACGGGTCACGGCCGATAGCGCCGTGCTCCCCCAACGGGTTCAAAACTCAAATTTGATTGATTAAAAAAACTAAAGAAATATATAAACCTGTGTCTGCTTATTCCATGTTACAATATAGTGGAGAATGTAGTCTACACATGAATTCAGCAGTATGGGTGTGAGGTGATTGTGTGCCAGCATGGAGAGACTCTATCAGGGCTCTTAGACACACTGATGACTGACAGACACATCTGAAATCCCCTTACTGCAGACAGCACCACCTGCACCTAAGCAAACAAATCCAGCCATTCACAGAAACAGCAGAAATATTTCTGTCACATTTACGGACGGGGGAACCAACCCTGCACGCGCGGTTAGGAATCCCACGCACCGCATTCACGGCAGGGGAACAAAACGATAGTTTGAGCTATAATTTTTTTAAACATTTTGGGAATTCCCAAAAGTGTAATTTTAGAATGCGATTGCTGCAGGGACCGCACAATAAAAGACAATAACCAGGCAAATCTGCCAGATTAAAAAAAATAATGATATAAAACACGCAAATGAAGGGGCTCTGAAAAACCCTAATTCCTCCTGTTCCTGAAATTCTCTTTCATCGTCACCCCAGACTCCTTCTCCTTCTAAAACCAGACGAGGAGAACATTCTTAACCGGGGCGGCGCTGTGGAGAACTTGGGTCGCCTCTGAGCAGATAAAGAGAGGGAAAAAAGGTTCCTGCATTACTTTACATACCATTTTCAAACGTTTAAAGACCCCGGCGAGAAAGAGACTCGGAGCAGCAGGTTAAAGGTGGGATTAATCATTTTATATCCTTTTTACCCTTACCAGCGGAGCAAAATGACTCTCAGTTCTTCAAAAACATTTCCATATTTAATCCATATAAAGCGGGAAGCGGTGAATCTGCACCCCGGGACCAGGTTAACAGGCTTGGGGCGAAGGGACCGATGACTCTGAGGCCCAGATTAATTTCAACAGCAACCTGCTTCATCCTTCAACTTTGAAGAAAACGGAAATCATTGCCACAGTTAGCAACCTTTTTGCATAATATCATGAGTTTATAGTGTCAGAAATTGATTTATGTAACAGAAATGTGTACTTCAATTAATTGGTGGACTGCAAGGTTTAGTGTGGACCTGACAGGATCCAAAGTGTCAGTTTCAGATGTTATGAGGGTTGAGTGGACCTTGATGGCTGTCCAGTCCTGAGCTATGAACCATAACAGAACCATAGAAAAAAACCCTTCCTGTTCCTGTTCATCCCCTTGGTTGTTCTGACCTGTGTGTAGAGTGTTAGAAGCACAAGGCCATGTCTAACAACAGTCTGGAACAGACCTGTGTGTAGCCTCAGTGTTAGAAGCACAAGGCCATGTCTAACAACAGTCTGGAACAGACCTGTGTGTAGCCTCAGTGTTAGAAGCACAAGGCCATGTCTAACAACAGTCTGGAACAGACCCAGGCTGAAAAGCAGGGAGACTTGGCCTTCACAGTTTTTTCTCTGTTCTCTCTCGCTCTCGCGACCCAAATCTGGAGGGAGCCCCCATTCCCAAAACACAAATACGCAACACACATGTGCCCCCCACACCCACCCCCTCGATTGCGTGCGTAATCCGCTCGGATCTTAGAGGCGAGGCTACTTGGCCAATCAAGCGGCGAGATCAGGAACTGATTAAATTGTAATCCGCGCGGCGTGGTTAATTGGCCGGACGCGTGTCGCTCTGCGTCGCATGTGGTTGGGGAGGGATCCTCGGCCCCTCCTTCCCCCTGCTTTTTCTGAGGGAGGCCCTGACTGAGCGCCAGCCTGCTAGAATCAAGCCGGGACCCCTTTCACCCCTCAACAGAAAGAGGGGCTCAGCTCCAGCTTACTGGACCTGCTCAAGGTGTGCACCACTTTACCTCTCAGGTCAGAGTAAGGCCAGATTTAAAAACATTACATTACATCACAGGCATTTAGCAGACGCTCTTATCCAGACTTACACAACTTTTCAGCATTCTATTTTATTTTGCATATAGCTGGATATATACTGAAGCGATTCAGGTTAAGTACCTTGCTCAAGAGTACAACGGCAGCGTCCTACCTGGTAATCGAACTTGCAATCTTTCAGTTACAAGGCCAGTTCCTTAACCATTATACTACACTGCCGACGCAAAGACCCCCCAGCAATGAAAACAATCATACATTTACATACAATTTATATGATATATATAGGGCCAAACAAAAAAGACATCACGCTATGTTTCACATTTAGCAGAAGCGCTTATCCAGAGCGACTTACACAGATTACATTTTTACATGCGGCCCATTTATAGAGCTGGATCTCTACTGAAGCGACTCGGGTTAAGTACCTCCCTCCAGGGTACCACCGCAGCACCCCCAGTTGGGAATTGAACCCTCAAGCCCAGTTCTCTCACAAATGGTTACAATGTAACCCAAATACTATATAAAATCAATTTTTCTCAACTGAGATTTTAAATCAGTTTTTTGTTATTTTTATAAAAACAACAAAGCTTATCACCCACAACAGGAGCAGTCGCTCTTTTGCAGACAACGTCGCTCGCGCGAGTAGCACGGCGAGTCACACTATAAACAATCAGTGCTCCATCAATTTAGTGGAAATGGAATCCAAACAGAAGTAAATTTGCAGTGCCAGAACGGACACGCCATATCAGACCTCCCGCTCTCGTGTTTACAAAACGACACACTTTGCGTCAGAATGGTATAACATTTTTCCCGCTTATAAAGCTGGGATAAGTAAGCGTACATCTTTACCATGTAGTTCAATGAAGATTTAAAAGAAAAGCAATAAAACACTGATGGTATGAGGTCTTCGAGTAATGAGGCTCGCAGAAATCTCGCTGCAGGTAAAGGTGGCAGTGCGTAATCCCCGTTCCGCACCGTCGCACCGAGAAGCGCAAAACACTGCAGACCACGATTCGGTCCCTGAGATATTAACCGCGTCGTTAGTTGCTTCGCTTCACACCGTGTAGTAATCCTGACTGTCTCAGAACATTCTGGATGCAGATGGCGCTTCAGATATTGGCGAGATGCTCAATGGAAGGTGATTAAGAAGTAGCGGCTTGGTTTACATTGATTATTATCAGATCCGCCCGCAGGCAGTTTTTATACTCAAAGACTGACAGTGAAACCGAAATGTTCCGTCACCCATTTGCTTTTGTTCACAAAGACGACAACAAAGATATTTCTGCGGCAGCTCCTGACAAAAGGAATGAGAGACAGGGAAATACATAGGCTATTTTTTAAATATTAAAACAGAAAAATAAATGAAAATAAAAAGTAACCGCTCTCTCTCCTATTAACTCCTGTGTGGTATTTCCCCCCTTCGGTTAAAACATAAACATGTATTTCCTGCAATTCTCAGTTCATTAAAGTGATGATGTTGGATTATTCGCGAGAATTAATCCAGTCATTTGGATCCTGTCCACAAACACTCAGGGAGTTCATAAATATTCATCAGATCTCTCCACTCCCCTTTAGTGAAGTATTAAACTATCAGTGAAGTATGACACAAATGCCCAGCTGTAGCCAATCAGGTACCGGTGAAGAGCAGGAGAAATC